>OY757936.1:42921478-42983978 GCA_963585895.1 Sepioteuthis lessoniana | reverse complement strand
TACGGCCACCTGCCTCCTATCACAGACTAGGTTCTTCAGCCTTGGTTAGGCAACTAGGAGAAGGAAAACTCTGAATTCAAACCTGTTAAACTCTGCTTAAAAAATTGACCTTGTGTCATATCCTGCTCGAGCGGAGGGGTTGGTAAATAGTGCCTGCCTCCTATCACAAAAACTATCCAAGTTAGATGAACCAGACATGCAGAACACTGCTGGAGAAGCAAGGACAAGCTCATAAGTGACATACTCCGATGGACCCCCGCATATGGAAAAGCAAAAGCAGGATGACCAGCTCGAACATACATACGGCAGCTATGTGAGGATACGAGATGTAGCCCTGAAGACTTGCCAGAGGCGATGAATGATAGGGAAAAGTGGCGAGAGAGGGTCAGGGATATCCGTGCTAGCGGCATGACATGATGATAATGATGATGATTGTCAGCTCAATGTAAGGTATTTTCCTATGACCTGTTCATAGATCAATTTAATGTTAATGTGTGAAAGCAACACCAGGAAACCCCACTGCTGTGTAGCATTATGTAAATATTGTTTTACAAAATATAATTAAAAGTGAGTGCTTCATTGACTTCTGGCTTATGAACTATGACTCACAATTGCTGATCAAATTATCATGTTTTGTTTGCTTTTTGTTATGGTCAATTGACTTATTTGAACATAGCCTCTATTTTACAAAATTTCTGAAAGCAATTTGCCCACTCTACAAGGATAAAAAAGATTATCTGCCGATGGAATGTTAAGCTTTATTTTTATTTTTATATTTTATCGAGGCAATATCTGATTACCAACTGATTGTAGTGGTATGGTTTTCTGGTGGTCAGGAAAAGCAAACCAACAGCAATAACAACTCAATTTTTTGAGTAAGGACATCCTTAAAGGAATTCATTAAAAGAGTTCCTTAAAAGGATACCTTAAATGGCTTCCTTACAAGACTTCCAAAAAGATAACACAGGTGGGATTATTTTCTTCCTGCAAGCCAATGAGGAGATTGAATATGGATATTACAGTTCATTTTGTTTGCTCTTTCATCATCTCACCAGAATCTTCAGTCAGTCCTCCTTATCTCTGACCAAATCATAGCCTTGTCCATTTTGTAATCTGTGACTTATTCCAGCTTACACACACACACACACACACACACACACACACACACACACACATATATATATATATATATATATATATATAAAAGGTGCATTCAATAAGTTTCCAGAACTTTTCTGGATGGTCATTTAAAATTGTCGTAGACTCTTGAGAATTTGATATGTTATTGCTATTTATCTTATGATATGACTGACCAATTTTTATGATTTCACGTTCAAATGAACAGCTACAGCAGCAATTGGAATACACCCTACTAAAGTCTGTTTGTCACAGCTGGTGAATTCCAAAATGCAATCTGGATGTGAGGACACGTTAGAAGAACAATATGCAAAAACATTATGTTTTAAACTTGGAAAAAATGCCACAAAAACACGTATAGAATGCTTCACACTGCTTTTTGACCATCTTGCATGAATTGAGCATCAGTTTTTGAGTGGTTTAAGAGATTCAAGGAAGGCAGGGAGTCTGTGAAGGATGATGAGAGGTGTGGGAGGAGTAAGGAAGTCAATACACCAGAGTTGATTGGCCAAAGGGTTAGGGTTAGGGTTACTATGTTGAGGTTTTAAGGGAGTTCAGGAAGAGATTCCATTGGAAGAGGCCAGCACTCTTCAAATCGGGTCAGTGGCATTTCCACCAGGACAATGCACCAGTCCACAACTCCATCCTTGTCACAGACTATTTGACCTAGATGAACATCAAGACAGTTCCTCAGCCTCCCTATAGACCAGACCTTGCTCCCTGTGACTTTTGCTTATTCTCTAACCTCAGAGGCTGTTGTTATGAGACAATTGAGGAGATGAAAGAGGCTGTGACGAAGGTCATTGACATGCTCACATAAGAGGATTTCCATGGGGCCTTCCAGAAGTTTATGGAACTGTACAATAAGTGCATTGCGGCCGGGGGAGATTACTTCGAAGGGGACTAGAGTTTCATGTGTGTACTATCAATAAAAGTGCCCACGTGAAAAAAGTCTGGAATCTTATTTAATGATCCTCATATATATATATATATATATATATATATATATATATATATATATATATATATATATATATATCCAATGAAACCTATTTATCACACAATTGGGCTGATGTTCTTATCACAGCTGCTACATTTCAATTTTGAATTTTTGAAATTTCTTTTAAATATGTTATATTGGGTAACAAATGTCCTAATGGTTATTCTTGTAATTTCAGTTTGGTTTGGTTAGGTTTAATGGCATATCAACCATTGTAAGTTATTTAATGCCAAATCCATTTTTATACATATGTATAATTTCTAAACTCATTTTGTAGATAAATCAATCATTTGTTTATACACTGTCAAATGTAAAAACAGTTCTATCCCAAACAACTCAGTATTGCATAAGTACACTGATTAAATGTAAAACAGTTCTATTTGACCCATAGATAGGACTCTATCAGGTGCCACCACTCTGGGCCAGAGTTGACCTCAGAGTGATGGCAATAAAGAGGTACTCCTCATTCCCCAAAGTTCCAGCATTACTAAAGCCTCACTATCAGATTGTTTAGTGTTATATCCAGGACACTCATTGGAGAAGCCTTATCCCTCTGCAGTGATGCAGTCAGAGTATTCTCCAGACCCAGCTAACAAGGCCATATTTTTGTAAGGAATGGAATCCTGGTCAATGCCATTTGCATTTAACTTTGCTCTAATTCCCTTGGCAAAGTCATGAATCCATCTTTTCTCCACCCAGCTAAGGGAAAATTGTTGAGCAAACTGGATTCTTTAACTTTGGTTAGACAAACAGTCAAGGTAGAAGAAAAACTCTGAATTCAAACAAGCTTTACACCATTTAAGAATTGACCTTGTGTCACATCCTACTTGTACTGAAAGAGTTGGGTAAATACATGTTAATAGCTCACTTACTCTATTGAATAAATTGCCCAGTCATCTGGAGCTGTAGAATACACCCACTGCTTCTCTGCAGAGGAATAAGCCCCCCCCCCCGCAACGAGTGTCCTAGATATGACAGGAGCTTTGAGGAATGTGGAGCACCCCTTCATTGCCACTACTCCCTGATCCACTATAGCCCAGAATGGTAGCACATGATAGGGCCCTATATACGGGTTAAATAGAACTAACTGTATACTTATGCTAAACTGAATTGTTTGAATTAGAACTATTTGACTAAACTGAATAGCTTGAAATAGAAATATTTTTGACAATTAAACTATGTATTTACATTTGAATTGCATGCTTATGCTAAACTGAATTGTTTGAAATAGAACTGTTTTTGACATTGAAACTCTACATACACTAAACTGAATTGTTTAATATAGAAGTGTTTTGACATCTAACTTTGCATAAACAAAATCTGTACTTATACTAAACTGAATTAGCTGAATTAGAACTGTTTTGACAATTAAACAGTGTACTCATGCTAAACTGAATTGTTTGAAATAGAGCTGACTATTTGCATAAAAATGGATTTGGTGTTAAATAACCTACAAAGGTTGATATGCCATAAAACCCAACCAACCAACTTATTGAATAAAATGTCCGAGAGAATGGAAAAAATATGACTTGGAAAACAAATTTGGCGGAGTATTTACCTATTTGATATATTCAATAAATAAATTCTTTTCCAAATTTTCGTTTTTACATCATTTTTTTTCCCAGTAATGTATATTGCATTAAAGCTGTTTTTTACTCTGAAAAATTTAAATGATAAAATTGGCCACTGAGGTTACATGTAGATTTAACATTCATAATTAACAAACACCCTCTTCCTTCTTTTTCTGTTCATTAAATGGAGGATTTGCTGTACTTGAACGGTGTGTACATTAATATATTCTAATAATAAACCTATCCCTGCTTTGCCCTTTTCTTTCTACTAATATTACCAGCATTTTCTCCTCTGATGCTTCAGTTCTCATTTTTCAACTACCCTGCCAGTGCAGATAGACACAGGTTACCATTATTAGTTTCTATCACTGACCTCTTGATAGCAATTCATTCGCTTGGGTAGGGAAGACACACAAGATTCGATATGCCATGGCCAATGATGGTCAATGAGAAGGTGGGGCTGACCTTCAAGTAGATTTTCATTTCTTTCTTTTTTACAGTTTTGCAAACAAAAAAAAATGGATAAGATCTTTTTGTCTTTTAACATACAGGTAACCTTCATGATTGACCTTTTAGCTTTCCAAAAACTCCTCAAGGGTATGTAGTCTTTTTAAGTCATAAGATATTGGAAGGGAAGAAACCGAATATATGTTTATTTTCAGAAAAGATATTTTAGAATTTTCATGGAACATTGTATGATTGTGTGTGTGTGTGTGTGTGTGTGTGTGTGTGTGTGTGTGTGTGTGTGTATACATATATATATATATATATATATATATATATATATATATATATATATTATAACAGTGTTGGTTCTCACTAAATCACTTTTTGTGTTTGTGTCGAAATAAGTGCAATATATATATATAAATATATATATATATGGGTGTGTGTGGGTGTGTGTAGTATGGGGGTGGGGTGTGTGTGGGGGGTGATAAAAATAAGTGGAAAAATGGATAAATCAAACACTTCCAATGGGTTTCGTAGTCATATTTCATTCTTTATTCAAGGAAGACCTTCTTCAGACAAAAAATTTTTGTTTTTTTTGTTTATTTTAGCAATTGAGGAAATAAATAAAATAATCTCTGCAGAGGGGTAAGACCCAACCCACAGTGAATGTCCTGATTTAACACTAAACAATCAAATGGTGAGGCTTCAGTAATGCTGGAGCTTTTGGAAATACAGAGTACCTTTTTATTACCATCACTCCCAGGTCCACTCTGGCCTGGAGTGGTAGCCCCTGATAGGGTCTAATCTGTGAGTCAAATAAAACTAAACTGTGTACTTATACTATACTGAATAGTTTGAAATAAAACTGTTTTTGTTATTTAAACTGTGTACTTGTGCTAAACTGAATTATTTGAAATAGAACTGTTTATATGTGTAAAAATGGATTTGGCATTAAATAACCAACAATGGTTGATGTGCCAAGAAACCAAACCAAACCAAACCAAACCAAATGATCAAGGGTTATATTTGCATTGCAGTTAGGAAATCATGTATATTGTACACTTATATTTACATTTTTATATAGTAGCTTCTTTAAGAATTTTTGCTTACAGTTCTATGATATGAAGTATTCCTTCCGAATAAAAATAATTTGCATACAGTTCTATGATATGAAGTATTCCTTCCAAATACAAATAATTTGTATACAGTTCTATAATATGATGTATTCCTTTCAAATACAAATAATTTGCATACAGTTCTATGATATGAAGTATTCCTTCCAAATACAAATAATCTGCATACAGTTCTATGATATGATGTAATCCTTCCAAATACAAGAAATTTGCATACAGTTCTATATGATGAATTCCTTCCAAATAGAAATAATTTGCATACAGTTCTATGATATGATGTATTCCTTTCAAATACAAATAATTTGCATATAGTTCTATGATATGAAGTATTCCTTCTAAATACAAATAATTTCCATACAGTTCTATGATATGATGTATTCCTTCTAAATACAAATAATTTGCATACAGTTCTATGATATGATGTATTCCTTCTAAATACAAATAATTTGCAAACAGTTCTTTGATATGAAGTATTCCTTTCAAATGTAAATAATTTGCATACAGTTCTATGATATGAAGTATTCCTTCCAAATACAAATAATTTGCATATAGTTCTATGATATGAAGTATTCCTTCCAAATACAAAAAATTGGCATACAGTTCTATGGTATGAAGCATTCCTTCGAAATACAAATAATTTGCATACAGTTCGATGATATGATGCATTCCTTCTAAATACAAATAATTTGCATACAGTTCTATGATATGAAGTATTTCTTTCCAAATACAAATAATTTGCATACAGTGCTATGATATGATGTATTCCTTTCAAATACAAATAATCTGCATACAGTTCTATGATATGATGTATTCCTTCCAAATACAAGAAATTTGCATACAGTTCTATAATATGATGTATTCCTTCAAAATAGAAATAATTTGCATACAGTTCTATGATATGATGTATTCCTTTCAAATACAAATAATTTGCATACAGTTCTATGATATGAAGTATTCCTTCCAAATACAAATAATTTGCATATAGTTCTATGATATGAAGTATTCCTTCTAAATACAAATAATTTGCATACAGTTCTATGATATGATGCATTCCTTCTAAATACAAATAATTTGTATACAGTTCTATGATATGATATATTCCTTTCAAATACAAATAATTTGTAAACAGTTCTATGATATGATGCATTCCTTTCAAATACAAATAATTTGCATACAGTTCTATGATATGAAGTATTCCTACTAAATACAAATAATTTCCATACAGTTCTATGATATGATGTATTCCTTCCAAATACAAATATTCTGCATACAGTTCTATGATATGATGTATTCCTTCCAAATACAAGAAATTTGCATACAGTTCTATATGATGTATTCCTTCCAAATAGAAATAATTTGCATACAGTTCTATGATATGATGTATTCCTTTCAAATACAAATAATTTGCATACAGTTCTATATGATGTATTCCTTCTAAATACAAATAACTTGCAAACAGTTCCTTGATATGAAGTATTCCTTTTAAATACAAATAATTTGCATACAGTTCTATGATATGAAGTATTCCTTCCAAATACAAACAATTTGCATATAGTTCTATGATATGAAGTATTCCTTCCAAATACAAATAATTTGCATACAGTTCTATGGTATGAAGTATTTCTTCTAAATACAAATAATTTGCATACAGTTTTATGATATAAAATATTCCTTCTAAATACAAATAATTTGCATACAGTTCTATGATATAAAATATTCCTTCTAAATACAAATAATTTGAATACAGTTCTATGATATGATGTACTTCTTCTAAATACAAATAATTTGCATACAGTTCTATGATATGATGTATTCCTTCCAAATACAAATAATTTGCATACAGTTCTATGATGTGAAGTATTCCTTCCAAATACAAATAATTTGCATACAGTTTTATGATATGATGCATTCCTTCTAAATACAAATAATTTGAATACAGTGCTATGATATGATGTATTCCTTCTAAATACAAATAATTTTCATACTGTTCTATGATATGAAGTATTCCTTCCAAATACAAATAATTTGCATACAGTTCTATGATATGATGTATTCCTTTCAAATACAAATAATCTGCATACAGTTCTATGTATGATGTATTCCTTCCAAATACAAGAAATTTGCATACAGTTCTATGATATGATGTATTCCTTTCAAATACAAATAATTTGTAAACAGTTCTATGATATGATGTATTCCTTTCAAATACAAAAAAATTGCATACAGTTCTATGATATGAAGTATTCCTTCCAAATACAAACAATTTGCATACAATTCTATGATATGAATTATTCCTTCCAAATACAAATAATTTGCATACAGTTCTATGATTTGATGTATTCCTTTTAAATATAAATAATTTGCATACAGTTCTATGATATGAGGTATTCCTTCCAAATACAAATTATTTGCATACAGTTCTATGATATGAAAGTATTCCTTCCAAATAAAATTAATTTGCATACAATTCTATGATGTGAAGTATTCCTTTCAAATACTAATAATATGCATATAGTTCTATGATATGAAGTATTCCTTCCAAATACAAATAATTTGCATACAGTTCTATGATATGAAGTATTCTTTCCAAATACAAATAATTTGAATACAGTTTTTTGATATAAAATATTCCTTCTAAATACAAATAATTTGCATACAGTTCTATGATATGATGCATTCCTTCTAAATACAAATAATTTGCATACAGTTCTATGATATGATGTATACCTTCTAAATACAAATAATTTGAATACAGGTCTATGATATGAAGTATTCCTTCCAAATACAAATAATTTGCATACAGTTCTATATGATGCATTCCTTTCAAATACAAATAATCTGCATACAGTTCTATGATATGATGTATTCCTTCCAAATACAAGAAATTTGCATACAGTTCTATAATATGATGTATTCCTTCCAAATGGAAATAATTTGCATACAGTTCTAAGATATGATGTATTCCTATCAAATACAAATAATTTGCATACAGTTCTACGATATGATGTATTCCTTATAAATACAAATAATTTGCATACAGTTCTATGATATGAAGTATTCCTTCCAAATACAAATAATTTGCATATAGTTCTATGATATGAAGTATTCTTTCCAAATACAAATAATGCATACAGTTCTATGATATGAAGTATTCCTTCTAAATACAAATAATTTGCATACAATTTTATGATATAAAATATTCCTTCTAAATACAAATAATTTGCATACAGTTCTATGATATGATGCATTCCTTCTAAACACAAATAATTTGCATACAGTTCTATGATATGATGTATTCCTTTCAAATACAAATAAATTGTAAACAGTTCTATGATATGATGTATTCCTTTCAAATTCAAATAATTTGCATACAGTTCTATGATATGAAGTATTCCTTCCAAATACAAACAATTTGCATACAGTTCTATGATATAAAGTATTCCTTCCAAATACAAATAATTTGCATACAGTTCTATGATTTGATGTATTCCTTTTAAATATAAATAATTTGCATACACTTGTATGATATGAGGTATTCCTTCCAAATACAAATTATTTGCATACAGTTCGATGATATGAAAGTATTCCTTCCAAATAAAATTAATTTGCATACAGTTCTATGATGTGAAGTATTCCTTTCAAATACTAATAATCTTCATACAGTTCTATGATATGATGTGTTCCTTTCAAATACAAATAATTTGCATACAGTTCTATGATGTGAAGTATTCCTTTTAAATACTAATAATCTGCATATAGTTCTATGATATGAAGTATTCCTTCCAAAAACAAATAATTTGCATACAGTTCTATGATATGAAGTATTCCTTCCAAATACAAATAATTTGCATACAGTTTTTTGATATAAAATATTCCTTCTAAATACAAATAATTTGCATACAGTTCTATGATATAAAGTATTCCTTCCAAATACAAATAATTTGCATACAGTTCTATGATATGATGTATTCCTTTCAAATACAAATAATCTGCATACAGTTCTATGATATGATGTATTCCTTCCAAATACAAGAAATTTGCATACAGTTCTCTAATATGATGTATTCCTTCCAAATAGAAATAATTTGCATACAGTTCTATGATATGATGTATTCCTTTCAAATACAAATAATTTGCATACAGTTCTATGATATGATGTATTCCTTCTAAATACAAATAATTTGCATACAGTTCTATGATATGAAGTATTCCTTCCAAATACAAATAATTTGCATATAGTTCTATGATATGAAGTATTCTTTCCAAATACAAATAATGCATACAGTTCTATGATATGAAGTATTCCTTCTAAATACAAATAATTTGCATACAGTTTTATGATATGATGCATTCCTTCTAAATACAAATAATTTGCATACAGTTTATGGTGCAAATATTCCTATCTAATGGTATTGATTATAAACAATTGTATGATTTCAAGTAATTATTTCTATTTAATAATAATCATATGTTTGCCCACAGTAATATGCTTTCAAGTCACTAGTAATATTAATCCTTATTAAACAATTACAGCTTCAAGTAACAATTCTTAAGATAAATAATTTACATTTATATTGTATCAAGTATTCTTATCAAATACAAATAATTTTAAAACAGATCTATTTGACCTAGAGATGCTACCACTCCAGGTCAGAATGGACCTGGGAGTGATGGCAATGAAGGAGTACCCAACTATACACAGATCTCCCTAACTAGAGCCTCACCATCAGATACAGCTTAATATTATACACTGGACACCCTTTTTTGTGGGGGGATCCTACCCCTCTGGAGGGAATCAAGTCAGAATATTCTAAACAATGCTGATAGGGCACTCACAATTCTTTTATAAAATGTTAACCTTCTTCAAAATTAAAGAAACCAGGTTTTTATTATTTGCTGTGAAACATTATATGATCAAAACAGATATTATTAGGTATTATTTCTAACCAAACTCAAAATCATTGAAACGTTATAAACAAAAATAAAATTGTATACATATGATTTAAAATCTCTTAGTTTTAATATATGAGAAACAATTACTTGCACTATCACTCATCAATAAATACATTCCCCAACATAAATTTTATGATTTTATCATTTCTTGTGTTTATGCTCAAAGGGAATCTCGCTGAAAAAATATAAGGATGCAAGAGTCTTGTGACACAAGCACAATGAGCCTTCTCAGAATGTGGTTTTCTTCTTTTTGGGTTTGAGACATGAAGAGGAGAAGACACAGATAGACAGCGAGGAAGGATTCGTGGTAACCTCAGGATGTAATAGTGCCATAATGAAAATGCAAATTTTCTCCTGCTGCACTGGTTTAAACGGGAGTAGTCATTCACCTTATATTTTTCTTGTTTGGCCATTCAAGTTTATAGTGTAGCGGCTGTGGGTTTTGTTATTCTCATGGTGAAAGAAGCGTGCTAAGGTCCCACCCAAGTTTTGAGGTCTGAAGGAAGAACTAAAATTACTCTCTGTATTGTTGCCTGCCTTCATTTTATTAAATTCACTACACTTCTGTAAATAAGCAATAAAAAAAGAAATATAGATTTACTACATTTCTAGTAGAATATTATACAATCAAAACAGTTATTATTAGTTTTTTATTTCTTACTAAACTCTACAGCACTGAATCTTTAAACCACAAGCATGATTATTTAGTAGTTCAAAAAAAAGTTGATGTCTTATATATATTAATACAATTTTTATTTACAGAGTTTCAGTGCTATAAATCTTGGTTATAAATAATATCAAATAATATCCATTTTGATTGTATAATGTTTCACTAGAAATAATCTAATCTTTATTTTTGGTTTAGAAAAAAATCTTGCTTTTTTTTAAGGATGTTTTTATGGGTGATTCTGTTCACATACACTCATATATATGTATACACAGATATGTATCTATATACCATTATTAGAAGCAAAGTACTAATAGAAAATGATTGGGTCTGTAGAATCCTTGAAGGCGTATGGGCAAAAAACCTACTGGTAACATTACTATTTGTCGACTTTACCAAGGCCTTCAATTCCTTTCACAGAGGGAAGATAGATCAAAACCTACTAGCATACGGCCTGCCAAAATAAACCATAGCAGCAATGATGATTCTCTATGGAAACACCAAAGTAAAAGTACGTTCACCAGATGGAGACACAGAATACTTCGACATTGTAGCAGGAGTACTACAAGGGAACACGCTAGCCCCATACCTCTTTATCATATGTCGAGACTACGTGCTTAGAACATCGATCAATAAAATCATAGAGAACAGCTTCGAGCTAACAAAGAAAAGAAGCAGAAGGTACCCAGCAAAAACAATTACCGACGCCGACTATGCCGATGACATAGCGTTATTAGCAAATACACCCAACCAAACCGAAACACTACTGCTTAGTTTGGAACAAGCCGCCGCAGACATTGGCCTCCATGTCAATGCACACAAAACTGAATATATGTGCTTTAATCAAGCAGGCGACATTTCCACACTAGACGGAACCTCTTTGAAACTGGTTGACAAATTCACCTACTTAGGAAGTAGTGTCTCATTAACCGAAAAAGACGCCGACAAACAGCTAACGAAGGCATGGACAGCTATCGATAAGCTATCGGTCATATGGAAATCAGACCTGACCGATAAAATGAAACGCAGTTTCTTCCAAGCAGCAGTCATGTTGATACTGCTGTATGGATGCACCACTCGGACGCTAACAAAACAGCAACTACACAAGAATGTTGCGAGCAATATTAAACAAGTCCTGGCGGCAATACCCCACAAAGCATCAACTATACGGCCACCTGCCTCCCATCACGAAAACTCTCAAAGTTAAACGAACCAGGCACGCAGGACACTGCTGGAGGAGCAGGGATGAGCTCATAAGTGATGTACTCCTATGGATCCCCACATATGGCCGAGCAAAAGCAGGACGACCAGCAAGATCATACATACAGCAGCTATGTGAAGATACGGGATGTAGCCTAGAACACATGCCAGAGGCGATGAACGATAGAGAAAAGTGGCGAGAGAGGGTCAGGGATATCCATGCTAGTGGCACGACATGATGATGATGATGATGATATATGAAATTAATCTTCTATTGAGAATCAAAGTATCTGTGCATTCTGCCTTGAATCACCCCCTACCACTTCTACCTGTAATCAGAGGGCATTTTGTATGTTTTATAGATAGTGTCTCACACATGTGTGCATGTGTTAGTGGATGTAGATGTGTGTGTGGACAATTATATATATATATATATATATATATATGAAGTATAATACAGATACCTAGATAGATTGATAGATATATAGGGACAGTTGCATATATATATTTAAAGTAAAATTTATATATATATTTTTGAAAAATTTTTTCAATTGCATTTCAATTTTTTACTAATTACATTGCATGAATTTGAAATAGAACACCACCTATGGAAATAGAATGTTTAAAACTGTCTCATTTTCTTGCTTCAGGTAAAAATCCATATGCCCTGAGGAAGGTTTAATGTTTTCACATTTAAAAACCAAAATGTTGGCAAATAATTTAGATGGTAAATAAAACCCTCCTCTGAAAACCTTGTGTTTTTCCATATTTGTACATTTTCATATCTATCTATCTATCTATGTAAAGTAAAATACTGATATATATATATATATATATATATATATATATATATATATATATATATATTTGTGTGTGTGTGTGTGTGTGTGTGTGTGTGTGTGTGTGTGTGTGTGTGTGTGTGTGTACATTGCATGCAGCATTGTGATTCAAAAAATAAGAATATTTATCCAAATACTGTATTTGATGGCATATAAGACGCACAGGTGTATACGATGCACCCCAATTTCTGGAGAGCAAATCAAGAAATAAAGAAAATACTAATATTAAACATGATGAAATTAATATAATGAATATTATCAATAGTAACATTTTTAATCTGTATAATAGCCTTTTTAAATAATGACAATAGGTTTATGAAAGTTACTTCAAAATCTAAGCAAATAGGAGTCACCAGGTAATGAATTTTGGCTGACTATCGCAAATTTTAAACCTACATAAAAGATGCAGGGGAATTTTTGAAGATATTTTTAGTAAAAAAGTGTGTGCTTTATATGCCATCAGATATGGTAATTCAAAAAGTTATGAAAGCATTAATCTCAAAATTTGAAGCAATGTTTTGAATATGTCAGTCCATAACTATCTATATAACTTTAAATCATTAATTGTTTATATAGCATTAAAACTATCACTGACTCATAAGAGAGTTATGGCCCTTTCTTTTAATCTCAAGACATTTATCAAAGAAGCCATTGTGATATTTAAAAAAAAATAGGTTAAGTGGGCAAACGATCTCATCTGGGTAGGAATAGAAAGCAAGTTAATGATTACTTGTTGTCAGAGAGCATTTCTAATGTTATCTGCAGAAGATGCCGCTGTCTGGAAGTTTTTGTATCAGCAGAAAGTTAAGATTAAAAGTTGCCGTTGAGTTGACATTTGTAATGGTCATAATTGTCAGTTGCCATCTACGTCTTTTAATGCTTATTCAGAAGTTGTTCAGTGATTTTTATACAGAGATAGTATAATATTGCAAGTATTGGTAAGCTATCATAGTTTATTGGCATAATGGTTCCAGTGTTTGCCAATGGTCTGAGAGACATACCAAAGACTCAAAAAATGTTACTTGATGCTTCCTTGCTTAACACTCAGTAAAATAAGGTGTGAATCAAGGGTAAGAGGATCAATCTAGGAAATAGAGACATACTCTCACCTACATGACGGTATACTTCAGGTTTCCCTCAACTATTGTCGGACACCTTACCTACATATATATATATATATATATATATGAAAGTAAACATGGATCAAAATCCGACAGTATGAAGGTAGCAGAAAAACATAATCCAAATAGGTGAATTTATTAAGATGTAATTATGAATGCTATGTGCACGTTTGTGTATCTTTTCGTTGAATATTTCTCATTTGCTCCTGTCATCTCAGCAAGCATCCATCGCTATGTGAATTATTATGACATTCAAGTCCTAATGATTGTAACTGAAACCAAAATGTTAACATCGACTTTACATCTTAATAAATTCACCTGTTTGAATTATGTTTTTCTGCTACCTTTATATATATATATATATATAAGATGAATAAAAGAAGTAAGACAAAAAGGAATATTTTTCTCAACTAGTTTCAGTATTAAGTTTGGTTTGCTTAATAGCATATGAAATTTTATGAGTTATTTAATGCCAAAGTCAGCCTTTAAGAAGAACAGCAGTATTAACAGCTGAGTAGTTAAGGGGGTTCAATGTCTTTCCCATGGGTATTAGACTGAAAGGGAATATTATTATGCAATATGAGTTCAAACTCACTTTGAGGCTGAAGTCCAGCACTTTTAGCCATTAAGCCATTGAGTCTCACTCACAATCTTCGGTCTTTCTCAGAAGAAACAGCTAGTTGGCTACTGTCGTCAAGGGTGACCTTAAGGCTCCCTTTACAATAGCTACATCACCGAGGTGTAGGGGAGGGCACTACTCCTTTCCCTGGATTGCTCCACTTTACCCTTGATATGTACCTTATATTGCTAAGTGCAAAGCAAGGAGGTATCAAGTACCATTTTTAAAGTCTTTGATATGACATGACCTGGGATTGAACCCAGGTCTCCAGGGACAATTGGCAAACACTCTAAAGTTTTTTAAAGAGTTTCTAAAAGACAAGGGTCAAAAGATTAACAGGTGACATAGAATATGCATTCATTGAATAAAAATCATTTTCTCTTATCCAAGTATCTTCAACTGACCTTTACATATCTGCTGTTAGATATACCTATTTATGTTGTGAATGAGAAAATAGACACATAAATATAGGTAGAATATATATATATATATATATATAGAGAGAGAGAGAGAGAGAGAAAGAGAGAGAGAGAGAAAGAGAGGAATTCATGAATATATCTCTCTATATCCATCTAAAATAAATTTTATTAGGTTCTTCAGAAAATAATGTGAATACTGGTAGATATTAGATAAGTAAATATATATATATATATATATATATTATAACAGTGTTGGTTGTCACTAAATCACTTTGAGGGTTTGTGTCGAACCAAGTGCTCAATATGGAGAGTGCTCAATATCTAGGATAGAGCTATTATATAATAATAATAAATAAATATATATTAGATTTATATATTTAATTCCATGGAATTTAGACCACGACCTCTGGGTTTCATTCATGAAACCCAGGGCTTGCAGTCTAAATTCCATGGAATTAAATATAGAAATCTAATACATATATACTTATTTATTATATAACATTCTTTCTTAGATACACACAGTTAAATTATCAAACAGTTCTATTTCTAACAATTCAATTCAGCATTAGTCAACAAAGTTAAATGATTCCAAGTATTGCCATATATCATTAACAATTCAAAAACATCAGTCATTTGTTTATACACAGTTGAATCATAAACAGTTCTACTTCAAACAATTCAATTTATTATAAGTCATTTGTTTGCACTCAGTTTAAATGTCAAACAATTCTGTTTCATCTATTGATAGGACCCTATCAAGTGCTGCCACTTCGGGCCAGAGTGGACCTAGGTGTGACAGTAAGGAAGGAAGGAAGGGGTACTCCATGTTACTTAAAGCTCTAGCATTACATGAGCTTCACCTTCAAATTGTTTTGTATCATATCCAGGACACTCATTGAAGGAGTCTTACCTCTCTGCATAAACGCAGTCAGTGTATTCTAGAGCCCCAACTGACTGGGCTAATACATGTATGTGTCATCATGTCAAACATCATGTAATACATGTATGTGTCATCATGTCAAATTCACCATGAGTTACATCAAGAACATAGTTAAATACAAGCCTTCAAAGTTCTGTGATTATTTTTATAACTGTTTCTTTAAAGTTTAATTTGTATATTGTTCATATCTTGTGCCAGATTTTTAGCGTCACATCATATCTTTTGTCACCTTCTCTCCATAAACTCAATTCAGAATTGGCTTTCTCTCACTTTTCGCTTTTCTCATAAACATAATAAAGGAGAATGCAGTAAAGCATCTGATAGCAAGACCAAAAAGAACTTTGTGGACAGTTTTGTAAAATGAAAGGAATACAAGAATAAATAATAAAGAGACATAGCTACCTCAACAACAGACACCAGATTATTTCTCTATTATTTATTTTTTGATATTTACTCTGAACATCACAAGGTTAAATAAAGGGAAATATTGATTAAAAAGACTACTTTCAACAAATGACTAGCCTTGAAAATCTGAATTTCAGTATCCTGGCCTTTTTACCTGAGCTCATTGGCACTGGTGAGGAATATGCAATGAGGTAAGCCAAACAATTTTATATCTTCTAAGTTTTTCATCTATTTTTAACAAAGTAATGCGATCTGACCACTGCTTACATCAACAGTAAACAGCCCTTCATAATAAGAAAAACATAAACAAGTATCCACCAATGAAAGATGCAGCTGTTTTAAGATGGCCTCATTCTCAAATGATGGGAATCAATGATTTAACGAAGCTATATAAAACAGAATTTATCCATTCAAGATAGAATGCAATCTCATTTAGAAATATGAGCCCTAAAAATTTTAAGCTGGCCTCAGTACAAAATTTTTATCAGTCAGAACTTTGGCATGGTGTCAAATCAAAATATTGGCCATTGATATAAGAAACATTGCAAATATTCGAAGTAATCTTATCAATCTCTATCAGATACCAAACACGACAAAGATGTCCCAATATGACAGACAATGAATTCCAGTTATTCTAAGAAACATTTCAAGAAGAGAAATGCACACACACACACACACACACACACACACACACACACACATATACGCTTTCTCTCTCCCTCTTTCTCTTTCTCTTTCTCTCTCTCTCTCTCTCTCTCTCTCTTTACATATATATAGTAAGTAGTAAGATGGCCAGCCATAGTCAAGGGTGACCCCAAAACTCCCTTTTCAATATGTACAATATCAAGGTATAGGGGTGGCTACAACCCCTTTTGCTGGATTGCTCCACTTAATCTTGACTCACACCTTATAATGCTGAGTGTTAAGCAAGGAGGCATCAAATACCATTTTTTGAGTATATATATATATATATATATTGGCAAATATATATATGTATTCAAAATCTGTTGTAAAACTTAGAAAAATTATGCTGGTCTTTGAACCATTTGTGTGCTCACAACAAAGGAGCAAATAATTGAGATAACCATCCTTGTGTCTAGAAGCAGTCATGATATATATATATATATATATATATATATATATATATATATATATATAATCTGTGTTTACATTTATCCAACACTTCTATAATGATCAGGACATGATACAATGTAAACTTTTTAAATTGAGTTCTGCTGGTTTGAATTTGACTTCACCCTTGATAATTACCTTATATTGTTGAGTGTTAAGCAAGTGGGTATCAAGTACTCAAGTCTCCTGGACCATTGGCAAACACTCTACCCACTTGGCCAATGAGTGTTTGCCAATGGCCCAGGAGATCAGGGTTCAATCCTAGGTCGAGTCATACTAAAAACTCAAAAAATGGTACTTGATGCTATTTTGCTTAACACTCAGCATTATAAGGTAAGGATCAAGGGTAAAGTGGAGCAATCCAGGGAAAGGAGTAGCGCCCTCTCCTACACCTTGGTGTAGTAGCTATTGAAAAGGGAGCCTTCCGGTCACCCTTGACTATGGCATTGAGTAGAATAATTAGTGTTAAATAGCAATACTTGTTATTACTTTACTCTCTACAAACGAATGAATAATGCTGAATAGAAATATTTGTATTAGATAGTAAACAAATGATTAATATTGAATAGAATTATTAGTGTTCGATAGTAATAGTTGAAACCATTTAACTGTGTAGAAACAATAGGATTACTAATATGCAAACAAATGATTAATATTGAATAGAATTATTGGTGTTAGATAGTAATAATTAAAACCATTTAACTGTGTAGAAACAATAGCAACACTAGTGTGAAAACAAATTAGTTTTTAACTCATTTAAAAATGAAATTACCAACAAATGATTTATTTATCCATTTAAATGCATGCAAACAAATGACTGATGTTAAATAGTCACTGTTTTGTGGCAATACTTGAAAAAATTTAACAAATGATTAATAATAAATAGAATTATTAATAAATCAGACCTAACAGATAAAATGAAACGCAGTTTCTTCCAGGCAGTGGTCACATCGATACTGCTATATGGATGCACTTTATTTTACACACAATAAATATTTATTCACCTACTCAAATTTCTTGTCAATGCACTTAATCCAGTTGCATATACAATATAAATCAAGCATTACGCATTGAGAATTTTTTATCAAACTTCAACTTCAAATATCATGCCAAAGTTATTGATTGAACATTGTGTGTATTTTTGTTTGGTTTCTTTATCCAGTGGTCCATTAATCCTAGTGGGTTATGTAATACCAAAGCAATATTTGTAGAAGAACATCAGTGATACTATTTAACCCATAACTAGAGGGGAATAAGGGGATTCATACCATTCCCAAGAGTATTAGTCTGAAAGTAAACATGATAACGAGACATGATTTCAAAATCAGTTACAACAATGTCATGGTCTAGCACATTAGACACTAGGCCACAACAACTCCCAATATGTATTTTCATAGATTTCCATTTCTGAATGTATATACATCGTAATATGTATATGCCAGGGTATGTATATTCATAAATATATATCTATGAGTGTGTGTGTGTGTGTGTGAGTGTTTCCATTATCTCATGACTTCCAGAATCATGTTTTTCTCTTCCTTAAATAAACTGTCTTCCATTTTGGCCCACTAATTCTTTGAGGAGTGCAAACACTTTTCAAATGTTTGTTTACAAAAGGCCAAGAACTGCTTACAGCAGTCCATATGTCAGTGTTATTTGTTTTCTATGTTCCTGGAGTCATTGCAACATCTTGTATAAAGTCAATTATTTAAGTTCTAATCCGTTTGACTTGATCTTAATAATTTGGGATTGGTGGGGTCTGGTTTTTAGGTTTCATAACTTGGCTGTAAGAAAAGAATTCATTGTTTTTATAAATAAATGGAGCTTATGTAAATATATATAAATATATGTATATTATATATATACTCAAGTAAAAGATCTTAGCAGTCAAAAAGGAATAAGAGCTCAATGTATAAAGACAGCTATAATAAAAACTAAGTTATAAAGATATTTTCTCACGCTTCTTCACACTGTAACTCTGAGTTTCACATAAGGGATACTAAAATATTTTAAAGGTCATTGGGGAGGCAAGTTATTGAATTTTATAATTTGGAGGGCAACCAACATCTTTTGCCTCACTCCACTGTGGATTTACCCTTTTCAATGAGTTTTGCTATCTTTTCCATTGTTTTAATTGACAATTCTAAGATATGCCCAACTGTGTCGAGAGCTTTTGACCAATTTGAATGTTTAAGTTTCAGATGGTATTTATTTTAAGAATGCAAATTACAAAATCATTTAATAATTTTTTTCCTCCAAATTGGGCAACTCCATAATATTTTCCTTTGCATGCCTTGGAAAAAAATTATACCATTGATTTAGATAATTTAATTCAATTTGCATACAGTATATTTTATGAAGCCAGAATATTCAGCTATTAAAGAAATGTCTTGCATATTATCTGTTATTTGTTTATTTACTGTCAATTGAAAAAAAAAACAAGGTGGACATCCTTTAAGGGTGCTAATTTTAAAATTTTTTTGCAAGGTATTGTATATATTCCATTTTTTGTTTGAATCTCCATCTGATGAATCAGTTACTTTATGTAGCTGATGAAATAAATTTATCACGGTTTATTTCTATTGAGTTTCCTTGATATATATATATATTTCCTTGATATATATATATATATATATATATATATATATATATATATATATATATAATTTCCCAAATAAACAAAAGCATTAGTTTTTCTGCAAAAATGAGGCTAAAAAGGGAAATTTTAATCTGTATCGTTTATATTTTTGACCAATCAGAGCCTTCAAATTGAACACTAACTTCTTTTTTAATCATTTTTGAAAATTGCAGATATTGATTTGTTTTACTACACAAAATTTCAAACATCCAAAACCCTAAATAATTAAAGAATTTTTTCCTTTCCAGGTTATTCAAAATATATTTTATAACTAATCAAAATCCTAAATAAATTAATCTACTTTTGACCTATTTTTTCAACTGGACTTTAATCTTGTAAATAAACAAATACATTAGCCTTCTGTTTTCAGCAAATTTTACAAAAGTTTCTATTGATTGATTATTCATTCTTTCTTTCACGATATCTTGAGAGAATTTTGTTACTTTCCAACATTTAAAAATTCAATTCATCGGATTTGATTTAGATTCAACATTGTTTAATTAATTTGACAGGCAAAATATTATTCCTTTGATGACATTTTCTGTGGTGAAAATATTTATACTAATATAAAAATTCTTGTTTGCTGATTTTTATAGTCTTACTTACAAATTGACATTGTTATCATAATCTATACTTTCATGCTACATAGGGACATGTACATGGGAAGAACACACACACACACACACACACACACACACACACACACACACACACACACACACACACACACACATATACATTAATATATTGTCTGGTTTTAAGCTTGTAAATATTGGGGCATATCTATGCATTAACAAATAGTATCCTTTTCTGTTAAGAAAAAGAAACTTCATAAATTTTGTTTTTAAGGAACTCTTTCACTCAAGTTAAATAAAATTATCAAATTTTTATAACTGTGTTTATTATTCTTCCACACATCTACTTCTCATACATCTAAGTAATGACAATAAAGGGGTACTAGAGCCTCACTATCTGATACAGTAAATTTCATACTGAAGATTCCCCCTTTTTGTAGGTGTGAGGGAGATCTTACCCCTCTGTAGAGGATAAAGTCAGCATATTCTTAACCTTTCCAACAGGGCATTGATAGATAGATAGATAGATAGATAGATAGATAGATAGATATTGTATAATCATTTTTTATTTAAAAATTGAAATTAAAATACTAATAATTTGTGTGGATTGGTATTTTTTCAAAGCCACAAAAAATGCTTCTAATTTTATTGGTAACACCAATGAGACTTTTAAAGTAAAACTTTTATCATTTTTTTTTTTGTTTTTATTTCAACTAAAAACTATCTGCAAATGAAAAGAAAAACTTTTAAAAAAATAAGTAGAAACACATATTTTCCCATATACTTTTACTTTTTTCTTTATTATGTGCTAGTTTATAGTCCATAACCAGACATTGGCATGATGGTTAGAGTGTTCGCCAATGGCCCAAGAGACCTGGATTCAATCCCAGGTTGAGTCACACCAAAGACTCAAAAAATGATACTAAATGCCTCCTTGCTTAGCACACTTCATTATAAGGTAAGGATCAAGGGTAAAGAGGAGCAATCCAAGGAAAGGAGTTGTCCTCTCCCCTACACCTTGGTGTAGTAGCGATCGAATGGTTGCCAACTTTTCTTACTTGTAGTCCATAAATCATGTAACCAAAACAGATCAAGCCTTCTCGTGGTTGGTAGTATCATGATAGTTGTGTATTGCTCCACACCATGTGTGGTAAGTCACACAAATGAATGTACAAAGTAGTCTAATTTGGGAACTTCTGTGTTATAAGTTCAAACTGAGGCATAACATCACAGAATCTACCAAAAACATTTGTTGTGCAAAAGGAGAAGGTGCAGTTGATCACAGTACAGTAACCAGACAGATGGAAAAATTTCACCTAAGGTGCAAGAACCTTGACGATCAGGCAAGGTCATATATACTTAAGACCATGTCACAGAGGCAAATCTGGTGAATAACACTGGAAGAATATCAGGCTAGATCATCATCTCACAATCCAGAGTTGTTCATCACCTTCACAACTTTAACAAAAACATCTGGAGCTGCTAAATTGTGCCATATGTTGCCAAAATATTCCAAACACTTTTGACTCACCCTAGTATTATATCTATTTTTTTTTACTTTTATTTCACCTAAAAACCTCCCCAGAATTAAAAGAAAAGCTTTAAAAAGATTAGAAGAAATAAACAAAATGGATATTTTTCCATAAACTTTTACTTTTATCTTTACCAAATTATAAAGTACTGAAGAAACTTTGGAGTTTTAGGAAATTTTTTCTTGTCTCATCTTATTTTTTGTGATAGTGAAGAATAGACAAGAGAATGATTTTTTTTTAAAATCCTATTTAACAAATCATTTAAAGAATTTAATACCTTGTGGAATGGCAGGGTTTATCTTTAGGATGTTCTTGCTTTAGTTTCTGTTTTCATTCTCAATGAAATATCCAAAGAGTCCAACAGGAACAGAGGGATAGAGAGTGAAAGAGAATGATAAAAGAAAGAAAGGAAAATATGAAGTTGGAGAAGAGAATGTTTCTAAAGATAAGAAAAAAGTGTTTAAAGAGAGAAATTGATTGAGGAAAAGAGCTGGAAAGAGAAAGAGTAGGAGAAAAAATAGAAAAAGTGGGAGAAAAAGAGGTTCTAAAGGTATATATAGTCATTTAGAAAAAAGAGAGGAAAAAAAAAGAGAAATAGAAAGAAAAAGCATTTTTTAAGGAGAAAATGAAAGAAAAGTAGAGAAAGAGAGAGAGAGAGAGAGAGCGTGAGAAGAGAAAGTAATTTAAATGAGAGAATCAGTGAGAAAAAGAGAAAACTGAGACAGAAGGAGTAAGTGAGAAAAGAGAGAGTGAGTGGGCACAGTGAGAGATTTTTATGGAGAAGGTAAGGTTTTTTTACAAGAGGAACACTGAGATTGATATCCTTTGAAAAAAAAAAGTTTTGAAAAGAGATGCATGGTGTGAGAGAGAGAGAGGGAGAGGGGAGAGTAATTTAAAAAAGAGGATGAGAGAGTGAAAAAATAGAGAAAGAAGGAGTAAGTGAGAATACAGAGAGCAAGTGCAGAGAGAGAGAGAGAGAGAGAGAGATTTTCAAAGAAAGCAAAGTTTTTTTTTCTAAAGAAGAATAGAGAGAGAGAGAGATACTCCAAGAAAAATGAAAACCGTCTTGAAAAGAGATGCATGGCAGAGAGAGAGAGAGAGAGAGAGAGAGAGATTCCCTTAGAAGAGAGAGTGATGTAAGAGAAAAAATGAAAAAAAAATTATATATTCACAAAGAGATATATATTCCACAAAAAAATGGAAAATTTTATATATTCACGAGAGTAGTGGGAGAGAGAAATACATTAATAGAGAAAAGGAGAGAGAGAGAGAGAGAGAGAGAGAGATTCTCAAATAAAAGATTGTGGTGAGAGAGAAAAATAAGTTAATAGTGATATGTATATATATATATATATATATATCACTATTAACTTATTTTATATATATATATATATATATATATATATATATATATATATATATATGCCTTTCCAAATAAAAGACAGTGATGGTAGAGAGAAATAAGCTTAGAGAGAGAGAGAGAGAGAGAGAGAATGAAAGAGTAGAGAGAGACAGAGAGAAAGACTGAGCATGTGTGGAAGCAAGAAATGAATGAAAAGATCTTCAAGAAATTATTGTGAAAGAGCCATAGTGTTTGCATCTTCTCTTTGAAGTTTAAACACTGCATCATTGTTTGTGGTCATGATTATGAAATCGCTTCCTTTACATACAGCTAATTGCAGTTTAACAAGGACACACATAAACTCGTTCACACAGCCACACTGGCACATGCACATGCACACACATAGCAGAACACACACATGAGTATATCCATTGACACACATGCACAATAATCCACATGAGTACACCCTCAATTACAAAGATGCAAAAGTACACATACTCACACAGTCAAGACGACAAATAGATATACTAAAGCTAACATACATACATGTACATACATATTCCCATATAAACTTCACACATAAACCCAGGCATGAAAATACATTAAAACATACACACTCACATGTCAGAGTCACATCTAGCATGACAGTTATCATCATTGAAAATGGAATCAATGATCTGAGTTCAAATCCTACTTAAAGCTGGTTGGGTTTCATTTTACACTAATACTCTTAGGAAAGGTATGAAACCATCTATTCTTCTCCCTGACTACGGGTGAGTAGTTGAATAGACTAGGTTCTTTAGCCTTGGGAACCAGTCAAGAAAGAGAACTCTGAATTCAAACCTACTGGATTCTGCTTTAAAAATGACTTTACTTCATGTTGTGGAGTAGTCACGATTGATTAGTCTAAAGACTATTTAAAACAGTGCTTGCTCTAGACCAAGAGAGCAACTTATGACTAACAGCTATTTACATTAGTCAGCATACTCAGCTATGTGCCGGATTCTTTCCAGAATAAAATGCCTCTTATTTCTACATGTATCAACCTACTTATTTCATGATACAACACATCACATTCTACTCATGGTGGAGGGCTTGAGTCAATACAGGCATTACAACACATTGAGACAAATACAGCTACATATGTACACAAATACTGATTGATTCAAGAATTTTTTTCAGAATTGCTTTCATTTTTTTGTCATTTAAAATTATCAGTAGAATAATGTCATAATATTCTGATATTCTGAAGTAAAGACGACAATTTTTAAAAAATAAGTTTTTAAATGATATATTGCCATAATTTTATGACCAAATGAATTTGTATTGAAATCTTTTAATTTGAACATGTTTTGATTGGTTCATTTTCCAATCTTCAGGTTTATTTGATATGTGAGTCATTGTTTTATTTTTTTATTACTTTTTAGAGTCAAGTTAAATTCCACTAAAAGCTTTTTTCATTCAATTTGTACTAATACCCTTGGAATAGTCACAAATCCATTCCTTCTGCCATCAACAATAGGTAGAATAGTAGGGAAGACTGGGTTCCAGACTACTGTCCTTATGATTAAACAAAGCCAAGATGTGTAAGGGCCTATTTTTAAAAAAACATTTCAGCTTTCTGGCAAAGTTCAGGTATTTCTCTTTTTTTTTTTTTTCCTTTTTACACTACTTTTCACTCTGTGAGCTTCTGAAATATTGCAAATTTTAACTGCTTTTTTACTTTTAATTTTCACTCACTTTTATTGTATTGCAACTTACATGGTTCCTTTCTATGTCAGTGAGGAAGAACTTGAATCCCAAATAACAAAAACAGACAAGTTCCAGTGAAATTTACACTTTTTACATCAAATGTTTTTAGTGAAACACAAGATTGGGCACACACAAAACCAAGCTCTTAGCAAGCTTTTCTCATTCCTAAATTGAAAATTGGATGATGTGAAAAATGTTAAAAGACATATGAAAGCATGACATCACTCCATATCAAAAGAAGAGAACCCCTGTGGTATATTAGCTAACATGCTAGATTGCAACTTTATAGTAAGGCTTTAGATGAGGCTTTACATCCTGCTGATGCCACTTTACACTTATAAGAAGAGTTAATGCAAGAAAAAGTGCCACAATGAGAGAGAGTCCCCATGGCGTATTGGCTAACATGCTGGACCGTTACATCATAGTGAGTAAGTCTGAAATTCAATCTTGTTATTACAGACACTTTCAGAGTGTTGTGGTGGAATCACCTTCTAATGGACTCAACCACTCTCCATAATACCGGAAGACGCAGCAATACAAAGTCAGTCTAGATCTGGAAGCTAACCTTGCCCCTGTGTGGTTATGCAAACTAGCTTACCGTCCTATGTTCTTGTAACCATCCTCTGTTCTCGTAAATATATACCTATACTATAACCATGGTGCTCTGTTCTCTTTGTGACCCCTTCCAGGGCCATAACACAGAGTAATACTATAGGGAAAAGCATGAACTCCTTTATTCCCCCCCAGCTATAGATTAAACAGTATCACTGCTGTTCTTCTACAAGAATGGCTTTGGCATTAGATAACCCAAAAGGGTTGATATGCCATGAAACAAAGAAATTAGACCAAACCAAATCAAACAAAAAGGTTCAGAAGTTCTCCAACCAAAGGAAAAAAATACTGGAATAAGTGTGTTAAATATCAAGGAGACTATTTTATTTATTGTTCAATTCTGCCTCAGTAAATACTGTTCTAGTTTTTATACTTTTTGAACACAACTTGTACACATATACATGCATGCAATTATTTAGAAAAGAAAAAAAATCTCTTCTACACAAGCCCACAAAAATTGTTTTTTGTTCTTCTTTATCAACTGACTTCCATTTATTTTACTTTCTTTCCCTTTTTTCTTCCTTTTTTTTTGCTTCTTTTTCGTTCATCTCCTCTCTGATTATCTGTACTTTATTTTTTATTCATTGCCAGATTTTTATTTGTTTTGTTTCTGTTAAAACTGCTTACCTCAAGAGTCAGACATACACGTAATTCTGACGTCAGAGACTTGAGGCTTTACATCCTGTTGATGCTGTTTTACACTTTCAAGAGGAGACAATGTCAGAAAAAGTGGCACAATAGCTTTTCTTTATGGGGAATATCCAGAAGGGTTCAGGATTGAAAACAAGGCTATATTGATGATTATCATTTTACTCTTTGTATGTTTTTCACACCAGCTGATGGTCTTTCACTGGAGTTTGAGTGACAGCAAGTCTCTTCAAATCTCCTGGACTCTTCTTAATATTCAGGGTGATCTCAACAATGCTGTAGTTTGGATGGTTTTGGCTTGTCCTCTAACTTTCAACTCTTTCAGACCCCTTATCAAGCCTTTGAGCATCATTCCATACACACTAATCATAATTGGTAACACTGTTACTTTCATGCTTCACAGTTCTCTGGCAAGGTCCAAGTTATATCACTCCATGTGATTTTTTTTCACCAGTATTTGGTGACAGCAAGTCTTTTCAAGTCTCCAGGACTCTTCTCAGTAATCTGGCTGATCTTAACCATACTGTAATTCGTCTCCACCTGTTCTCTTATTTCAAGTCTTCCAGCCCCTTTACCAATCTCATGGGGATTTTTCCAAGTGGACCAATTACAGTTGGTATCACCATCGCCTTCATTTCCTATAGTTTTTTAATTCTTTAGCAGGGATAAGATATTTATCTCTCCTTTTCATTTTCTTTTAATTTAACTCTGTGGTCTGCCGGACACCAAAGTCCACTATTCAGCAGGTTCTCTTTATTTTGTTGACTGTCAATAGGTCTGGTCATCTGGCTGAGAATTGGTGATCCATTTATCTCAAAATCCCAGAGAATTTTCTGTGTCTCATTTTCCAGGATGGATTCTAAGTTGTGCTTATACCACTTGTTCATATGGTCAAATTCAGACTTCTTGTACAATTCCCTTTGGATTGCCTTCTCCACCTAGTTGAGTCTAGTTTTTATTATTATTATTATGCCTTGGGAGTTTTTCACACCAGCTTTTGATGCTACTTGTTTGTATTTGACTCTCTTTTCACTTTCTTTTATTTTCACTCTGTGGTCTGCTGGGACGGCAAAATCCACAAGACAGCAAATTCTTTATTTTTTTTGTTAATACTAGACTTGGTTTTCTGGCCAGGATTAGATGATCCATCATTATCTTAAATTCCCAAAGGATTTTATGGATCTCATTCTCTAGGACCGATTATAGTTTGTGCATATACCATTGGTAAAAAGTAAGTAAAGTTGGTGATCTTAACTGAGGGCGACCAGAAGGCTCCCTTTTCAATAGCTACTACCCCTTTTCCTAGATTGCTCCACTTTACACTTGATATATAGCTTATGTTGCTGAGTGTTAACCAAGGAGGTATCAAGTACCATTTTTAAAGTCTTTAGTATGACTCAACCTGGGATTGAACCCAGGTTTTCCAGACCATTGGCGAACACTCTACCCACTAGACCAATGCATGCCATAGGTTTTCAGAACCAATAAATCATCCAGTACTTTATCTTTTTCATCTGTTACTGTTTTTACCTACAATGTGTGCATCTTTATTTTTTGTTGACTCATTAATATTTGCTATGATGTCCCTGTGCTCAAAATATCAGGTATGATAAATCCCAAAATATCAAGTTTACAAATTCAGTGGGTTAATGGATAAATGGTCAAATGAAAAAATGGTATTTGGATATTTGAATAAAATTTGAATTTTTCTCCATTCAGACAAATCAAATGAATGTTTTCTTAGCAAGTGAAACTAATAATAAATATGTTGTGAACTTTAACTTCACCTGAACATTTTTTCACAACATTTAACATTTTGAGAATCACAAAAATTATAGATAATTTAATCATTAATTGATGTAAGAGTTTTCAGCATTTTCTTGAAAAAATCTTTTATTCTTATAAATTCTTAGTATCATTATTCAGTCATCCAAATATGTTTTTAGCTTTCAATGGACTTAATGCACTCTTTCAACTAAGATGGATAGCTAATTATTAAAGAAAGTTTCTAAGGACATCTTCAAGTAATTTGGATTCGTCTTGGTATTGACAGTAGGTAACAGTGGGTAATGAATCTTGTAATTACTATAAAAAAATAGCCTGACTCATGTGGACCATTTAAGTATTGGTTCCAGATTTAATAGTGAACTGGATTGAGTAATCTTTGGTGACTCAGGACTTGATACCAACCATTAGTGAGTTAACTTGAATGAAAACCCTTTTTTATAAATATATTATTTGTATGTATTTATCCAACACCTCAGCACCATCAGGATGTGACATAAGGTCAATTTTTAAAGCAGGATTTAACAGGTTGGAATTCAGAGTTTTCCTTCTCATAGGCAAGTTGCCATATGAAGTTAAATTGTCCTGTCTGGCCTAATATCTACCCATAAAGGAAGGGGAAATAGTTGGATGCATATCTTTCCCTAGGGTATAAGTGCTATGTAAAATGTAAACAGCCTTGTCCAGGATTTGAACACAGGTTGCCATGTCCATTTCCTGCAATAATTACTATTACACCATGAGTATACCTGTATATTCCTGTATAGCTGTTTAATATGTCATGCCTTCAAACGTTTTCTAAAATACTCAACTCATTGTAACTGTTAACCAGAGAAGATGTGCCCTGTCGGCTAGGACTGTAGAATACACCAACAGCACCTCTGCAGTTGGGTAAGACTCCACCACCACCACCAATGGGTGTTCTGGATATGACACTAAACAATCTGATGCTGAGGTTCCAGTGATGCTGGAGTTTTGAGGAATGTGGAGTACCCCTTCATTGCCATCGCTCCCAGGTCCACTCTGGCTCAGAATGGTGGCACCTGATAGAGCGCTATCTATGGGTCAAATAGAATTAAACAGCGTATATATGCCAAATTAAATTATTTGAAATAGAACTGTTTTTGACATTGAAACTTTACTTATGCTAAACTGATTTGTTTGAAATAGAACTGTTTTGACATTCAACTGTGTGTTCATGCTAAACTGAATTGTCTGAATTAGAACTGAATTTCTTCAAATAGAAATGTTTTTGACAACTTAACTGTGTACTCATGCTAAATTGAATTGTTTGAAATAGAATTGTTTATTTGTATAAAAATGGATTTGGCATTGAATAAACCATAAAGGTTGATATGCCATAAAACTGAAACAACCAGCCTGCCAGATAAGATGCATAACATAGAGTATGTAATGACATGTGCTGGTTCCCTCTAATCTAATTGTCCATCTAAAAATAATAAGGAAACTGGGTTCATTTCTAAGAAAAAGGTTAAATGGAGCATACTTGTTAATTTGTCAGTGATCATGGTCATGGTATTTGATTAATGATCCTTTGAGGGATTCTGACTTGGTAAAAGAGCCATAGCCTCCATGAAAAGGTATGGTTATTTTGCCCTAAGGGAAAGGGCCAGACTATACCCATCAGCTCTGAGATACCAGCCTTAGAAGTGTTTGCTTGCACCTTGTCCTCCAAGTAGCCTGTTTCAACTAGGAGGATTGCCTTTAGCAAATAATGCTGTAATTACTATAACTTATCATCCAGGGTTTTTTTCCCAACAGGAATTTTTGAGATGATCTCAAGCCACAAGCAATCATCTAAGAAGCTGCATCCAAAAGCTCACTAGGAGCTGGTCTGTGCTGCAATAAGTAAGTAAAGTTGGCAACCTTAGTCAAAGGTGACCCGAAGGTTCCCTTTTCAATAGCTACTACACTGAGGTGTAGGCGAGAGCACTACTCCATTCCCAGGATTGCTCCACTTTACCCTTGATCCTCATTTTTTGAGTCTTTGGTATGACTCGATCTGGGATTGAACCCTGGCCTCCTAGACCATTGGTGAACACTCTACTCATTAGGACAATGGCCCAGTTGTGATAATTCTAGAGAATACATAAGTAAGAATTTCCCATCCTACCTCCATGTATATTCAGCATGTCATATTTGTAATATGAGGGTGACTGATGTTTCGCAGCAAGACAATGGGTCAACTCTTGAAAAAACTATTTTCTTTTTAATACATCATTGTATGATTCCACTCTAAACTTGTCTCAGCTGCATTTAAAGATTTCTCTTTGACATTGACATGATGGTTTGAATGTTCGCCAATGGCCCAGGAGACCTGGGTTCAATCCCAGGTCAAGTCATACCAAAAACTCAAAAAATGGTACTTGATGTCACCTTGCTTAACACTCAACATTATAAAGTATGGATCAAGCATAAAGTGGAAGAATCCAGGGAAAGGAGTAGCACCCTCCCCTATACCTTGGTGTAGTCGTTATTGAGAAGGGAGTCTTTGGATCACCCTTGACAACAGTTGCCAACTTTACTTTTATACATTTTCACTTTTCAAGATCGGATACTTTCTTCAAGATCGGATACTTTCTTTAAGATCTGACACTTTCTAGAATACCTTTTCAGCTTAATCCTTTTTTTTTAATTTTACAAACCAGAAAGACACTCATTGATAAATTTAGATTGTCTTGCTGGAATGGTAAAATCCACTAAATCATAAATCTTTTCCCCTATTAATTTACACAAAGTTTGGTTTTCTAGCCAAAAATTAGTAATCCATTTGTATCTCACACCTCAACAAATAATGAAAAAGCTATTTTCTTTATTAATGCATCTTTAAATGGATCAACTTATTCAACTCTATCTTTTTTAACTCGTCAGGACTGCATTTTTTAAAGGTTTCTTTAATTCATCAGTTTTCAAGATCTGTCACCTTCCAGGATATTTTTTGTGCTTAATCAAAAAATCTTTTTTTGATTTTGCCAACCATTCCTGATATTTGATGACATTTTCATCAAAATGAAAAAAAATAATTACTTTCTCACAAATAATTCTGAAAGAGAAGGTATGCATAAGCAATAAAGAGTTTGATAATCTTCAAAGGCACTAATATTATGCAAGGAATAGAGCTGATAACTTTTACATCTGCTAATAGGAAAAATGCTCAACTTGCTGGAGGGGGATTTGAGATGGTGTAGTGGCTAACATACTGGACTATGACATTCTAGTAATTGAATTTGAACCCTGATCATGCTTTTACTTTCACTTTCACTTTTGGACTAATCTCCTTGAGAAAAGAATGATTTCTCTTATCTCCCAAGTTATTGGTTAGAACCACAACTCTTATTCCATAAGGATGGCTTTGGCATTAAATAACCCATAAAAGTTTATATTCCATTAAAACAAAGAAACCAAACCAAATATCTTCATGCTGGAACATAAATTTTTTTTCAGGATAATGAATTTAACAGACCAGAAAAAAATAACATTCTTATTTTTGTATTTGGTAGTATTCTTCTGAATTCATGTTAATGAACATCATTAACTTGACACTTTCTTTTAAAAAAGACGGTAAGTTTGCTATTATATTCTTTAAATCACTGCATTTTGTTTTGTTTTCCTTGATTACTAGTAAATCTTCCATAAAGAAGATTTTTGCAATTTGTCTTTCAAAGACTTCTATTTTTAACTTGTTGTCAAAGACCAGATTTTTAGATTTTTATAAACTTTTGTTTTTTTCAGTAAACAAACCTCACTTATTCCCAGTGTAGTGCTCTAATCCCAAAGCTGGCACTCAAAGAGGAAAGAATCTTTTGATTGTGTACAGTGGATGATGTGTGAAAGCCACAAGTTATTACATTCAAAAAATGCCTTCAGTAAAAGTAAATTGGAATTTTAGTTAACAAAAAAAAAATCCTGGATGACACCCAACACTTTGCAGACTTAATGGTAGAAATGCACTCTTTGATAAATTTAGATGGTTCTGCTATGATGGCAAAAACTACTCAAGAAATTTTTTTTTTTTTGTTAATTAACACCAGATCGGGTCTTCTGATGAAATTTGGTGATCCCTTTTTATCTCAAAGGTCCAGAAAATTTTTGACATTTTTTTCAAGGACATATTCTGGTTTGTACCTATAGCATTTATTATCCAGGCCCAATCGGCTGGGGCTTCAGAATACACCAACTGCATCTCTGCTGAGAGGTAAGACTACCGCAACAAGTGTCCTAGATATGACACTAAAAAATCTGATGGTGAGGCTCCTGTAATGCAAGAGTTTTTGGAATTGTGTAGTGCCCCTTTATTGCCATAACTCTCAGGTCCACTCTGGCCTAGAGAATAGCACCTGATTGGGTCCTATCTATAGGTCAAATAGAACTAAACTGTGTACTTATGCTAAACCGAATTGTTTGAAATAGAACTATTTTCACATTTAACTGTGTGTTAACAAAAAACTGTACTTATGCTAAACTGAATTGTTTCAAATAGAACTGTTTATATCTATAAAAATGGATTTGACATTAAATAACCTACAAAGGTTGATATGCCATAAAACCAAACCAAACAAAAAAACATTTATTATGCAAGCAAAATTTTAATTTCTTGCACAAATCTAGTTAAATCACCTTTCCTACCCAGTCATGTCTTTTGTGTCATTTTGCTGTATTCACTTATACGATTAATCATTTCATCTCTGTCACAACATGATCTACATTTGTTGTTCTTCAGTTTATAATCAATTTTTGTCTTGATATAATTGGTCCTTATGGCAATATTTTGGGCTGCTGTCAAAAGAGATTCTCTTTCTCTCTTGGTTTCTTCTTCCTTGATGTGTCCAGATTATCTTGTAGCAATTTCCTTTGTTGCTTGAAGTATTCATGCAGTTGTTTTTCTTCACATTTTTGTTTTTGAGATTTTTTGTCCATTGTTTTCTGTTTGTCCTTGTGAGTTTTTCACAGCAATTTTAACTGGCAGTCTCTCTCAAGAGTTCAAGTGACAGCAAGTTTCTTCAGATTTCCAGGATTCTTTTAACTATTCTAGGTGATCTTAACAATGTTGTGGTTTGGATGGTCTTGATTCATCCTCTGATCTCCAGTTCCCATGGTCTCTCCAGGTCTCCAGGACTCTTCTAAGTATTCTAGGTGATCTTAACAATATTGTGTTTTGGATGGTCTTGATTCATCCTCTAATCTCCTGTTACTCAAGTCTTTTTTCCAAGCCTTTGGAGACAATTCTAAACCCACCAACAGCTCTCATGTGACACGTTATTTTTAGCCCTCTGGCAAGGTCTAAATATTTATCTATCGATTTGATTTCTTTCATTTTCATTTTGTGGTTTGCTGGGACTACAAATTCCACTTGATGATATGTTCTTTTTTTTTTTAACTAAGTCAGGTCTTCTGACTGGGATTAGGTGATCTGTTTGTATTTCAAAATCACTATTATCATTATTATACTTGGATATAAGTAACTGTAAACTGGCAAAAACTCAACATCATAGAGAGATTTTTATTAGAGACATACACTTAAACTGCTCTAAATTTAGTGATTTAGTGGTGTAATGGTTATTGTCATAAGAAATGGACACGACAACTCGAGTTCAAATCCTGGATGAGATTGATTGCATTTCAGATAGCATTAATACCCTTGGGAAAGGTATGAATCCAATTATTCTTCCTCCAGCTACGGGTAAATAATAGGACAGACTTGGTTCTTCAGCCTTGGTGAGGCAACTAATCTAGGAGAAGGAATACTCTGAATTCAAACCTGTTAAACTCCGCTTATAAATTGACCTTGTGTAATATCCTGCCTGAGCGGAGGGGTTGGTAAATATGATAAAGCAATTTTTAGTCTGATTTGTAACTATGTGATAATTTTTCATAGTCTGCTTTGCAATAAACATCTTTTTATAATCCACCAGTATCTTGATAATTATAAAATGTTAATTAGAAATCTTTACTCCTTCTCAAATGTAAGCATCAATATTATCATGGATGAGATTTGTGGATCATCTTATTATCATTAAGATTATCTATATCATTATATTTTTCCTGTTTATATTATTACTGTAATAATGATAATGATGATGATGATATTACCTGTATTACCTGTGTTATTTCAGGTGTCTTGATTGCTTTTACCAATTCTCTACCTGTATCTAATTAACAGGTAACATGTTTAACTATTTGTGGCTAACATGTTTTAACAGCAGGAAAAGCAGAAGAAAAACGAAGCTGAAGAAGAGAAATTACAAGGGGGAGTCAACCTCCCTACCTAGCCCCACCTCATTTACCTATCTACTTTCTTAACTGCAAGAACTTCAGGATATTAGCACCACCACCATGACCACAACTACTATTACCACCACCACCACCACCACCACCACCAGCATTACAGGTACGCTCACATAACCATTGCTACAGCAATCAAACAGAACTGTAAACACTACCAACAAAGCAAAGGATAATAAGTTAAGCATGCTAATAAGATCTTGTTGGGTTTCTTATTTTCTTGGGTGAGAGAGTAAATTGAAAGAGGGTGGGATTTTACAAGTGATGCTGTTCAACATCTAATATCTTCCCCACCAGGAAATATTTGCTACAAAAACAAGGAACAGAAAGTAAATAGCATAAACTTTGGTCTTCTGATTTTTGGCTTCAGGTTTTAGAATCTGCTAAGTTCTCTTGTTCCCAAGAATCTTGATTACATCAACCAACAGCACTTCATACCTAATAGATCTAAGCAGTATGTATTCATCCAACCCCTCCACTATGGTTAGGATGCAACACAAGGTCAATTTTTTGGCTGAGTACAGCCAGTTTGATTTCAGAGTTTTCCTTCTCTTAAACAGGTTGCCTTATCAAGGCTAGAGAACCCAATCTTCTCTACTAGTTACAAATATCTAGGAAGAGAACAGATGGATTCATGCCTTTCCCAAGAGCATTAAAATGAAGTGAAACAAAAACAGTGTTGTGCAGGATTTGAACTTTAGTCTCAGATTCCATTTCCTATGGTGATAACCATTATACTAAATGTTGTATCATGGTAAGGAAGAGATACACAGTGAAATAAAGAGTTAATTATTTATTAACTGAAGTGGTACAGTCCAACAAATATTATAAGCCTTGTACTGTGGGTGTTACGTCTGAAGTTGGTCTTACTACTGACGGAGATCTTGCAGAACCCCCGTCCTTAAGAAACACGTCTTTTATACCTCTGCGATACTGGAAGTCACGTGGTACAAGCCACTGTACAACTCTGAATGAACCTCTATGATGGAGGCCTAATAAAATACACATGTGTAAAATGATTAATCTGGTAGCATTATTGCAGCTAAATCCATATTAAGTAGATTAGATTATCAGTTCAAAATTGCTCTCACATCTCAATTTCTCAAGGTAAAAGTTATCACTAAATAAGTACTCCAATCTTGACTTAAAGACTCTAAAGACACTTGTTGACTTTAAGCCATTGATATAGTATTGACATCTGGAGGTGCCCGTGGTGTAATGGTTATCGTCGCAGGAAATGGACACGGCGACACGAGTTCAAATCCTGGACGAGACTGATTGCATTTCACATAGCACTAATACCCTTGGGAAAGGTATGAATCCAATTATTCTCCCTCCATAGTATAGTAGGGCAGACTAGGTTCTTCAGCCTTGGAGAGGCAACTAGTCTTGGAGAAGGAAAACTCTGAATTCAAACCTGTTAAACTCCGCTTAAGAAATTGACCTTGTGTCATATCTTGCCTGAGCAGACGGGTTGGTAAATAAGATATAGTATTGACATCTGTAATTTTCATGAGATTACTGATTTGGATGCCAGCTTGGGCAAGTTTTATGGAAAATAACTAGTTGCTCAAGGTAAAAATTTATACTCTCTATTCTTCTAATGCTAAATATGCCATAATGTGCAACATAAGGTTGCAACATTGAAGTTAGCAAGTTCAAATTCCAATCTTGCTATTACATTTACTTTTGGACTAAAGCCCTTGGGAAAGGTATAAACACCTTATCCCTCCAGCAATGAGTTAAATCATATCACTGCTCTTCTTCTGCAAGGATGGTTTTGGCATTAAATAACCTATGAACATTGATGTGCCATTAAACAAAGTGACCAAACCAAACCTGATCAAGAGAGAGGCAAGATCTGTTGTTGCTTGGAATCAGTGCTGTCACAGAAGATGCTAGAACAAGACTGAAGATAATATCCGATGGCTTTAGTGACACCAGTTGCCCACCAAGACCAGACTAGCCTAGGCACCTCTGGTGGTGTAATGGTTAGCAAGCTCGACTAGCAAATCTACACGAGTGAGTTCGAGTCTCATTGGGTGCCCCTTTCATATGGCCTTGTGCCACATCTAAGCAAAAAGCTTAGTAAATTTCCAAGACCAGACTAGCCTTCTGCACAACATTCTAACCTTAGTGGACATTATTGATATTAAGTCATATTTAAATACAAAATGGATGAGACCCTTGTATCTTTTTTATTTGTTTTATCATAATGTTTTTACTGCATACCTTCGAGTCCTCATCAGATATCTGTTATATTTTGGAATTTCAGAAGAATATTTGTTATACCCAGACACAGTAGATGCCAAAGGAAGACAGAAAGAAAATGGGATAAAACAAAGACAACAAAGAAAAAAACTTAAGTAGATTCCAATGTTTTAGGAACCAAATAGATCTGTTTGAAAGTGTTAATTTTAGATTGATTGACTGATTGGTTTTAATGGTATTTCAATCCATCTGGGGTTATTTTATGCCTTGAGGCATAATAGGTTTATATTCGAATTTTTGTGAAGTTACTTCTGAGTTTTTACACCTGGTCATATTTGTTATACCAGGCTATTAGCCTAATGAGTAGAGATTTCGCCAATGGTCGGGGAGATCAGGGTTTGATCCCAGGTCGAGTCATACAAAAAACTCAAAGAATGGTACTTGATGCCACCTTGCTTAGCACTCAGCACTATAAGGTAAGGATCAAGGGCAAAGTGGAGCAATTCTGGGAATGGAGTAGTACCCTCCTCTACACCTCGGTGTAGTAGCTATTGAAAAGGGAGCCTTTGGATCACCCTTGACTAAGGTTGCCAACTTTACTTTTTACTTATATTTGATATTATTTAACTGTGAAATTACATCAAAAATGCAAATATAAACATACACTATACATAATTACCTGTACATGAATATACAGATCAATTTGACCAATAGAGGGGACCCTAACAGGTAGAACCATTCCAGCTCAGAGTGGACAGGGGAATAAGAGCAATGAAGGAGTAATGCTCACTCCACAGAACTCCAGAATTGGAGCCTCACTACCAATGACAATTTAATGCAATATCCCAGATAACCATTTTGGTTGTGGTAGTCTCAACCTTGTATAAGGGACGCAGTTAATATATGCTACACTCTACTGATATGGCAGTATTAGAATTAGAAAGGAATACTTGAAACCATTGTGGGTAAACAAATGATATTTATTATCAAAAGAGTTACTTGAAGCCATATAATTATGCATAAATTAATTGTATTAGTTAGGAACACCTATACAATTGTGTGCCATTTACTTGTATTAAGAATTGTTAGTTGAACAAATAATTATTAATAAATTATTATCATTACTTACTTGAAACCATACAATTACTTGCAAAAAAGGATGAACTGACTTAATAAATAACACAATAAGGGTTGACATGCCATTAAATAACCCAAAAAAGGTTGACATGCCATTAAATAACCCAAAAAGGGTTGACATGCCATTAAATAACACAATAAGGGTTGACATGCCATTAAATAACCCAGTAAGGGTTGACATGCCATTAAATAACACAATAAGGGTTGACATGCCATTAAATAACCCAATAAGAGTTGACATGCCATTAAACCAACCAAACCAAATCACACTCAAAAATTGCTAAATATAAAGAGAAAAAAAAATCTCCATTTTCTGCAGACTTTGTACTAATCCTAACCAGATTGGCATTCTGGTTACATGTGTCGGAATACAGTAAAAGATTAGCTCCTTAAGAGTACCCATGAAATTTCACCCAGAAATTAATTACTCCTCTCTCTCACATTGAATGTCATTTGAATAAACATGTGTCAGATAGAGATTTCTAATTATACTGGGATGAGTCAAAAGTTTTGTAGTATTTTAGTCCATAATAGTTTGTTGCGTGTATATCACATGTGATATCATATGCAGGCCATTGGCATGATGGTTAGAGTGTTCGCCAATGGTCCGTGAGATTGGGGTTCAATCTTAGGTTGAGTCATACCAAAGACTCAAAAAATGGTACTTGATTCCACCTTGCTTAGCACTCAGCACTATAAGGTGAGGATCAAGGTAGAGCAATCCAATATAAGGTAGAGCAATCTAAAGAAGTAGCACCCTCCCCAAAACCTTGGTGTAATAGCTACTGAAAGGGGAATCTTTGGGTCATCCTTGACTACGGTTGTCAACTTTACTTTACTTTATATCACATGATCAAAACAGTTCAAGTTGTGGAAAGGTACCCACTGTATTTGGTAGTATTGTAGTAGTTGGTGTGCTGACACATAGTGCATTGCTTCATTCTGCATGTGATTTCAGAGCTGCACAGATGAACATGCAATGTAATCTAATTCAGGAACTTATGTTTTATGAGTTCAAACTTGGCCATAATGTTGCAAAAGCAACCAAAAATTTTGTTGAGCAAAAATGTGATTTATTGTTTCTGTTATGAACATGCATTTTTTTTTCTAATTCTCAATTGGTTTGTCTTTTTTTGTTGTTGTTTAATGGTATATCAACCTTCATAGGTTATTTAATGCCAAAACCATATTTGTAGAACAACTGTAGAGGTAATTTTAACCAATAGCTCGGGGAAATAAGGGACTTCATACCATGCCTTAGCATATTAATCTGAAAGTAAATTTAATAATTTTCTTATGGATATGATTCTGAAAGTGAATGTAATACCACAACTGGAGTTCCAACTTGCTTACTATGATGTAACAGTCCAGCATTTTAGAAACTATTCCTCTAACTTTAAAGATTTTTTTTAATTGGCCTAATTCCTATTAGTGACATGAGATAAAAAAATTGACCCCTCCTGCTAATAACAGCATCTGAGTTTATATCTTAGAATTTTTTATAAGAAATCTGCATGTTGTTTTCATTGAACATAACATAATAAATTTATTCTGAAATTAACTGATATTCAGTGATTACAAAAACCCATTTGAAATAAAAATCAACCAAAGACATTTAATTTTTTCTAAACATTATATCATATTTTAAAATAGAGCCAGAAGATGGATTTATGGAGCATCTAATTTTCAGTGACGAATAAACTGTAAGTTGCAGGATTGAAGTCCGCCTGCATACTGTGAGTGTTAATATATTAAATAGCTTTTCTTTTACATTAATTTTTTAAACAGCCAATTCCTTTTGTAGACAGCCTATGAAAAACATGCAAATTATCATTTTTTATTCAAGATAAAACATAGGAACAAGAAAGAAATTTTAATAAAGAAGAACCTGAACCTGAATTTTACAAGTTTTTTTATATCAATCAAAATCACATAAGTGTGTACTTCCTTGAGGGTGTGGCATATGTATGCCAGTGTCAAAGTAGGCTCAGTCAACCAAATAACTATATATATATATATATATATATATACATATATATATATATATATATATATATTATATACATAATGAAAATTCAACAAATAACATATAAACAGAATTACTTTAATGTAAGAGATGCAGAAAAATGTCAGGAAAAGATAAATTCTATTTATAATTGAAGATGAAACAAATTGTTTTGCCATTTCTGTACAAAGCAGGAAATGAATACATTACTTCTGGAATGTGCATGTTTTGCAATCTATCTATCTATCTATCTATCTATATATATATATATATATATATATATATATATATATATATAAACATGCACATGTGCACATGCACACATGCATACACACACACACACACACACACACACACATATATATATATATATATATATATATATATATATATATATATATATACTTAGGAGGTGCTCATAACGTAATGATTACCATTGTAGAAAATGGACATGGTAACCTGAGTTCAAATCCTGGATGCAGCTGTCTGCATTTCACATAGCTCTAATACATTCAGGAAAAGTGTGAATCCAACTACTCTCCCTCCATCAATGGGTAAATAGGGCAGATTGGTATAGCAACCAGTTCAAGAGAATGAAAACTCTGATTTCAAATTCTATTCAAAATTAACCCTGGGGTGCATCCTGCTTGGTATATATATATATATACATATATATATATATATATATATATATATATATATATATATATATATATACACACAACATATTAGCTGGGATACTACAGATACAAAGTCAACAGCAATTGGTAACTTTCAGTTTCTTCCCTTGTTTGATGGTGACATTGGCAAAAACTGACAGTCACCAGGCTCCATTAACTCTATATATACACTATGTTAACTTTGATATAGATGCCTTATCACCAATATTGATCTCTCTTTATTCATAAATCTAACAAAGCTTATTATTAATAAATATATATCTCTATATATATGGGATATGACAATTTCTTTGGCTCAATCTTGGTTGCATTTTATTCTGGTTTATCTATTGTTTGAAAAGTTGCCATTGAAACTATTACATTATCCTAATGATGACCTCACATTGAAACTAAAAAAGAATTATTAAAAAGTAAATTACTATAGAGAAATATGATTGTTGTTTGTGTTATGTTTGTTCATAACACTGTTTCTTTCTGTCTCTGTCAAATGGCTGAAGTGCTGGATGGTAGGTTTGAAGTAAGTGAGTTCAAATTCCACTAACACTATTGTGTTCACTTTTGGGCTAATACCCTTGAGAAATGTATGAACCTCCTCTAATCCCCGCCTGGTATCGGTTAAATGGTATCACCATTGTTCTTGTACAGGGAGGGCTTGGGTGTTAAATAACCAACAAAGGTTGATGTTACATTAAGCAAAGAAATCAGAAAAAAACAAATATTTTTATCATTCAGGTTTTTCAGACTATTGCCGTAATCTTTATTGTTATATTCACAACATTTTGGCCGATGTGACCTCTGGCCTTCTTCAGGTGTTTGAACATGTGTTGTGGAAATAGCAATAAAGATGAAAACAATAGTCTGAAAAACCTGAATGATTAAAATCATCAAGTTTTGTCTCAAAAATTCAGATAACCAAACCAAATATATATATCTGGTGAAGGAATTTACGGCTGCCACTCGCATAATGCAAAGCTCTTCAAATGAATTGAACACTCTGGTATCCAGTAAGGTATAAATGTAAACAAATGAAAGCTACTACTTAATGCCTTATAATTCCCGTTGTTTACAGAGTGGTATGATACTATGTCTAACATAAAGTTGGGCAGATTTCAACCCAAGCTTCAAGCATCCTACGTGTCTAGCCCTACTGAAGAGTTGTAATACTATGAAACAGTCTGTCTGTGGATGACAATTTTGAGAGTGAGTTCAAGTCTCATTGAGTACCCCATTAAAAAAGCCTTGTGCCACTCATGTTCTCTGACGAAAGCAACAAGCTGGAAACATACATATATATAACATGTATGTAAAAACAAAATAAATAAATTCAAAAAATACAAATCTCTTCGTTGACCTTCCTATTTTAAAATATATCCTTATTCTTTTTTTGGACCTACAACAACCATCTTTTTATATATATATATATATACATATATATATATATAATGTAGATTACATTTAAGCAGGGAGTCCCCATGGTGTAGTTGGTAATAAGCTGGACAGCAACAACATAGTATTTGAGTTCAAACTCCAGTTGCACTATAATGTTCACTTTTGGCCTAATACCCCCAGGAAAGGTATGAGCCCCCTTATACCTGCCCCCGCTATAGGTTAAATACTGTCCTTCAACAAGAATGGCTCAGGCATTAAATAACCCATGAAGGTTAATATGCCATTAAAAACAAAAGAAGTCATTGTTACCTGTTAAAATTCTGGGTGAGGTTGTTTGCCTTTTGCTTCCAGCTTTGGTAAATACTTAAATCAAGGCCACTCAACCATTTCTTGAGATATTCAAAATGAACAAACCTTATATACATGTTTATTTCCTGTTGATTTTAATCGTAATCAAATACTCTTTTAACAAAGAATATTTTTTATCTGAATGTTTGAGACAAGGCATTATCCTCATTATGCACTGACTTATTTAGGCTCATGTCTCAACATTTCGACTGTTTAATCTTGTTCAAGTGTCTCTCATAATTATGAATATTCAGAAAAATTTGAATCAAACCCATTATTTGATTCATACATCTTATATCAGTTGAATTTTCTGAGTTAATTCACCCTTATCATATCCTTTGACTCTTCCACTGATCCAGAATGGATGACTTTTTGAAACAACTCATCCTAAAAATTGAACCAGGCAACTAGATAAGTTTGTATTTTCTCAGTCAAGAAATAAACAGTATAATGAATAGCATCCACTACTGCTCTGGTAATTTTACTAAGGAGACAATCGTAGTATAATGGTTATTATCATAGGAAGTGGACTTGGTTAATAGAGTTCAAATCCTGAGTTAGGCTGTTTGCATTTCATATAGCGCTAATACACTTGGAAAACATATGAATCAAACTATTCTCCCTTCAGCTATGATTAACTTCAAGGGAACACTGGACTCTTTAACCTTGGTATGGCAATCTATCTCGGAGAAGAAGAACTCTGAATTCAAACCAGTTATAGACCTGGAAAAGGATGGCCTCCAACTAAGTTATTCCTGTACAAGACATGCAACATAAGAAGCAACCTCATGACCTAAACCAGGTTACAAAAATCTCCCTATCAACTCTGAATAGATTAAAAAACAAAATAACATCATAATTTTCATTTTTGTTAAGACATTGTTGACTAGCCCATTGGCATAATGGTTAGAGTGTTCACGAATGGTCCAGAAGCCCTGGGTTCAATACCAGGTCAAGTTATACCAAAGACTGAAAAAATGGTACTTGATGACTTCTTGCTTAACACCGAGCACAATAAAGATTGTATCAAGAGTAAGTGGAGCATTCCAGGGAAACAAGTAATGTCTTTCCCTACACTTTGGCATCATAGCTATTGAAAAGGGAACCTTTGGGTCTCTCTCAACCAGGGTTAGTTAACTAACTGCTAACTTTATAAAGACCTTTCTATTTACAACTTGTATAATGTTCACTCTCTGAAACAGACTCGACTGCTCTATCTACATGTGATTCCACTAATGCTTCTCATTAACTGACAATAAAAATCAAACTTTGACAAATTTTTGATATTCTGGTAACATCCACAATATTCATTTTGCTGAAGATGATATTTTCATTTGGATTGTTGTCAAAACATGTCTGGATTCTTTGGTTCTTGTCTAAGATATTAGGATTTACACCAGGGGTCTCAAACTCAAGGATTCAACAGAGTCATTACTTTCAGGAGGAGAGACACAGCAACTCAAAAGTAATATGTGTGTGATTTTCACCATTTATAAGGCTAATTTGCAATACAGCTGATTGGATGCTATTTTTTTCCCTTCAAAATGAGTATACATATCTAAGATGGATATATAAAGTAAGTAAAGTTGGCAACTTTAGTCGAGGACGACCCGAAGGCTCCCTTTTCAATAGCTGCTATTGGTGTTGGGGAAGGCACAACACCTTTCCCTGGATTACTCCACTTTACCATTGATCTGTACATTATAATGCTGAGTATTAAGCAAGGCTGCATCAAGTACCATTTTTTGAGTCTTTGGTATGACTCAACCTGGGATTGAACCCTGGCCTCCCGGACCATTGGTAAACACTCTACTCATTAGGACAATCCCCCAAGTTATCTGCTTAAAATTTTTGGTTTTATTTTCTGCTTTTATTTTTGTTAAATTCCTTCGTCTCTATTTTCACTTTTGTTTTATTCTATTTTTTCCATTTTATATTATTCCAAAAGTGAATTGTAATAATTTGAACAATATATATTCAATTCAATTAATATTATTAAAACAGGGAAAACAAAAGCAAAATTCAAAGTTTTATAACATTTAAAGAAATAGCAGATATAATTTCTGTTTAACTCTATGATTTTCTATTTGCAAGTGTTGTCTGTCCTTTCAGGTACACTTTTCCTATGCTAACAAGAGTTGACAAATCTATTTCTTCTAACATTATAAAAAAATAAATTTCCACATGATCTGTTGAGTGTGTTAGTTTTCTATCATCTTAAGTACACCCTTGACGCCAATATGAGTTGTAAAATTTACCCACTTCTCATGTTGTAGAAGAAAAAAATTAATTACGTTTGTTGTGTGAGTTAATTTTCCATGTTCATATTCACCCTTCCACCATAATAGGTCTTTAAAACAAGCTGATTTTGATTTCATTCTTTTTTTTATTAAGAATCTTTTTTAAATATGAATAAAATTGAATTATTTCTACTTTTAAACTTGTAATCTGAAAGTGACTGAAATATTAAAGTACATTTTACCCTTATCCAGGGAGAAACATGGTCAAGAAAATATTAGTCACAAAAATTATTCTGCTGAGTGCCAAAGAAAAGTAATTTGCCAGTCACATGTTGCCTGCAGGCCACAGGCTGTCTAAGGGCCATATGTTGCCTGAGGGCCATGTGTTAGAGACCTCTGATTTATCCCACTCAAGAACAATAGGAGAGGAAATATTCTTAAGTGATGGATCCCAGATACCAGGCTACTTTGAGTTTTTGACTGTCAGCACAAAGTTAAAAATTCTTGTACAACAACTTTTTGCCTTGTCGGCTGGGGCTGTAGAATATACTGACTGCACCTCTGCAGAGGGGTAAGATCCCCACAATGAGAGTCCTGGATATGACTCTAAACAATCTGATGGTGAAGTTCCAGTGATGCTGGAGCTTTGGGGAATGTGGAGCACCCCTTCATCGCCAATGCTCCCAGGTTCACTATGGCCCAGAATGATAGCACCTGATAGGGCCCTATCCATAGGTTAAATAGAAATTACTGCATACTTATGCTCAACTGAATTGCTTGAATTAGAACTATTTGACTAAACTGAGTAGCTTGAAATAGAAATTTTTTTTGACAATTAAATGGTACTTACATTTAAACTGCGTGCTTATGCTACACTGAATTGTTTGAAATGGAACTGTTTTTGACATTGAAACTGTACTTACACTAAACTGAATTGTTTAATATAGAACTGTTTTAACAATCAAACTGTGTGTAAACAAAATCTGTACTTATACTAAACTGAATTGTTTGAATTAAAACTGTTTGAATAAACTGAATAGCTGGAAATAGAAATGTTTTTGACAACTAAACTGTGTACTTATGCTAAACTGAATTGTTTGAAATAGAACTGATTATTCATTTTAAAATGGATTTGGCATTAAATAACCTAAAACAGTTGATATGCTATAAAAACCAACCAACCAACCAACCAACCAACCAACCAACAAGTTTATCTTGCTGTTTTTTTCACTATTCAGTCATTGCAAAATGGAAGAGTTGAAATCATTGAGACAAGCAGGAAAGAATGTGAAAAAAAAAATTCTAAACAAGGAATATTTTTTGTCAATGTTAATGATTATATTTTTTCTCTTAAAATGTAAACTTGTAAACAGAGATAAGATGCCATTTAAAATGGTTAATAATATTTCTTGTTTTTCTTTTTCCTGTCTCATAAACATGTATGAATGACTCAGTATTCTATTTCTAAACAGAAAAGTTTTTTATATCTATATCCATATACTTATATGTTTGCACATAGGACGTGCGCATCCTGAAAAAAAAATGCAGAAAAACAATATAAAATGTTCACTCTAAAATTGCATCATTCTCTGATTTCTATGTTCTTGCAAGCACTTTTCCTAACTAACATTTTCCAGCCAAACCCTCCACACCTACACCAACAAGCACTGCCACCCAAACCCTCCTCAAACTCCTCAGCCCACCTGCTTTATTCTGCTACCTGTCTGCTTTCCTAAAATGTTTCCAGAGAAATGGCTTCTCCATCTGACACTTTCAACATTGCCTTATGACTGAAGCAGAGGCTTGAAAAAAAAAACCCTCTCCAACTCATGTGGGCTTAATTAAACTTGTTGATTTTTTTGCCACTTCCAAGGAGATTTATCCCAAGAAACTAGACACAGAAATCTGAACAAGGAAAAAAAGAAAAAAGATGGTGCCAAAATATATTAAAAAAAAAAAAAAATTGAAAAAAACAAAAGCAACAAATAAAAACGGAAGAACTCTGAAATATCCTGGCAAAGATAAAATGGGTGAGTGTATCAAATATCTTTGTTAATTTTTCTTTTAAAATTCTTCTGTTAAAATACTGTGACTAATGGCACCATCCCCGGCTCCATCATTACAGATTTTGTTACTATTATTGGTCTTACTTTGTTATCACTATAATTACATGCATATATAATCTCTGATATCATTATCGCAACACCAGGAGTTTATATAAAAGAACTATGGTTATCACAGGCAGTATTATCATCATCATAATTAATGGTGCCATTCATCATCATCTTCATTGGTATAATGATTTTCAACATAACTTCCACAACCACTGATATTATCACCATTATCATCAACATACTTATATTATTATTATTATTATTATTATTATTATTATTATTATTATTATTATTATTATTATTATTCTCTTAGTGAGTTTTTCACACCAATCATAACTGGTGGTTTTTCACTGACATTTGAGTGACAGCAAGTCTTCTCAGATCTCCAGGACTTTTCTAAGTATTCTAGCTGTTCTAAATAATGCTGTAATTTGGATGGTCTCAGTTCTTCATCTGATCTTCAATTCCTCCAGTCTTCTTTTCAAGCCCTCAGGGACCATTCCAAGTGCACCAACTACAAGTGGTATCACCATCCCCCTCATGTTCCAAGACTTTGGTGACTGTTCACTGTACACCTACTACAACTGGTACTGGTGTTACCTTCATCTTCCACAGCTTTTTCAGCTCTCTAGCAAGATCCAAGTATTTGACAAGCATTTTACTTTCCTTTATTTTAACTCAATGGTCTGCAGAAACAGCAAAATCCACTAGATGAAAAGTTCTTTTTTTCTTGTTAATAAACATTTGGTCTGGTTTTCTAGTTGGGATTGGGTGATCTATTTGTATCTCTAAGTCCTATAGAATTTTACGCATCACACTTTCTGAGATAAATCTCGTTTTGTGCACTTACCATTTTAATCTCTTGCACAATTCCAAGTGGATCACCCTTACCACCCAGTCATCCCTACTTTTGTATTCTTTTTTTGCCAATTTGCTGCATTCATTTATAATATGATTAATCATTGCATCTCTGTCACCACATAACTTATACTTTCTTCTTCTTCTTCTTCTTCTTCTTCTTCTTCTTATTATTATTATTATTATTATTATTATTATTATTATTATTATTATATTCTATACGCATTTTCATACTAACTGGTGGTCTTTACCAAAGTCCAAGTAACAGCAAGTCTCCTTAGCTCTCTTGGACTCTTCTCAGTATTTTAGCTGATCTCTGGGGTACTGAGTTGTAGATGATCCGAATTTCTTCCAAGATTTCCTGTTCCTCTAGTCTCTTTTTTAGGTTCTTTGGAGTTGTCCCTAGAGCTCTGAGTATAATTGGTATCACTGTCACCTTCAGGTCCCATAGTTTTTTCAGTTCTCTGGCAAGGTTCAGGTATTTATCTATTTCTTTCTTTTAATCTTACTTGGTGGTTTGCTGGAAAAGAAAAGTCCACAAGCAGACAACTTTTCTTCCTGAGAACAATAAAACTATTTAGTCTTCTGGTCTTGATTAGTGGTTTCTTTTTTTTATCTCAAAATCCCAAAGAATTTGGTGTTTCTCTCATTTTCCAGGATATATTCTGGTTTGTGAATATTCCACTAGTTTGCAATTGTTTGCATAGTTCCTAGTGAATATCCTTTCCTATCCAATTATGCTTATTTTTGTAATTCTTCTATGCCAGTTTGCTGCATTCACCTTTCATGCACTTGATTGTTTCATCTCTGTCTATCTGTTTATCTCTCTCTCTCTCTCTCTCTTTCTTCCCGTAGCTGACACTTGCTATTCTCCAGAATCTTATCTTCTTATCTATTGCATAGTTATTTGTTATTATTGTTATTGGTGTTGTTTTTCTTCTTTTTCTTTTTCTTCTTCTGACAAGTTTTTCATATCAGTTTTTTCACTGATGTTGGAATGGCAGTAAGTTTCTTAAGGTCTCCAGGACTCTTAAGTCACTGATTTTAGCAGTGCTGTGGTCTGAATGGTCTCAATTCTTCCTCTAATCTCCATTTACCCTAACCCCAGTCTCTTTCCCTGGCCTTTGCAGACTGTTCTAAGGGATTCAACTAAACTGTCACCTTCATGTTCCACTACCTTTTCAGCACTTTAGCAAGGTCCAGGTATTTGTCTGACTTTTTTTTTTCTTTTATTCTACAGCCCAATGGAACAATAAGATTTATTTGATGAGATATTCTTTTCTTCTTGTTAATTTTACACAAGATTAGTTCTTTTGGGCAAGATTTTGATGGTCAATTTTCATTATTATTATTATTATTATTATAACAAAACTTATCACCCAAAAAATAACACTATCATCACTACATCATTATTGATATGTACAATCTTAGTACAGCACAAGGTTAATTGGGAAAAATATTGTATATAAAATGGCTTATCTGCCTTGAAAATCAACTTTTGAAATCCTGACTACAAGCTGCACTTGAACACCAACATCTGATTACTATTGAATATAGGTCAATGCCCTATCATATTTACAAAGCTTTACTTGCAAATATGAGACACTCAGTTAGGATTAAACTCACTGCAATGATAAGAGGTTTTTAATTAATTTGCTAACCATTGCTTCAAAATAAAGCATTTACTAAATTTAACTAATGTCTAAAAATAGGTCAAAAGTGGGTTGGTTGGTTGGTATGTTATATCAACCTTTATTGGTTATTTAATGCCAAATCCATTTTTTTTTTACAAATAATCAGTTCTATTTCAAACAATTCAGTTTAGTGCGAGTACTCAGTTTGATTGTCAAAAACATTTTGATTCCAAGCTATTCAGTTTAGTAAAACAGTTCTAATTCAAACAATTCAGTTTAGCATAAGTACAGTTTCAATGTCAAAACAGTTCTATTTCAATCAATTCAGTTATGCATAAGTATGTAGTTTAAATATCAAAACAGTTCTATTTCAAGTAATTCAGTTTAGCATAAGTGCGCAATTTAGTTCTATTTGACCAAAAGATAGGACCCTATCAGGTGTTACCACTATGGCCTAGAGTGGACCTGGGATTTCGATGAAGGGGTACTCTGCATTTCTCAAAGCTCCAGCATTACTGGAGCCTAACCATCAGATTATTTATTGTCATATTCTGGACACTCTGCAGTTGGTGTATTCTACAGCCCCAGCCAACTGGCCAAGTCAGAAATGTGGGATACTCAGTGAAGATCAGTCTCATTTTATGAGTAATAGTCTTTGATTTGAGATTAGTTTGCTAAACATTATTCTATGGTGAGTAATTTATTAAGCTTAAGTTTGACACTAGCTCATTGGCCTTGTGGGTAGAGTGTTCACCAGTGGTCCCGGAGACCTGGATTCAATCCCAAGTCGCATCATACCAAAGATTTTAAAAATGATACTTGATACCTCCTTGCTTAACACTCAGCGATATAAGGTACGTATCAAGGGTAAAGTGGAGAAATCCAGGGAAAGGAGTAGTGCCCTCCTCTACACCTCGATGGAGTAGCTATTAAAAAGGGAGCCTTCTGGTCACCCTCGACTATGGTCACCAACTTTACTTTAAGTTTGACACAATATTATATCTGTGAGACATCTGTGGTGTAATGGATATTGTTGTAAGAAATAGATTTGGCTACTCAAGTTCAAATCCAGGATGAGACTGTTAGCATTTCACATACCCTAGGAAAAAGTATGAATCCAACTATCCTCCCTCCAGCTATTGGTAGATAGCAGGGCAAACTGGGCTCTTTAACCTTGGTAAGGTGACTGGTCTAGGAGAAGGAAAACTCAGAATACAAACCTTTTAAACCTCACATAAAAATTGACCTTGAGTCAAATCCTGCTTATGCGGAGGAGTTGGTAAATACATATGATATTCAGTACTATAGTACTAACCTGTGAGATTAACTTGTTAGCCATTGCTCTATGGCAAAGCACTCACATAAACAACAGTAGAATATTCTCTTGCTTCACACAGTAAATTAATCTCTGCTTGTTGATTTATGTTTGTTGCCAAAATTGATTAAGCGCTGTCCTCTTTAGACAGGTTTAGAGAGAGAGTAAATTCAAATCTGATTAGAAGAAATGTTGTTTGTATACATTATCCCTTCATTTGTTAACCCTTGTATAATGAAATTGGGTAAATTAAATATAAAAACACATGCAAAATATAGTAATTCCTCGAACTTGTTCTTTAATTTTATTCATTTTTAATAAATTGTAGGTTTCCTCTTTACTTTAAAAATGAAAAAGCAGATTTCATGTGGGATAATAGCTAAAGTCCTGGATTGCAACCTCGAAGTAAGCAAGGGGGTGTCCTCATGGTGTAATGGTTAAAGCGATGGACTGCGGAATCATAGTACACGAGTTCGTAATCCAGTTGCGCTATTATGTTTATTTTCGGGCAAATACCCTTGGGAAAGGTATGAATCCCCTTATCCTCCCAGCTATGGGTTAAATAGTACCATTACTGTTCTTCTAGAAGAATGGCTTTGGCATTAAATAACCTAAAAAGAGTTGATATGCCATTAAACAAAGAAACCAAACCATTGAAGTAAGCAAGTTTCAACTCTAGTCATGCTATTACATTCACTTTTGGACAAATTCAATTGGGGTAGTTTATGAACCCCCTTATTCCCCCCTACTACTGGTTAAATAGTATCACTGCTGTTCTTCTTTGGTATTAAATAATCCACTAAGTTTGATATCCCATTAAACAAAGAAACCAAACAAAAATGAAATATAAAAGAGATACAAAACAACATTAATTTATTAATAATTATTGTTAAAAAACATTATATCTAACTGCCGACCATCCATTACATTCTATGAAATAAGTTTCTGAATTTGAAGCTGAGAAGAGAAAAAGAATAAATAAAACCAAACATTGTTTTGGCTGTGAGTTGAGAGCAGGCAGAAATACAGATTCCTGTACACATGAGCTTCTTCAAAATAATTCTTCAACCCTGCAATCGGATATATTATCCACTTTTCCAAAAATAAATTCCCCAGGTAGAAACAAACAAAATTCCAACATGTCTGGACCTGTTGATTGCTCAATTCAAATATATACCAGGAAACTTAGTTTAGTCTAGTCTGATACAGTTCCAGCATCCTGGGTTTGGTTTGGTTTGAGTTGGTTTTATAGCATATCAACCATTGTAGGCTATTTAATTCCAAATCTGTTTTATTCATACGTATTAGATATATGATTTGGAAACATAAGTCAAGAAAGTTAAATGGTTCCAAGTATTGCTATGTATCAAAAACAATTTAATTAAACATTCACACAGTTAAATGATTAAAATAAGTTCTATTTCAAACAATTCAATAAATCATTAGTCATTTGTTTCCACTCTGTTTTAATGTCAAACAGTTCTATTTGACCTATAGATAGGACCCTATTAGGTGCTACCACTCCAGGCCAGAGTGGACCTGGGAGCAATGGCAATGAAAGGCAACTACACATTTCCCAAAGCTCTAGCATTACCAAAGCCTCATTATCAGATTGTTTAGAGTCATATCTAGGACACTTGTTGGGGGAGACTTACCCCTCTGCAGAGATGCAGTTGGTGTATTCTGCAGCCCTAGCCAACTGGTCTGTGCAACATCCTGGGAATGTCAAACAAATTAGACTTGATTACCACTGCTATATAACAAGGAAACTACAATGGTTGATATGCCATAAAACCAAGCCAAACCAAAGTCACCCTTATAGCAATAGATTCTCGACTGTTTGATCCTGGAAGTTGAACTATGAGGTTTCTCCACCCAGCATCAGGTAAATTACACAGTTGACCCACATTTGGATTCATTTGTCATATTTCACATCCAGAGATGGCAGAGATGAGACCATAATAGGCACTGCCACTCCAGGTCAGATTAGACATGAGAGCAATGAAGGGGTACTCCACACACAGAAAACCAGAACAGACATTTGTTTGGGTCACCTCTTCTAGACCCTTCCCAGTTTTCAAGGTGACCAATGCTATCCAAGAGAAGGCTGCTCTCTCATGACTTCACTGAAGTATACTGTTCTGTCCACGATATAGTGGTGTTAGCCTTGAGCCACCCATGTGCAGATTTGTGACTATGTACTCCTAGATTGTTCAGCTAGCACATGTCACTCCCACCTCTGTTGCCATGGGACTTGAGGAGATCAGTATATTTTGATGACAATGCTAAACGCTAGTATGACATGTCTCTATGATCCACTCTTATTTGTGAGTCTGGGATTGAGGAAAATAGGCATTCACTTGTCTCTGAATCTCTTTTCATAAAAAGTATTTGTTTTGTTTATCTGACCAGATCTAAAATGTTTGGTTCTAATATGATTTTATTAATTGTAATCTATGGTATTTTATATTTGTACACTGGAATTTTTTCTCAATATTCTGGTTTTCTTGAAATATATCCAAATAAAACTGATGTTTGCATTCACAACCACCATTTTAAATGTTAAATACCGTCTTTAAATATCACGACAAAATTTTCAATCAGCACATTTTTGAGTAGCAGGAAACTTTCAAATACAAAAATATGAATTCCTTCTTGCAAAATGCTCAAAATTGCTGATTTATTTACCTTTTTTATGTTCTCTGAAACTATGTAACATTTGCCTGAAAAAATATGTTTGTCTCGGGCAGATCTGCTCTTTCTTTCAGGTGTGTCGCTTCATGTGGATTCTTAGTAAATGTGTCTACGTAACTAATTTTTCTCTATGACAACCCATCTGTCATGTCACATAATTTGCATCCCATACAGCCTTCCCATAATTCCTCACAATGGATGGTGAGCAAGTAACTTTGCTGAAGACAGAAGACGATGACTGAAAAGACAGGAGATGGTTAAAATCATTTACTCATTAAACAAAATAATTACTTTCTTTGTTTTATCATCATTAACTCATTTTCCAATAAGAAATTTTTTCTTGATATCAAATTTTAAAGAAGAAAATATTTGGAATTGTCATTTCTTTAATGTACAACTGTTAGGCAGAAAATTTTGCTTATATACCCTTTATTACCCAACTACCAATATATTTCAGCCTCTCCTATCTTTCTCTTTTTCTTTTTCTTCCTCTGTATTTAGCCTCTCTTTTCTTTTTGTTCTTCCTAATCCACCTTCAGTTTATTTTTCTTCTTCTCTTTTCTAAACTATCCCTTCTATTCTTTTTCCGTCTTTCCTTTGTTTTTTTACATTTTCTACTCTTATCAACCAAATCTTTATCCCTTCCTTTTTCAACCATTCATTTCTCTCCTCCTCCTTCTGTTGTCTCCTATATCAGTATCCACCTGTCTTTTTTTTCTTCTTTCTTCTTCTCCTGTCTTTTTTCTACCATCTTCGTCTTTATTCTTTCCTTTTTTTCTTCAACATTTCATCTTCATCCTTGCTTAATCTCTCTTCAGCTCTTTTTTTCAGCTCCACATTTCCTTCATTGTGCAGTCAGCCGAGGCTGTAGAATACACCAACTGCATCTCTGCAAAGGAGTAAGCCCGCCCCCCAACGAATGTCCTAGATAAGACACTAAACAATCTGATGGAGTTTTGGAGAATGTAGAGTACTCCTTCCTTGCCATTGCTTCCAGATTTACTCTGGCTCGGAGTGGTAGCACCTGATAGGGCCCTATCTATGAGTCAGATAGAACTAAACTGTGTACTTATGCTAAACTGAATTACTTGAAATAGAACTATTATGACATGTAAACTGGGTACTTATGCATAACTGAATTGTTTGAAATAGAACTGTTTTGACATTTAACTGTGTGCAGACAAAAATCATACTTATACTAAACTGAATTGTTTAAAAGAGAACAGATTATTTGTATAAAAATGGATTTGACATTAAATAACCAAGGTTGATATGCCATAAAACCCAGACAACCAACCAACCTTTCCTTCCTTCAAAGGCAAACTTTTTTCTATTTTCTGTTTTTTATTTTATCCTCCATCTCTTCCTTTCTTCCTCTTTTTTTTTCAGCATCTATTGGGTCAAATTTAGCAATTTTTTGAAAATACAATTTTCAAATAGACTATTTCAAAATGAAATGAACCCAAATAAAAAAAGATCAAACAATTTTATTCACTATAATTTACACATACACAATGGAATAAAGCTTGAACAGTTCAATTTCTGTTCTGGTTTTGAGAATATAAGTTTAAGAGAATATAATGTTTATTCTGGTTAAGAGAATATAGAAATGCTATTTGGTATGGAGTTCATATACTCTGACATCTCGTTTGGTTTGGTTTTATGGCACATCAACCATTGTAGGTTATTTAATGCCAAATCAGTTTTCATACATATAAGTAAGTAAAGTTGGCAACTGTAGTCGAGGGCGACCCAAAGGCTCCCTTTTCAATAGCTACTACACCGAGGTGTAGGGGATGGCACTACTCCTTTCTCTGGATTGCTCCCCTTTACCCTTGATACATACCTTATATTGCTGAGTGTTAGGCAAGGAAGTATCAAGTACAATTTTTAAAGTCTTTGGTATGCCACAACCTGGGATTGAACCCTGGTCTTCCGGACCATTGGCAAACACTCTATCCTCTAAGCCAATAGTTGCATGTTAGCATAAATATAGTTTCAATGTAAAAAAACAGTTCTATTTCAAACAATTCAGTTTAGCATACAAAACAGTTCTATTCCAAACAATTCAATTTAGCATGACTAAGCAGTTTAAATATGAAAACAGCCCTATTTCAAGCAATTCAGTTTAGCAAATCCTTTTCAAACATATAAACAGTTCTATTTCAAACAATTCAATTTAGTATAAGTTTAGTTTTTTGTTTACACACAGTTAATTGTCAAACAATTCAGTATAGTGTAAGTACAGTTTCAATGTCAAAACCAGTTCTATTTCAAACAATTTGTTCAATTCAATTTAGCATAAGTACACTGTTTAATTATCAAAACAGTTCTATTTCAAACAATTCAGTTTAGCATAAGAACACAGTTAAGTTATATTTGACCAATAAATCAGGTGATACCACTCCAAGCCAGAGTGGACCTGAGAGTGATGGCAATGAAGGCATACTCTGCATTCCCCAAAGCTCCAGCATTACTAGAGCATTACCATCAGGTTGTTTAGTGTCATATCCAGTACACTCATTGGAGGTGGTGGTGAGGGTCTTACCCCTCGGCAGAGAAGCAGTTGGTGTATTCTACAGCCACAGCTGACAAGGCAATCTGACATCTGATAAAAAGATGTAACTTATGAGTGAAAGTTGCCATGGAATCTACAATAATGAAACTAAAAGTTGCTTTTTGGTATTTTCTGCAGATTGAATCATTTTTACACATCTTCACATCAAAACAAAATTTGCTTGAAAAATATAGACACTTTTATCTTTTACTTAATCATAGGTAAGAACTCCTTTATTTCTCTACCTGAGTTCACTCCTTCTGAGTGACACATGTCTCACTGGTCACCTTCTCACTTAATCTGTGTGAGAGTCCTTCTGTTAGCCCAGAGCCCAGTCTGGGCATCGCTGGGCTGGGACACACTTCAGTTGGCTGAGTGGCTTAGTACATGGATCCGGTCGTGTGTGTCCTGGTTCCGGTTGTAGTTGGTTGAGGCTGTCTGACATGGATTCTGGGAAGCTGGCATTCATTTCACATGTGCTAAGACTAGCACTCCTTGAGCCTCCTGGGGCCATCCTCCTCAAGCTCTTACCCTTAGAGCATTTTTGAAACTGTTGGGTATGTGTGGGCTATGGTCCTGTGCCTATTTCCCATATTAAAAAGGTCATGTGCCATATTTGTGCATATGAGGGGTGCTCGACAAACACAGAGAATCCTTCTCTCCAGCAAGTGTGAGTTTTGCGATATTTTGATACATGCTACTTTTCCATGCATATATCACACAACCATTGCAGTTCAAGCCATGGAAGGTTCTTGCTGTGGTTGGTAGTATCATGGTAGTTGGTGTGTTGACATCTGCTGTGGATCACCATATAATAATCAGATGCTTTAAGAAATTTCACTCAGGTTATAAGAACTTCAATGATCAGAGAAGGTCAGAAAGGACTAAGACTGAATTCTGATCCCATGTTCCAAGCTGTAGAAGTAAATCCAGCAAGTAACACTTGGAGAGAATAAAACAAGTTCAGTATCTCACAGTCCAGTGTGGTTCATCACCTTCATAACCTTAGCAAAAGCATCTGGAACTGCCAAATTGAACCTCACATTACCAAAATATTTCAAAACTTTTGATTTGCTCTAGTATTTTTACAGGCTTGAGTTTCAATATTGGACATTTTGTTTATTTATTATTCCTCTGCAGATGTCTTTGATGACACCTGAACTTCCTCAAACATTACCTGATAGCATAAGAATTATTTTTGATCATTATGTTGCATATCATATTACAAAACTCTTTTTTCCTGAGAAAAAAACTATATGATCAAAAATAGGGCACTAGTTGAGAATCAGGCATATCAACAATGGCCTGCTTGCTTAGCTTGGTGATTATTACACATGAGGCAACATAAAACTAGTTGCCTAGATTTGAAACAAAGGCTGCAAGTATGCAAGAATCAAATTCAAATATCCATAGTAATTGAGCTTCAAGACTAGCTTGTTAACCATTACACAAAAAAGTGCATCCATCACAAAGTATGAATTTTCCCAATCCTTCAGTCACAGGCAGGGTGTAATGCAGGGTCAGTTTTTAGCAGAGCAAATCTGGACTGAATTCAGAGTTTTCTCTTAGACTGGTTGCCTTACCTAAAGAACTGGGTACATTCTCTTGTTTACCTGCAGCTAGGGAAGAACAGATGGATTCATACCTTTTTCAAGGGTATTAGCATGAACTAAAATGCAAACAGCCTTACCCAGGATTTGAACGAGAGTTGCCAATTCCATTTCCTATCCATTACACTGTGTATGCTTCTAAAAAGTACTTATAGGAGAGTGAGAGGCTAAATTACACTGTCATCCTCTATTTTCTCTGTATATGAACATAACATGCCTGAGACAAGACTGCAGTCAAGATGACTGGTTGTGTAACAAGGTACTAAGCAAAGTAGATTTATATTTTTCCCAAAATCTTTAACTGAAACAAGTAGTTCCCTTCAAGAATTTTAATCTGATCTTCAAGTTTATTTTCTGAGTTAATAAGGGCTACCTACTACCATTAGTATTAGATGAATCATAAAGTGTTATTCAAAGACCCTAAAGTAATAAACCTTTTTACAAAATTTGACCCTAAATATGAATGCCACAGATTTTTAAGCTGAAATGTCAACAGCAAAAGACAAGATCTGTACAAATCTGTTGCTTTTGTAAAACAGAAAAAAATAAACAGTAAAATAATCTGGGTGGAACAGAACCACACCCCAAAAATACAGATTCCTCATCGGATGCAATTATTCTTGAACTTTGTCTTTTTTAACCTCAAAGGAAGTCCTCAAGTAAATAGTTCAGACATTTAATCTCTTTGCACTTGTATCTATCTATCTAGCTATCTGTTTAATTATCTTCATATGTATACATATGTATATATGTCTGTTCATATCTATCAACCTATTGATCTATGTATCTATATAGCGGGGTGCTAAAATACACACACACACACACACACACACACACACACACACACACACACACACACACACACACACAAAGTGGGGGCAGAAATACACATTTATATCCAGGTACATAAGTATAGGCCTTACATATGGACACAAAGATGTTCATATGCATGTTTGTGTACACACAAACATGTATCAGTGTGTGTCTTTGAACATCTGCATTTATAAAGTTGATCATGTGTTTGAGTATGTCTATGTGTACATAATGAGAAAAACTGTGTCATCAAAATAACTACATCATTTACGTCAGAGGTATTGCATACGGCATTACTTCTCTCTCTTTCTTTCTCTCTTTCTCTCTCTCTATATATACAGACACATATACTTTCATATATATATATATATTGAAATAACTTGTATATATCATATTTTCTTATATTTTGACCAACTTGGGGTTTCTTGCTTAATGAAGATGACTTACCACAAATTTTTTGGAACAAATGAATTTGGACTCAAAAATGTCAACTTTGATTATAAAAATGATATCTTATTCACATTTTATGAGTTTCTCTATTTGATTTCTTGCAGAAAAACTACATGTACATACAATGATTTTATCTGTGTTTCTATGAGGTGATTTTTATCAGTGATTTTCTGATTTCAGTGATCAGAAAATTGAGAATTTCATAAAATTTGTCTGGGGGATGGATGATAATATGAAGCACCTGCTGAATATATTTCATGACAATATAAAAGAACACCTAGATTGTGAGTATATTTTCTTATTTATTGATCATCTGTGTCTCTTTCCAATGATTTTTGGTCATTTCTTAATATTTGATTTTCACTTATTTTGTGGTAGGGGTTCTGAATAAGATTTGAAGATGTGAGACCATCCCCAAAAATGGCTGTGCAAAAAGTTCTCGGTCATCTCACATAAACCAATGAAGATAAAGTGTTTTAAAACAGAAAAATGTCTAGTATGAAAATTTATTCAATTATATAAAATATAATGATTAAGAATAGAAATGACAGGGCCAATGTTTCATCATTAAGAAAATTTAATGCAAAACATCCAGTTATAAGTTAGCAATTAGTAGAAATTTATAATAGTTTAAAGTGATCAAAGACTTTTGAACAGTACTGTACAACACTATGTCAATTTAGGGTATTTCCAATATGAACTTATTAGGATTTTTTTTGTTTCATTCCATGATTATAATATCATTGCAATAATATTAAACAGTCTGTTAACCCTTCAGTTTATACTGTAAAAGTGGTCTATATTTATTATGACCGATTATTAGGAGTCAATAAATAAATAACTCAATACGGAGATATGAGGTGCCTCACAAATATATCCAAGTCTCTGAGGAGGGTTTCCTTGGTTCAACGTACACAAAGACAAGCAAGGTGCTTACTATCACTGCTGTTCCCCTACCAGCTTAGTTCTTGATTAATATACCCTTTGGGAAAGTCCATTATTCTGGTCATAGATGAGTCACCTACAACAATATTGCTAGAACCAGGGCTTCTATGGTTCAAGGGTAAATGAAGCAATCCTGGGAAATGAGTAGCATCCTACTGTATACATCAATTTAGTAGCTATTGAAGCCAGAGCCTTTAGGTCACTTTCAACTACCACTGACCAACTTACTATATATATATATATATATATATATATAAAATAGTAGGAAAGAGTGTGCTTTTTAGATTTTGTACATCATCCAGTTTAACAGAAAAACTCTGAATTCAAACCAGCAGTATTCAGCTTAAAAATTGACTTAGTGTCCTATTCTGCCCATGGTGGAGGGTTTCAGTTTCTTTATTCAATGACATATGAACCTTCATGGGCTATTTAATGCCAAAGCAATCCTTTTAGAAGGATAGAAGTAGTTCTATTTAATCTATTGCTGGGTGGGGGATAAAGGAGTTCATGCCTTTCCCAAGGATATTAATCTGAAAGTAAACATCATAGCATGACTGGGGTTTGAACTCGCTTATTATGATGTTGCAGTCCATCATGTCAGCCCCCATGCTACATGGTGGAGGATTTGGAAAAATGCATATTCTGATACTCATATATTTGCTTATGTTTTAGCTGTAAAAAGTAATCATTTTTAGATTTGTGGGTAAAAGGATACTAATTGTTTTCTATTGCTGAACAGGCTCCTTTAAGCACGTTGATTGGTACAGCACTCAGAAAGTATTTGTTTCTTAAAGGAACCAAGAAAGAAGCTCATATGTTGCTGTTGTTTAGGACATCAGCTTCTACTATTTAACTAGTTAAGATCAGTAATGGCATTCCACTGGTAAGAGCAGACACAAAATGGCTGCTTGTGCACTGAGGTGTGTGTGCTGTCAAAATAACATTATCAGTTTTTTTTTGTCATTATAACTCAAATGGATGATGAAAGAATTTTATAATTGTAATTTTGTTTTTTATCATTTCTTCAAGAGTTGAAAAAAAATGAATAAGTGAATGAATGAAAAAGGAACTCTTCATAAAAGAAGATACGGAAGGTATGTCAACTGTTTTCTTTTCATGTTTTGCGTGTATCTTTAGAGGAATGTACATATTCATATATGTAAAGGATGAAGTTCACTATGAAAAATATGCTTGAAGGTGATTAATTTATCTGTCCCTTCTTTTAATGTTTTTTCCCCTCCTAGTTTGATTATTAAGACAAATACTTCTCAGAAGATACATACAATGGTGAACCATAACAGTGATATATGGCAAGAATGGCAGCTACTGTCTCATAACAACTGCACATGTAATGATCTAAACCAGTACTTCTCAAACTATCTTGCATAGCATACTGGCATGATATTTTTCCAACATGCCAGACTATATTTTTTCTATATTATTATTTAACTTATGATCAAATTTCAAGTATTTCTATCTGTTATATTTTATCATATACCGGACATTGGCATAATGGTTAGAGTGTTCACCAATGGCCCAGGAAACCAGGGTTCAATCCCAGGTCGGGTCATACCAAAGACTTTAAAAATGTTACTTGATTCCTCCTTGCTTAACACTCAGAATTATAAGGTACGGATCAAGGGTAAAGTGGAAAAATCCAGGGAAAGGAGTAGTGCCCTCCCCTACACCATGGTGTTGTAGCTATCGAAAAGGGAGCCTTCGGGTCACCCTCGACTACAGTCACCAACTTTACTTATATTTTATCACAGCATGTGAAAAGAATGATATTAAACAATATTGAAAGATTTTATGTATTTTCATTTTTACCTTACATGTTATATATTTGATGATTATGTGAAACTGGAAATTTGCCATGTACCAGCAGTTGATGACTTATGTTCCAGCACCAGTACACATACCACCACTTTGAGCGGCACTGGTTTAGAATATATTAGCCGGTAATCGAGCTTTATGTATTTCATTTTGATGATCATACAGTTATAAGCAAGGAAAATTGTTATAGCTGGAAGACTAGGCAAAAGCATTTTCAAAACAACGCAGTCTGTGCAGTCCTCTCATTTAGTTATGAAAACTACATATACGCAGTGATGCAAGAGAAAAAATTCATTGACTGCAGAAAAAGCATTCAGTAGTTGAGATTCCTCAATGTAAGAAGTGAATAAAGGTTTTCCAACCAAATGTGAACCAACAAAATAGCAAAATATAAGCTTTAACAAAATGAAGGAAAAAATGTATCACAACATACAGTACATCAATTCTCACTGCATATAGGGCTGTAAATATTTAAGTTAACTTTTATGATTAGCATGACAGATATTAACTAAATTCTGATTAGTCTGGTATAAGGTTCCTATAATTGAGAACTGAACTCACAAGAACCCAATTGGCTAGGGCTGTAGAATACATCAACTGCATCCTTGCAGAGGGGTAAGACTCCCCACCCAATGTGTGTCCAAGATATGACTCTAAACAACCTGATGGTGAGGCTCTAGTAATGCTGGAGCTTTGGGGAATGCAGAATACCCCTTCATCGTTATTAATCCCAGGTCCACTCTGACCCGGAGTGGTATGACCTGAAAGGCTCCTGTCTATAAGTCAAATAGAACCATTTGACATTTAAACTGAATGCAAACAAGTAACTTATGCTAAATCAAATTGTTTGAAAAAGAATTGTTTGATCATTTAAATATGTGTAAATAAATGACTG
>OY757936.1:42891478-42911478 GCA_963585895.1 Sepioteuthis lessoniana | reverse complement strand
TTCTCTTGATCATAATTTACAGCCTTGACTCCAAGAGGATATATTCCACTTCCTAAATAGATAAAAGAATCAAAGGAATTTATCTTTTGGGTTTTCTGTGCTTCTCCTTGTAAACATCTATTTGCATATAAATATGTAGAAACTAAGTCGTTATTTTTCATATGCAAATTTGGGTAAATGCTTTTATTTACAGACACACAAGCACACACACATATAGACATTTAAATATATACGCATACACATACATATAGATTCACATAAACACATGCATGCACACATACACATATACATTAGTACACATACATACACATATATATGCACACACATTCACACACCTAGAATTCACATACATACAAAGATACATAAATATATACACATACACACAAATATATACACACATCACACATATACAAATATATATACACGCATATATGCACATATACATACATGCATTAAATACACACAGTCACCACACACATAGATACACATTTATACATTCAAAAACACATACATGCATACACATACCTATACATATACTCACACACAAACATGCATGAACATACATAGATACACATACATACGTACGCATTAATGTATGCACATGCACACATATACATATGATACACTGCATATATCTGCATAAATATATGCACATACATGTTTATGCATATACATATACACACATACACATACAGGCCCACACATAAATATATGCACATCCACACATATACACATGACACACTGCACATATCCACATATATATACGCACATACATATTTATACATATACAAATATGCACACACCAGACATATGCACAATTACATCTATATACATTCACACCACAAATAGATCTACACATATACATGTACACACACAGACATACATGTACATACACATATATAAGCACATATAAGTAAAACGTACTTATCTATGTTGATATAAATTAATACATTGATGTACCTAAAGTAAGTTGATTGAACATAGTCAATGGTGACCCTGAGGCTCCCTTTTCAATAGTGACTACACCCTGGATTGTTCCACGTACCCTTGATTCATACCTTATAATGCTGAGTGTTTAGGCATCAAGTACCATTTTTTGAGAATTTTAGTATGAGTTAGCCTGGGACTAAACCCTGGTCTCCTGGGTCATTGGCGAACACTCTAACCATATATATCATCATCATCATCATGTCGTGCCTCTAGCACGGATATCTCTGACCCTCTCTCGCCACTCCTCCCTATCATTCATCGCTTTTGGCAGGTCTTCAGGATTATATCCCGTATCCTCACATAGCTGCTGTAAGTATGTTCAAGCTGGTCGTCCTGCTTTTGTTTGGCCATATGCGGAGGTCCATAGGAGTACATCACTGATGAGTTTGTTCTTGCTTCTCCAGCAGTGTCCTGCGTGTCTGGTTCGTCCAACTTGTATAGTTTTCCTGATGGGAGGCAAGTGTCCATATAGTTGGTGTCTTGTTGGGTGTTGATGCCAGGACTTGTTCAAGATTGCTCTCAGAATTCTTGTGTAATTGCCAACCATATATATAATATTATTTTTTTAAATCTAATGAAAATACACCTCAGAATAAGTTACAAAAATTATGTCCTCGGTAAAGCACTAATCTATATCAAGTGGTGAGGCTCTTGTTCAGGAGTTTTTCTTGCTATTATTCTCAGGTCCTGACCTTGGGTGGTAGTACTAGTTAGGGTCCTTTCTATGGCTTGAATATATCTGTTTAATAAATTGTTTTAAATGTGCCATTAAATTGCAACTCTAGTCTCCCTATTATGTTCCCTTTCACTAATTCGCTTGGGAAAAGTATGAACCCCAGTACCATTCCTTTAAAATGTTACAGCAGCAAGTAGAATTCTAATGGGTACTCTACCACCATGTCCTTGGGCCAGACTAAATAATGCTTCATAAATAAATATTGTGAGAAAAGAATGCAGTAAAAATGTGTAGCAGAAAGAACTTCTTGTTTTTGCTTGGCACATAAATTAATTTGACCTTTATGGTCGTCGCATATTTTCACCCAATGAGGATGACTTATCCTGTTCAGCCTGGACCATTTTCCCGGACAACATAAAAATGGTGAAAGCCCGCCTTTCGAGCAGGACGGATGTACTTTCTGTCCGCTCCCTTCATAGCTGCAGAATCACAACACCATGAGGAAAGCTGTCTAATTTATGGACCTTTTGAGTCTACCCTCTTAGACCAAGGGTTCTCAGTTGAACATAAATTAGATGCATGTAATCTGTCACTTGCAGGAACACCTTTATGTTGCCTCTAACTTTTGCTATGTCTACAGCAACGCGCAATTCCACTCAGACATCCAGCTACCTCATTCCTGAGCAACATTTTCTGGAGACTTTCATGCCTCTCTCCAACAACAACCAGGACCAGATATTTATGGGTGACTACATCATTCCTGTCCTTAACCAGCAAACATTACTTTTGCTATGTCTATGGTGACGCATATTCCACTCAGACATTCAGCGTTGCCTTGACTGTAGCTACACACATTTCGCTCTGGCATTTAACTGCTATAATTCCTTCTCAACTCAATAACTATTTCCTTCCTTCCTTCTTACGAGACTTACAGTGTAAAGGTACCCTTTATTCTGGCTCTCATTAAACCTTCTTGAAAACCTTTCGATATCTCATTCCATCTCCTTAAATTTCAACAATATAGTGAAAAACTAACATAACATACTTCCTCGCTAAAAATGGTTAGTGTGCTCTTTTGGTATTGCTATTATTTAATTTTACTTCTTGCAAATTTTTCACATCAGCATTAGCTGATGGTCTTTCACACTGGAGTCTGACTGACAGGACGTCTCTTCAGATCTCTGGAACTCTTTTCAGTATTGTAGCCGATCTCAACAATGCTGTAGTTTGGATGGCCTCCGCTCATCCTCTGATTTACAACTCCTTTTGTCCTTTTACTAAGACTTGGGGTATTGTTATTATCATTTTACTCATTTGAGAGTTCTTCACACCAATGTTAGCTCATGGCTTCCCACTGGAGTCTGAGTGACAGCAAGTCTCCTCAAGTCTTCTGGACTGATCTTGGCAATGCTGTTGTTTGGATGGTTTCCACTCGTTCACTTATCTCCAACTCCTCTAGGGCTTTTACAAAGCCTTTGGGGGTCATTTTTATTATTTTACTCATTTGAGTAAATGTTAGTTGATGGTTTCCCCCTGGTGTCTGAATGACGGCAAATCTCCTCAATTCTCCAGGACTCTTCTTAGTATTCTGACTGATCTTGGCAATGTTGTAGTTTGAATGGTCTCCCCTCATCCTCTTATCTCCAAATCCTCCAGTCCAAATCCCGGACACTCATTTGGGGCGGGGGTACCTCTCTGCAGAGGTGCAGTCGGTGTATTCTACAACCCCAGCTGACTGAGCAATGTTAAAACAGTTTTATTTCAGATAATTCAGTTTAACATAAGTACACAGTTTAATGGTCAAAACAGTTCTATTTCGAGCAATTCAATTTAGCATAAGTATGCAGTTTTAATGTCAAAACAGTTCTATTTTAAACCATTCAGTTTAGCATGAATATGCAGTTTAAATGCAAAAAATGGTAAAGTCAAGTAACCATGGTTTAGTTCTATTTAACCCATAGATAGGACCCTTATCAGGTGCTACCAATCTGGGACAGCGTGAACCTGGGAGCAATGACAATAAAGAGGTACTTTGCATTACCCAAAGCTTCAGTATTACTGGAGCCTCACCATCAGATTGTTTAGTGTCATATCAAGTACATTCATTGGGGAATCTTATTCCTCTGCAGAGATGCAATCAGTGTATTCTGCAGCTCCAGCTGACTAGGCCACCGCTCTAACTTGGAGTGGTTGTACCTGTTAGAGTCCCCTGTATGTGTCAAATGAATCTCTTTGAGATAATTATAAAAATGATTTTGAACTGCATTTGCTGTTGAAACATTGATATTGCAATTAAATATGAAGTATTTACTGACTGAAAATGGTTATGAAGATACATTTTTGTACCATATATACTTGTAAGCCATAATTGTCGAACTGACTTTGGTATAAAATAACCCTCCAAGAGTTGACATGCCATAAAAATAACCATCCAATCTCAGGATCATATTTCACAGACTGATAACTTTGAGGACATTCAAAGTGATTATTTTTAGAAATATTTTTTGAATACTACTATTATTAAAGTATTGTATAATACTTACATCTATGGGTTAAATAAGACTGTTTAAGATTATGAAGTGCTTAGTTGTCTAAATTTCTGTGACAAAGCTAGTTGATTTTTATCATTAAGGGTTTTCGGACTATCATCTTCATCTTTATTGTTATTTCCACAACGTTTCGGCCGATATGCCCTCCGGCCTTCTTCAGGTGTTTGTTGAACTCGGGAACCTTCACAGAACTTCAAACTACGTCCTTTATTGAAACCACGGGGGTCGCCTGTTCTGATTCCATTAGCCATAACTGGGTACAAGAGTTAAGTATTCCTGTATTGTTACTCGTCTGTAGTGAGGATTGAACCTGCAACCACCAGATGATTGTCTCCTTAGAAGTTTAGGGAACCAACGCCTATAACCATTATGCCATGTGTCCTGCTGGAAGTGCTTGTCTGTTTAAAATGATTGTGAAGGTACATTTTTGCCCCATATATAACGGGAGATCAAAACTGTTAAAATGATTTTGTCATAAAATTGCATAAGGATTTATATGACCATAAAATCAATCAGTCAATAAACCAACCAACCAACCAACCAAAGAAAAATGAATATATATACAAGAATAAGTTCACAAATGTATTGAATTTTCATATTTTTGTTTTTTATTTTCCAAATGTTTTGCAGATGTGCCTGTAGCATAATGGTTATCATCATCGGAAGTTGACTTACCAACACAGCTATTTTTTTTTTTTGGTATTTACAGTGTTCTATATCATTGGCCCAGCAGTTAGAGTGTTCGCCAATGGCCCGGGAGACCTGGGTTCAATCCCAGGTCGAGTCATACCAAAGATTTTAAAAATGGTACTTGATACCACCTTGCTTAACACTCAGCATTATAAGGTATGGTTCAAGGGTAAAGTGGAGCAATCCTGGGAATGGAGTAGCGCCCTCCCCTACACCTTGGTGTAGTAGCTATCGAAAAGGGAGCCTTCGGGTCACCCTCGACTATGGTCGCTAACTTTACTTACTTATATCAATGTTGTACCATTCATGTCTGATCACATCCTCCAGTTGGTCAGTGTTTCCAAATTTTCTCCTAACCATCAAATGATGTCACTCATATGTTCTCTGTAGGGCTAAGATCTGGTTCCTGACCAGACCTAAATATCAAAGGCAAACACGGCTATTCAAACCTTGACTTAGTGGGCTTCGTGTGCAGCAGTATTATTGTGCCTTTTATTTCAACCACCTAACTTGTTGAGGCTTGAAAACCAATCCCCCCTTTTTATTTTTATATATATTTTGGTACTCCTTATTAATAAGGTCTCTTGCACTTTACTAACTTGCCAACATGAGATGCAGAACTACCCCCACTATCATTATCCTTCCCCTTCAACACTTCACTATCATAAACAGGCATTCTCTGAAGTGTAAACAATAGAAGTCTGGATATTGTCTGAGTTTCTGAATATCATTACAAGACTCGCCTCCTTGATGAAGACAATAAATACAGCAGATTCTAATTTAAAGAAATAAATACAATTCAAACTTTTTGGAAGATACTTGAGTGAGTGAAAAGTTTTGCAATATTTCAGTATGTGCCAATTTGCCACACATATATCAAGTGACTTAAGCAGTTTAAACTATGGTGGGTACCAGCTGTGGTTGATAGTGTTGTAGTAAGTGGTGCTCTAACATGTTGTGCATTGTTTCATTCCATATGTGATTTGAAAGCTGCACAAGTCAATGTAGTCTAATTCAGGAACTTTTGCTTAATAAGTTTTAATCAGACCATAATGCTCAATAAGTTTGAACCCGACCATAACATTCAATAAGTTTGAGCCAGACCATAACGCACAATAAGTTTGAGCCAGACCATAATGCTTAATGAGTTTGAGCTAAACCATAATGCTCAATGAGTTTGAGCCAGACCATAATGCGTAATGAGTTTGAGCCAGACCATAATGCTTAATGAGTTTGAGCCAGACCATAATGCTCAATGAGTTTGAGCCAGACCATAATGCGTAATGAGTTTGAGCCAGACCATAATGCTCAATGAGTTTGAGCCAGACCATAATGCAGTAGAAGAAACCAAAAACATTCATTACACCAGTCGCTCTATTACGTTCACTTTCGGGCAAATGCCCTTGGGAAAAGTATGAACCCCCTTATCCTCCCAGCTATGGGTTAAATAGTACTACTACTGTTCTTCTAGGAGAATGGCTTTGGCATTAAATAATCTACAAAGGTTGATATGCCATTAAACAAAGAAACCAAACCAAACCAAAAACATTCATTGTGAAAAAAGTAAAGGTGCAGTTGATCACAGTTCGGTAACTAGATAGTTCAAAAATTTTGCTTGGGTTGCAAGAACCTTGATGATCAGACAAGGTCAGGTAGATGTAATCTTGTGGATTCCAATGCTGTGCTACAAGATATAGAAGCAAACCCAGCAAATAGCACTTGGAGAGTATCAGGCGAGTTCAGCATCTCTCTATCCTGAATAGTTCATCAACTTTTTATTCTCTGCTTGAAAGCTGACTATTCTTGGTAGAGGGGTTGGGTAAATAAAGAGACAAAATACTCTGCCAGTTTTTGGACATGTTCTCATCTGATGGAGGCTTTGATCAAGTCAGGGTAGATAAGTTACAACCTGTCCATGGTAGAAGGATTGGCACACACACACACACACACACACGCACACATGCACAACACACAAACAACACACAACACACGTGCATATATATATATATTATTTCAAGAAAAAAACAATATTTGGTCACATTAGGATAATAAATTTATTTCCATCCTGCTAAGAGCATTGATATGAATCAAAGACTCTAAAATAATTTTTAACAGGACTTCATCAGTTATTATCCTAATGTGACCAAATATTGTTTTTTTTCTAGAAATATTATTTGCTCAGGGAATTTTACTTACATTGAGCTCTTTACCAGGAATATTTAAACATTCAAAATTTGAACGATTTATTCGTCCTGACGGAATTGTTCCCAACCTCCAGATTTATTGGATAGAAGAATACCTTATATATATATATATATATATATATATATATATATATATATATATATATATATTCATGTGTGTGTATATAAGGCATGCTTAGTATAATGATTATCATTGTAGTAAATGGAATTAGGCAATTCAAGTTCGAATACTGGGTAAGGCTGTTTGTATTTCACTTCACATTAATGCTCTTGGGAGAGGCACTAAGCAGTTCTCTCTCAGCTATGGGTAAATAGTTGGGAAGACTTGGTTCTTTAGCTTTGGTCAAGCAAGCAGTCAAGAAGAAAAACTCTGAATTCAGACCAGCTAAATCCCAAATTCCCTCTGTACTTCATCCTGTGAATTTGTAAAATTAAACCCTTTATTCAATCTACAGGAGTAGACAAGATTACTTTCGTCGAAGACATGTTACTCTTGCAGATAAAAATTCCTCTTTTCAGAAAAACTGACAAGTATTTCTGATGTTGATCAATTCCTGTTTGTATGTGTTTGGGGTGCAGTTTATACATTTATCTCAGTGAAAGTTCTCTTTTTTCAAATAACATGAATAGTGGGAATTGAAAGTTAGATATTAACCTGTGAATGCTGGCTTACGATATTGGGATGTTTTGAACATCTGTTTAATTTATTAATATATTTAGAAAAGTCAGTTCATGGTCTATCTTTCTATCCATCATGAACTGTATTGAAGGTTTTATTATGTTCTCATTGAACTTATTAATTTCCCATATATCTCAGCCACATGCTTGTTTTCAAACATGTTGTTCTAAAAGACATCTTTCAAAAGAATCCAATGAACATCATCTCACCTTCTCATGTGAGCTTCATAATTAAAAGACTCATGTATTTGAAAAGACAAAATCTTTCAATAAAACATGTTAGAAAAATGGACAATGAAGAAATAAATACTGGCTCATATTTAAGATTTAAGAAAAACTTTTTTATATTGATTTGTTCATTACTGTATGTACTAATAACTAATATATATATATATATATATATATATATATATATATATATATATATGTATATATATATATATATATATATATATATATATATATATATGAATCTTATTCATATATATATGTATATATGTAAATATATATGTATATATGTAAGTATATATATATATATATAAATTTTATTTATATATATATGTATATATGTAAATTTTAACATACAACATGTGAAAGCACATGCAGTACCCTGTCCTCATCATCCAGCAACCGGGGATGATGCCACAGTTTCAGTGGTTAAGTTGGTACTGCCACCCCGGGCACCACCACCAGCCTTTGCCGCCAGACAGGGTATGATGACAAACAAAGCAAAAGTTCTTCTCTGCAGTTTAAGTTAATAATGGTGTTGAAGTTGTTTGCTTTCAGATTTTAATGATGTGTTCATAAAAATCATTATTAACAATCCTTCATACAACATGTGTGTATATATATATATATATATATGTTGTCCTGAAGACCTACCTAGGGCGATGAACGAAAGGGAGGAGTGGCGAGAGAGGGTCAGGGATATCCGTGCTACCAGCGTGACATGATGATGATGATATATATATATATATATATATATATATATCAGTAAGTGATATCCAGTCAGCATCCAAAGACAATGGGTGTAGAAAAATTCGAATAATCAATTTTAAGGATCACAGACTATGTCTTAATGAATATACCGAACTTGTGTTTAAATGTTGACTTAAAGGTAAATTAAAATTATCCTGATTGGGGGCCACCGAGGCTCCTACTCTAGATAAAAACAAGGATATTGATTTTGGATAATTTTTATTTAAAATAATAACATTTATTTCTGTAATTACAATTATTACATGACTAGGGGATTTATGTAGGAAAGGAGATTATTGGAACCTTAGATATTAATTCGCAATTAGGGTTTTTGAATTTCTGGAGTGGTTAGTTCCCTTTGACCGTTTTTGAGTTAATTAAAGGCACCTGGTGGGTGCCAAAAGGTTTTTTTTTAGGAAGAAGAGGAGGAGGATGGCCCCATTAACTCAAGGATTTAACACATGTAAAAGGAGTAAACAGAAAAATATATGAAGATAAATCTAGCAAAAATCTAGCATATGTTCAAATTAGGATGTGTTAATTCACAGAACACCCTTTTTCTGGTTTCTTAATTTTTCTAACACTTTATTGTTTTAACCCCTTTTTTCATTTTGCCTGGGAATCCAAATTTATATATGTTTTTTTTTCATACATATATATAAACTGCAAACCATATTTGCTGTTTTTCAACCTCAAATTAAATGCGTGAAGTTATCTGATGATACGAATAGTATAATGATATTCTTCGCCAAGATAAGTTTATAATGACAATTTAACCAGGTTTCATTTTTCTTCTAATTGCATAATATATATATATATATATACATCTATACATATATTGGATAATCAAGGATATATGTAAATATATATGTATATGTATTTCAATAATTAAAATTACTAACCCTATTAGAAAACTCATCCAACAGAATGTATATCTATTAGGACCTTTCGAACTGAACATTTTAAAACAAAATGCTGAAAAGTTTCAACTGACCACTTTAAAATAAAAATGCTATAAATAATCAAAACAATAAAACTCAAACTAAACTGTCTACTAAAACTACACTAACCCTGATGACGACCAAAAGTATGGTTGAAATTTCTTTACCACCTGGATCCCGACTCAAGAAAAATAACAAGAAGACTTGAAAAATTACAATTTGAAATAATGAACAAACAGTGTTCCATCATTTTTAATAAAAAAAACTTACCTTAATAACAACTTGCTGGTTAAATATACTCTTCAAAAGATATTATATATATATATATATATATATATACGCTTATGCTTAGTCAGTGCCCATGTGGTGCATCCATATAGCAGTACTGACACAACTGCTGCTTGGAAAAAATTGTTTTATTATATCAGAGAGGTCTGACTGTCATATGAATGATAGACTATCGATAGCTGTCCCTGACTTTGCTAATTGCGTATTGATGTCATTTTCTGAAGATGAGACGCTGCTTCCGAGGTAGGTGAATTTGCGCACAAGAATGCTATATGCTGTACTGAACAAATCCAGGAGCAACATTCAACAAAACAGAAGCTGTACGGCCACCTACCACCTATCTCGAAAGCCATCCAAATTAGATGAACAAGACAAGCAGGTCACTGCTGGAGAAGCAAGGATGAACTCATAAGCAATATACTTCTGTGGACCCCTTCACATGAATGAGCAAGGTTTGAATGACCAGCTAGAACCTATTAACAACAGCTCTGTACTGATCCTGGATGAAGTATGGAAGACCTGCCAGGAGTAATGGATGATAGAGATGAGTGGCCAGAGAGGGTCAGAGAAATCCATGCTGGGAGCATAACATGATGATATATATATATATATATATATATATATATATATATATATATCATCATAGGAGGTGCCCGTGGTATAATGGTTATTGTTGTAGGAACCTGACACGGCGACACAAGTTCAAATCCTGGACGAAACTGATTGCATTTCACATAGCACTAATACTCTTGGGAAAGGTATGAATCCAATTATTCTCCCTCCAGCTATGGGTAAATAGTAAGGCAGACTGGGTTCTTCAGCCTTGGTGAGGCAACTAGTCTTGGAGAAGGAAAACTCTGAATTCAAGCCTGTTAAAATTGACCTTGTGTCATATCCTCCCCAAAATGCTATATTGTCAACTTTGCTTTACAATAAATCTTTCCTTCTACATGGATTACCTTGTTATCAATGTTTCTCTCTCTCTCTTTATATATATATATATATATGCGTGTATGTGTGTGTGTGTATGTGTAAGAGAAGGGTAATCTTTTACACATAAAATATCATTATCAAATAAATCTATTACTTGCCATCTATTATAGTCTTACTTGCACAGTATCTATAAAGAATGATTGATATTTAGCATTTATTCAAAGATTTTCAAGTGACTTTTCAACTCAAGGTCAAATTGATTCAAAATGTTTATGAACATATATTCTACATTCAGATATTGTTTAAAGGTGAACCAAACAGCAGATGATGTATGAAATAAAAAAGATGTCTTCCAGATGAATAGCTAAAATCTTTTTATTCAATTGATTCTATAAAAAAAAAACAAAGCAAAGATTACTCCATCAAATATTTCTTCCTCCAAGTAATGAGCTTTACCTCCATGATATTTTCTTCTAATCAATGATTTCTTTCTCTAAGTAACAATCACTTTCTCCAAGATTTCTTCTTCCAATCAAATTCTTCCTCCAAGATATCTTCCTCCAAGCTCCAAGATTTCTTCCTTCAATCAGTGAGTATTGAAATAAGATATTTGCTTTTTTTAATTCAATCCTGTCTCTTATTTGGAGATTTCTATATCTTTGTAGAGCAGAAAACATTGAAGTGGATTCTTTCCTCTGAGATATCTTCCTTCAAGCTCCAAGATTTCTTCCTTCAATCAGTGAGTATGAAAATAAAATATTTACATTTTTAATTCAGTTCTGTCCCTTATTTGGGGATTTCAATATCTTTGTAGAGCAGAAAACATTGAAGTGGATTCTTTCCTGAGATATCTTACTTCAAGCTCCAAGATTTCTTCCTTCCAATCAGTGAATTTGAAAATAAAATATTTACTTTTTTAATTCAGTTCTGTCCCTTATTTGGGGATTTCATTATCTTTGCTGGGCAGAAAACATCATTGAAGTGGATTCTTTCCACAACTTTTTTTTTACAAGTCTAATTTTAAATTTGTTCTCAAATAAATAAAAGCAAGTAAAGTTGGCAACCTTAGTCGAGGGTAACCCAAAGGCTCCCTTTTCAATAGCTTCTATACCAAGGTGTAGGGGAAGGTACTACTCCATTCTCTGGATTGCTCCACTTGACCCTTGATCCTTACAGTACTGAGTGCTAAGCAAGGCAGCATCAAGTGCCATTTTTTGAGTCTTTGGCATGACTTGACCTAGGATTGAACCCCAGTCTCCCAGCAAACACTTGACTCATTAGGCCAAATAGCAATCAGAAAATTATGGTTCAACATGTGAGTGTCATAACTCAATAAATTCCCTGCTGCTTGTTTTCATTCAGACAACTTTAAATTCTGCTCATTGGCAAAAAAATCAAAATTTAATTTTGGAATATATAGATAATTATCAGGTTTGAAAAAAAAATTTTTTTTCATATTTTTATGTGCCATTTTTTAAAATTTTAAATTGGAAGTTTGTTTTTTTTCATCAAGTAACCAACAGCATATTTAACTCTTTTGTAGGTAGATAATTATTTTTATCCTTGGAGATTAGGTGAATAATTTTTTTTTTAAATTGCAATATAAAAGGTATCTTTATACAAGTCAACTAATCAAATATATAAAAAAGACATACAAATAAAACATGATAATGTGATCAGCAATTGTATGTCATAGCAAATAGCATAAAAAATAAAGCACTCACTTTTTATTGTGATATTTTGCAAAATAAGCTTTACATAATCCTACAGCACAGTGGAACCACCTAGCAATGTTTCTATCTATTAATGTTGAATTGGTCAGTGAGTAGACGATAGGTAAATGCCTGACATTGAGCTGACACTAAAACCACAAAAAAATTTCAACAGACCACTTTAAAATAAAAATGCTATAAATAATCAAAACAATAAAACTCAAACTAAACTGTCAACTAAAACTACACTAACCCTGATGACGACCAAAAGTATGGTTGAAAGCACTTGGGTAGAAGATATGGGACAATTTCTTTACCACCTGGATCCTGGCACAAGAAAAATAGCAAGAAGACTTGAAAAATTACAATTTAAAATAATGAACAGTGTTCCATCATTTTTAATAAATAATTTTTAATTTATTCTAAAATAAATAAAAGTAAGCAAGTTGGTAACCTTAGTCAAGGTAACCCAAAGACTCCCTTTTCAATAGCTACTACACCAAGGTGAAGTAGCTATTGAAATGTCATTCTGCCTGTATAGTATTTGCAATAAAAATGTCACTCTGCCTACAAAAGGGTTAATATTCAACTTAATCAAATTATGTTATCTTTATTTGATTCCAAATGTTTATATCTAAAATATTTTTCTAATTTTTTTTGTGCCTGAGTGTTTTTAGCTTTTTAAAAATCAGCATTTTTATAGAACATTGTTTCTAAATTCTAAGATAGTTTTAAATGTTTTTACTGAATTTTCAAAAGGATTTTTTAAAGTTATCTGTTATATTTTAGGTCTTCATAAAGGGCATGCAATTATTAAAAAAAAAAATGAACAAATGTTTAAATTTAAAAATGAATATTAAGATGGCTCTCCTTTTCATGTCTTTTGCATATAGAATATGTAGAGTTCCCAAAACATTTTCTGCCCAAACAAGCCATGAACTATATATATATTCATTCAATGGTTCAACACATGTGGCATGCTATTTTGTACATTTCTTTAACTCTAAATAATATATTAAAAATTGATATAGTATATTCAATTTATTCACAATTATAAAACACAGTATGCATAATTCCCAAGCTGACATGGTTTGCTTGTTAGCTGAGCAGTATGATACTAAGTCTAACCTAAAGTTGGGCAGGTTTCAATCCCAGCTTCAAGTGTCCTACATGTCTAGCCACACTGAAGAGTTGTGATACAATGAAACAGTCTGTCTGTGGATGACAATATATATATATATATATATATATATATATATATGTTATTTAAGATGACAGACTAGGATTTAATGTTTGTTGTTTTTATTCACCTTTTCTAGGCAGTTTAAAAACTGTCTCAGTCAGTGTGCTCTGAGTATAGGTACCTAGAATAATCTTTAGATGTCAGTCCACACATGAAATCAACTGAACACGATGAACATGCCCACTGAAAATTCCTTGAGAATGAAATCAATCCATCACTCCACACCAAAAGAGTACCAAAATCCTTGGAAATTACCAAAGATGATTAAAAGTACCTGTATTTGGACTTCAGTAACAGAGACTTTGAATAGTTTTCAAAATGCCTACAGTTGTGACATTTCGTTTGCCAAGAAAAGCTAAATAAAAAGCTAAACAGAATATCCTTATAAGTCATTTTCAATAAGATATGGCTACAAAAGCATCTTCCACCTAAATACATTAAATATATGTATATGGGATGTCTCGATATACATGGTTATATAGGGTGTCTCAATATACATAGTGATATCGGGTATCTTATGCATGGGACCCATGTGACTGCTAATAACTCTACAAATAATGATGTGTTCTTTTTTGTTTTATATTTGAAAATAGTATACAATAACAACTATTAATCCTCAATCACAATACCTTGAACAAGGGAGAAAAAATATTTTGTGTCACAACTTATTTGGAGACAAAGTCATTCAAAACTGTCTCAAAATAGATGCAACCTATTGATATGATAATGATTCATTTCTGAGACAAAAAACTCAGAAAAAGATCGCATGTCCTGGAAACTGATATATCAACAATTTAAAAAAAAAACATTGATTTGATGTCCCTAGCACAAAGAATGCATTTTTTACAGGACATGTTCCAAACAATCACCATTGCACTTATCTCAGAAATAAATCCTCATCACATTAATTAGTTGCATCTATTTTGAGATACCCTGTGTATATATATATATATATATATATATATATATATATATATATATATATATATATATATATATATATATACACCATGTGCGTTCAGAGTTTATTAAAGTTGAAGTTGTATTTACCAAGACATTTAAGAACAATAAATAAAGTTTTCATTTCTTTTCAAAATAATCACCTTGACATTCATCATTCTTAATTCAGTGTGTTTTCTATGGGTCAAAACACCTCTGAAAATACTCTTTTGATGTGGTGTGAAACTGCACCATCATATTTCTTTTAATATTTTCCACATCCTTAAATTATACCCTCGAGATGAATTTTCAGTTGAAGTAACTAGAAAAAGTTACACAAAGCTAGGTCATGAGTATAGTAGGTGATGCACTGGAGAAATCTTGTGTTTCATCAAAAGCTGTTGATCAGAAAGTATTGTGGCTGTTGATCAGAAAGTATTGAGACTGTTGATCAGAAAGTATTGAGACTGTTGATCAGAAAGTATTGAGACTGTTGATCAGAAAGTATTGTGGCTGTTGATCAGAAAGTATTGAGACTGTTGATCAGAAAGTATTGAGACTGTTGATCAGAAAGTATTGTGGCTGTTGATCAGAAAGTATTGAGACTGTTGATCAAAAATATATCAGAAAATTAACACTGATACATCAAAATGAAGTCTAAACAATAGTCTAGATATCTTCTTGAGTTAACTCATTAATTTAAAAATTTGAAATATTCTAAATTTCAGTTGTCATACTTTTCGGTTACACTTATTGTACCAAATACTTTTCTGTGTCACAAGAAGTTACCATAGCAAACTAATTTTGGTGACAAGTTCTGGATATGATACAATACTGTTACCTAGTGAGTTTCTATTTCTGGTGCTCTGGAAAGTATGGAGTCTCCCTTTAGTTTCAATTACTCTCAGGTCCACTCTGATTGGGAGTGGTAATAACTGTTAGAGTTCCATCTATGATAATGTATTGGAAACAATTTAATCTCTGTGCAGTGCATAAAACTTTGGTGGTGAGGATGAGATTGTAAAAACTCAAGGATTAATACAATTTTTACTGATAGAATATAAGAAAATGTAGTGCAAATGATCTACCAGGTGTGATGGATGATAGGGACGGATGTTGAGAGAGAGTAAGAGTAATGGCTTGTGCATGGCTTGGTGATGATAATGAGTTGTTAGGCATTAACCATTACTGATAGCAATTAGATATACAATGTAAATGAACTATTTAAGGGTTTACTGTTGAAATACTCAATGAATTATTTCCTTCTACATTGTAAGAATTATTGCAGAAATACATTGAACACTAGGAAAAATGGGATTAATCATGGTTGGAAATTAATGAACAGAATTACTGATAGAATAGGGTTATTACATGTATCATGAAAGTTCATTTTTTATACTTTTACTACTGAGATTGCCAATGATTTTATAATAGAAATGCATTGAACATGAAGAAGGAAAGTATTATCAGGGGTCAGAAATTAATGTTAGCTGTACTTTCAGAATAGAGTTATCACATGTATCATATAAAAACATTGTTAATACTTTTCCTATAGAAATGCATTAAACATAAGGAAGAAAAGAATTGTCAGTTGTCAGGAATTAACGTAAGAATTATTGATAAAATAGTATTATTATATGTATTATGTGAATAAAACAAAATATATTTGTGGTACACAATTTTACCCAAGAAATACATTTCAAATAAAAACTAAGGGATTATCTGTGGTCAGCAAGTGTTACTGGCAGAATAGTGTGATTGTATGTATAATATAAATGCATTATAAGTAATTTTATCAAAAATACTAGAGAAAATTACTATAGAAAATTACTATTGAAATACACAGTAAAAGTATAATTCTTAGTAATCAGGAATTAAGATAATTAATAATGGAATAATAATAATCTTAATTGACAGATTTTTTCATTTCAATTATCTTAGTTTTCATTTTTATTAAATTTTAAGAAAAAATTCAATCAATCAATTTGGAACTAAATATTTTTTTACAAATTTAAGTAAAATAAGTAAAATGATCTTTAATACTCTTGAAAAATTTATGAAAAAAAAACAGGAATGTATAAAAGAAAGAAAGAAAGAAAGAAAACTGAAGAAGAAAAGAAAAAAGGAAAATGATGAAAAAGAAAGAAAGAAAGAAAGAATTAAAAGAATATTGATGAGTATGAAAGAAAGAAAGTATATAGAAGAGGAACTGAAAATATATTGATGAATAAGAAAGAAAGAAAGAAAGAAAGAATATCAAAGAAGAACAGAAAAAAAAAGAATATTGATGTATATGAAAGAAAGTATATTGAAGAGGAACTGAAAAAATATTGATGAATAAGAAAGAAAGAAGGAAAGAAAGAAAGAAAGAAAGAACCTTATTCAAAAAATATTTCTACTTTCATTTAGTTCTAACCGATGACTTAATAGATGGTGAAGATTGACTTTTTAAAGGATAAAAAATCAAAGTCCATTTTTTATCTTGAAAAATATTTTGAAACAATGTTAGAAATAAATAAAAAACCCAAAAGTGAAATAAAAACAACATATAAAAAAATAGAAGTTCTTCCTTGTCTTTCACCTGAATTCAACCAAAGTACAGTAATAAAAAATAAAACAACAATTTCTTTACGACTATCAAAACCAGATGCAGTCAAAAGTATATCTGAATAAGATTTTCCTCTTCATTGTCTGAAGGTGAAAATAGCAAGTATTTTTCAGGAAAAAAAAAATGCTGAAGGGTCAGGCAATGTTTATAGATCAGAGAGAATGAAGGTAAATAAAACAAAAAAATAAAAACTTGTAAACAATGGTAACACTGGTATTTAAAAAAGAAATAATTAGTAAAAGGTAAGAAAAACAGTAGGGAGAAAGAATGACAATGATAAACACACAGACAACCAGGCGTAATCAAAGGAATTGGAAAATGTGTGAATGTTACCTGATTTTAATCCTCCAAGACGCAAATATGTTTTGTGCCACAAATAATGGTTTGCAGGTTTGCTATGAGGAGCAATGTTTTCCTTGGCTGGTTTGAAAAAAACGTGGGAAGACAATTTGCTTATGGGGGTTTGCCTCAAAAGAAAGAAAGAAAGAAAGAAAGTAAAGGTGAATTGGTCTAACACAGGTAAATTGATATCTGGATTACTTGAAGTAAAGGAGAAACAGAATCTCCTGATTGATCGGCTTAGGGAAGACGATTAAAAAAAAAAAAAGAAATGTTTTAACCTAAATAAATAACAAATAATGAATTAGGTCTGATTTCTTTAACTTTTTACAACATGGTAAGAGAAGCAAATCTATCCATGTGAAGTAGAAGATACTAAAATTGTCGAAACTAAATAATAAATAAAGTCAAAACAAATACTCCAAGATAATTTTTGTTGAAATAACCTTACTTTCATTTATAAGGATGATTATAAAACTGAATCTTTAAAAATAATGTTAAGACCCAAGCTATGAATCAGAAGCCCAAAATAATATATATATGTATATATATATATATATATATATATATATATATATATATATATGTGTGTGTGTGTGTATATATATATATGTGTGTGTGTGTGTGTGTGCGTGTGTGTGTGTGTGTGTGGGATAGATAGATAAGATAGATAGATTGATTGATAGATAGGAGCAGACTGAGATAGATAGATAGATAGATAGATAGATAGATAGATAGATAGATAGAAGCAGACTGATATAGATTGGTAGTTATGAAGAGATTGTGATCGATAGATAGATAGATAGATAGATAGAAAATACAAGATAATTAATATAAGATTAAATGTTTTTAGTAATTGAGTTCATCATAGCATTTTAAAAATTAAATCTTTTAAACTGATGCAAAATTTAGACTTACAAATAATTTTATCAGAAACAAAAATGAAAGCAAAATAAGATCTTTATAAACTTCTCCCACCACACAGGCAAGAGTCAGAGAAACATAGGTGTGGGTGAGGTTATGTCTTGATAGTTAAGGATTCCTGGGAAGATTTTCATCCAAAGGAAGGGAGAACAGGTAATAAGAGAGGAGTAGGCCAAAGGTAAGAAAGAACAAACAATAATTTGGAAAGATGATTCTTACTTTTCTGGGAATGAAAACACAGGCCAACAGTCGGACAGGTAAATTGAAGTTAGTAAACTTTATCACCACAAAAGTTGAAATTTCTTTTCTTTTTTTTTTCTCTCCCTTTTCTTTTATTATTTTGTGGCCTTTTTCTTTCTACTTTTCCTTCTCTCACTTCTTAGCTGCTCTGGCTTTGGTAGTATTTTGTCTTCTTTTGGGTGTAAGTAGGTTGTTATAATTTTCATAAAGTTGTAGAATTTAAGAGAAAAAGAAAAAAAAAACAAAACAAAAGCAGTAATGGGGAGGGCAGAATTTAAACCTCAAGAGGAGACTAACTCCTGTTCCTCATCAGTGGTTATTGTGTGATTCATCAGGCCAAAAACAATGGGTGGGGAGAGTTTTAGCCCATGGAAAGGAGGGGACAGCGGGTCATGGCCAAAAACAACAACAACAACAACAACAAGAGCAAACAAACTTAAATAATTATTACTATAAACAGATATAGCAGTGTGAACATTTGATAGCAGCAGAAGCAGGAACTCAAGTTGGACTAAGCAGAAGGAATACAGTGTGAGTGTATTAAGTCAGTTGTAAGGGTGGAGGTGAGAATAGCCTGTCTGTAGAAATGGTAAGTTGGGAGAGGAGTACCATACCTGAATGCTGTTGCCTCTGGGGTAAGTAAGGAATGGAGGATTGCTAGCAGTGTTTGGAAGAAGAAGGGAAACCCAGACTTGAAAGTTAGAGAAGCTAAAATTGAAAAGACTTTTAAGAAGATTTAATGGATTGCTCAAGTCTTAAGAAATAACCACTTTCGTGATATAAGAAGAGAAATAAAGAAGGAATAAACAAAATAGCTGATAATTAAATTCTAATGACAGTGTCAAAGAAAACATTGTAAAACAATAATAATGTTATATGGAATAAAAACAAAGTTGGTGTACTACAAAGTATTAATTTACTTGGCAAATATAATATATATATAATATATTGTGTATAAATCAATTTTTTTGTATAAGTCTACCCTTGACTTAGGGTCACAAAATCTATATATCATAGAATTAAGTTTTGAAGTCAATGATTGCTTCTAGTTTGAATACTAAGATTACC
>OY757936.1:42656478-42886478 GCA_963585895.1 Sepioteuthis lessoniana | reverse complement strand
ATATATATATATATATATATATATATATATATAATGCGTATTCAGGCAGCAGATTCTTTCATTGGTATATTTTATTGAAAATAACAGACAAGATTTTTATGTTCGGCTTTTATTCAGCGGCTCCGGTTGGAGAATAAGATATGAAAACTGTGGTTGGAGGCAGTTTAAAAACAGACTTTGGGCCATTTTTAAACTATCTACAACCACAGTTGTATATATCTCATTAAAAGTTAAACACCAAATCTGTGTCTTTTATTTTCAATAATATATATATATATATATATATATATATATACATTCTGTTGGGCATACAAGGATAGGTTCAGAAAAAAAGTCTAACAGAAGGTAAATAGATTCATATATGTATATCAGGTGATTAGTGAGCCTGGTAATTGGAGAAAAAGCACGTGTAAAAACCAGGTGAGTTTTGGTTGGTCAGCCTCCATTCCACAAGTAAATCCAATCACAAATGCCTCCTCATCATTTGGGGATTTTTTCTACTTCATCTCAGGATCCAGATTTTCACTTCCATTTTTGCCATCTGCCTGAAAGTTTAAGAAAACTACTGACAACCCACACAATTTTCACATCTTCTTCTTCTTCTTCTTCTTCTTCTTCTTCTTCTTCTTCTTCTTCTTCTTCTTCTTCTTCCCTGCCTGTCCTTTCTGTTCTCTTTCTCTACTTCTACTCTCTCACGTTCCTTGGCTGACTTCCGATGCCATCCTACATCAAGATTAACAGTTCAAACATTATCTTCCACTTATTCTTATCTTATATGCCATACTTATCTTTAATTGTGTGTGTGTGTGTGTATATATATATATATATAGATATATATATATTATATATATATATGTATATATATATGTAAACACATATATACATATATGTATAGACATGCATATACTTTTATTTTTATGAAGAGATATTAACTTAAATGATTATATGCATGCATCTATGAGAGAAAAGAAAGACCTTATGGAAAATCAGAATGACATGTTTTGGTATGGGAATAGCTTTGAAGAGGCTATCTCAAAAGTGAAACATGTTATTCTGCTTTTCCATATTAGACTACTTTTCTCTCACTTTGCCAGATTTTATCCCAAATCATATATATATATATATATATATATATATATATGTATATATATATTATATTGCATTTTACATACCACTGATACATCAGGAACAGTATGAATCTGATTATTCTCCCTCCAGCTATGGGTATACAGTTGAGTAGACTAGGCTCTTTAACCTTGGTGTGGCAATCTCTCTGGCTGAAGGAAAACTCTGAATTCAAACCTGTTAAACTCCACTTAAAAATTGACCTCGCATCACACCCTGACTATACAGAGGGATAATTAAATAAATAAATAGATAAATTTATACATATATATGTCTCCATCAGGAGGTCTACTTGCACACACACACACACACACACACACACACGCACATGCACACATACACACACACACATATATATATATATAAATTTTTTAGTAATTTGCTTTTGTTTAATCAGAATCTTGTAAGTTTTGTTCATTCTTATTTACCAATGATTATTTTCCTTTGAAAAAAGTCATTCAAAAGGCACCTAAGATTTATTTTGATCAGTTTTGAATCCATTACTAATTAAATTTATGCCTCCATTCCATTTTGGAATACAATGCTGATTAAATGATTGAACCGTTATTTTGTTTTTGTATATAATCTCCCCACTGTTTTTTGTATTTTATTAAACATCCATTGTTGCTCTATCAACACTTGGTATCACCATTCTCTAGTCCTGATGAAGGTTCATTAAAAGTGAAACGTTTAATGTTGATTTTCCTTCACAATAAATCCTTCACTTTTGGGTTAGTTTGTTTTTCAGTTTTTCTCCATACTGTTGGATTCCTTTCCATTGTTTACTTCCCCAAATATATATGTGTATCAGTGGCGACTCTAGCCTATTTTTGCTACTCGTGCACCCCCCGCACTCTGTCAACTTCAGTTCCCAACCCGTGGTCCGTGGACCCAAAGTAAGTCATCATAGTTGCTATTGCGTGATTCTCCATTGTATAGCACAGATTGACAAACCTACCTTGCATGGTGTTTTTTTTTGTAAACAATCAAGATACTATATAATTTGTAGTCTTGTTAATACAGTAGATAAGATAATTTTTTTTCCTTTCAAAAGTATAGAAGAAAAGAGAAGATGTTCATTACTATGACGAAAAAAATATGTTTATTAGAATAAAGAAACTGATGATAATATACACAGACACAGCTAGTAGTTTCAATTTCACTTAAAATAAAGATTATTTGTTGAAAATGTATTCAAATAAACAAATTTTAGTTACAGAATGTAATATATGCAACATAGAAATAGAGATCTGTTAGTGAAAAAACGAATTAAAACACACCGTTTAACCAACATTTACCATAGCGATGATGATGACGTCAGTGACTGCTCTAATCTGCTATCCCCTCTCTCTCTCTCTTACTCTCTCTCTCTCTCTCTCTCTGTTCCTCTCCCTCTTCCCAATATATCTATCAACAGTCACATGTGCTAAAATTTTTGAGCACAGTGTAAGGGTTGCTCTTGCTATTGGCTACAGTCAAAAGTGTATTTCTCTAACATTACTGTTATTATAAGGGTCTAGTGCCTGGCACGGATCGGGCGTTCAACTTTATTGCCGATTTTATGGAATGTTCAATGAATCTGACGGTGGCCGGACAAAGACCATCCGTTCAAAACAGCATCGTTGTATTATTCTCAGATATATTTATGAACTTTTGGCTACTTAGTTATCGAAACTTGAATAGATACGTAATTTAATTGAGATCAGAATAAGTATGTTTGCTTGAAATTAATGGATGATTTTTAATCCATTTTGAATAACATTGACCGAGTTATTGGTCGTGCCGGGCACGAGTAGCACTAGTCCCGTCTCCGCCCCTGATGTGTATATATATATATATATATATATTTCAAAATGAAAGTAAAAAGCTGGAAACCTATGTAAGAACCAAATAAATAATTTTTAAGAAGATGTAAATATCGGATTCATTTTGAATACTTTACTTTTACTTTCCTCTCTTTGGACCAACAAAGAAAGAAATTTTTTTTCATGCGTATGTATATATATATATATAATATATATATGCATGTTGGTGAGTTGGAAAAGAAAGAGCATTCAAGAAAAATGAGAGTGACAGAAATGTATTCTTACCTATACAAATATAAAACCATTTTTACTGAAATATACGACCAACTTAATTTTAGGTATATAAAAAAAGGGCTGAGAAGTATCTTCCTCAAGATCAGGAGTTTTTAACCTTTTTTCCCACAACATATTTTGATGTAATGTAGAAAGATTACAACTTGCCACCCTTTTGAAGACACATTTAGTGTAATGGTTTGTGTCATGGAAAAAGTAACCCAAGTTCAAATCCTGGGTAAAGCTGTTTGGTTCATTTCACTCTAATGCCCTGGGAAAAGGTTTGAATTGATCTATTCTTTCCCAGCTTTAGATAAATTGTAGGACAGGCTGATTTGTTTAATCTTGATAAGGCAACCAGTTTAAATTCCAACCAACTCTACTCTGCATAAAAATTGACCTTGTGTCATACCCTGATTATGTAGTTAGATAAAGACAACATGCCATCCCCACAAATGTAAACCTTTGAAATTTTTCTACAGTACATCATTTAATACAAAATAATCAATAAAATAAGTAATCAATTATTTTTTTAAAAATCAAACACATACCCAATTAGAATTATGAATTATTTCAAGGTGGGTGGTACCATTCATATCAAAGACTGAATACACAACAAGATAGTTGAGTATAGCATTATCATATTTACCAACCCCTCCGCTCGGGCAGGATATGACACAAGGTCAATTTTTAAGCGAAGTTTAACAGGTTTGAATTCATAGTTTTCCTTCTCCTAGACTAGTTGCCTCACCAAGGCTGAAGAACCTAGTCTGCCCTACTATTTACCCATAGCTGGAGGGAGAATAATTGGATTCACACCTTTCCCGAGGGTATTAGTGCTATGTGAAAATGCAATTGGTATCATGTATTATATAGGTATCTTGTATCACCCAGTTTTTGCCCTATTTACCAGTATTGGAACCATCACTAGAGATTAAACTCATCTCTTCCAGGTGGTGTCAGCTTGGATATTTGACTTGATATATTAACCCACTCTGCTAAGAATCAAAGTGGGCAATTCAGACTGGATTTTAGGGACTTATAAACTTAATATCTCAATTCTCTGTTTAGTGTATTTTGATCTTAATTGTTAGTTTGATTTCTGGCCACAGAGTTACAGTGGCTGAAATGTTGTGAGTATAGCAACCAAAATAAGTGTAGATGTTTGCTATCTGAAGAGAAAGATATTAATAATAATTCCTCATATTAAAAATATAGACAGATATCATATTTACCAACCCCTCCGCTCGGGCAGGATATGACACAAGGTCAATTTTTAAGTGGAGTTTAACAGGTTTGAATTCATAGTTTTCCTTCTCCTAGACTAGTTGCCTCACCAAGGCTGAAGAACCTAGTCTGCCCTACTATTTACCCATAGTTGGAGGGAGAATAATTGGATTCATACCTTTCCCAAGGGTATTAGTGCTATGTGAAATGCAATCAGTTGAGTATAGCATTATAGTAATTTACAAAGCTTTTTATTTGCTCTGATGAGGCACAAGGCCAAATGAATGGGGCACTGAATAAAACTTGAACTCACTCATGTAGGTTTCTTCATATAGTTTGCTAACTATTACACCACCTGAGGTGCCCCAAAATATATAGTATAGTATAGCATTATACTATGCATACAAACGCACACAAATGTATATATATATATATATATATATATATATATATATATATATATTTTACAAAAATATAAATACATTTTGACCATATGAAAGAAAAACCTTTAAAAAAGGTTTTTCTTTAATATATATATATATATGTATATATATACCATATACAAGGAAAACCTTTAAAAATTACTCATACTTTTTTGTACAAGTATTTATTTATTTCAGCAAACCCTACATTTTTTTCAAATGTTAGATCTGCATCTTCCGAGAGAAAAAAATGATGCAGATCTAACATTTAAAGAATTCATAGGGCCTGCTTTAATAAATATCATTACGAAAAAATATGAGCAATCTTTAAAGGTTTTTCTTTTATATGGAATTATTATTATTATTTTACATTGAGGTCTCTTTTGGATTTTGAATTACATGGATATTGAAGAAAGAAAATCCTATAATAGAATTGTTCCCACAATTGGCTGACTTGGTATTGGATAATATATATATATATATATATATATATTTATGCAAAAGGCTGAATGTCAGATAGGACCAATACATGATAAAGCAAATCTTCTAATCTTAATACACATTTCAGCTGTATTCATGATTGCTTGATGCTTCACTTTGGTATAAAATCAAAAATGTTATCTTTGAGATCATTGCTAAAGTAGTGGGCTTATTTAACAATAACTGCTCATTCTTATAACCTTGTGCCAGACTAAGCTTTGTAAATAACAATGTAAGCACCTTGTTGTTCGGTTAGGTTTGGTTTTGGTTTTATGACATATCAACCATTGTAGGCTGTTTAATGCCAAATCCATTTTTATACGTATAAACAATTCTATTTGAAGTAATTCAGTTTGGCATAAGTACATTTTTTTTCTGTACACACAGTTAAGTGTAAAAACAGTTCTATTTCAAACAATTGTTCTGTTCCATTTAACCCATACCAGGCCACTCTACTCATTAGGCCATCTTTGTATAGTTCCTATCTAAATTTTCTTCAAGCACTTTGTTAAAATCTAAGAGATGCAGCCATATGATCGTACTACCCACAATTGGCTTAATGAGTAGAGTGCTTGCCAATGCTCCAGAATAATGGGGTTCAAGCACAGGTTGTTTCATACCATAGACTCAAAAAATGGTACTTGATGCTGCTTTGCTTAACACTCAGCATTATACAGTAAGGATCAAGGGTAAAGTGGAGAAATCCAGGGAACCCTTCCGTACACCTTTGTGTAGTAGCTATTGAAATGGGAGCCTTCAGGTCACCCTCAACTAAAGTCGCCAACTTTACTTATTTAACCCATAGATAGGACCCTATCAAGTGCTACCACTCTGGACCAGAGTGCACCTGGGAGTGATGGCAATGAAGGGGTATTCCATATTCTCCGAAGCTCTGGCATTACTGAAGCCTTACCATCAGATTGTCTTGTGTCATATCCAGGACACTCCTTCAGGAAGTCCTACCTCCCTGCAGAGATGTAGTCGGTGTATTCTGCAGCCCTTGCTGACTGAGTCAGCACCTTGTTGTGGGACAAAAGTTAGAATGGTCGTCTCACAGATAATTGATATTATAGCGATTCTGAACTTCACTGAAAGCTAACATTTGTAGCCTTATGTCAGGCTAAGTTAAGCTTTGAATATATTTGAATGAAGGCCATGAAGAAAAAGAATTACTGCATCTTGATTTTAGCCATAACTTGTATAAAGTAAAAAGCAAAAGCAAAAAAGAAAAAAGAAAAAGAAAGAAAAAAGAAAAGCGGTGTGAATGCAAAAAAAGTAAAAATAAAACCTGAAAAAAGAAAAGGAAAAGAAAAAAAAGAAAGTGACATAAAAAAGTAAAAAGAAAAAAGAAAAGAAAAAAGAAATGAAAAAAGAAAAAAAAGAAAGTAACAAAAAGAAAACTAACAAAGAAAAGGAAATAGAAAAAGAAAAATTAAAAAAACATAAGAAATTAAAAAAGAAAAAAGAAATTAAAAAGAAAAGAAAGAGTAAAAAAGAAAAAAGAAAAGTCAAGAAAAAGAAAAGAAAAGAAAAAGTAAAAATGGGAAAAGAAAAGAAAAAGAAAAGAAAAGAAAAAGAAAAAAGAAAAAGTAAAAAGAGAAAAAGAACAAAAAGGAAAAAGTGCTAAAAAGAAAAAGAAAAAAGAAAAAGAAAAAGTAAAGAGTAAAAGTAAAAAAGGAAAAATAAAGAAAAAAAGAAAAAGAAAAAAGAAAGAAAAAGAAAAGTAAAAGTAAAAAAAATTGTCAAAAAGAAAAAGAAAAGGAAAGGAAAAAGAAAAACTAAAAAGTAAAAGAAAAAAAAGAGAAAGATGAAAAAGAAGAAGGTGAAAAAAGTAAAAAAAAAAAACAGAAAAAAAAAGGTCTTTAAAAGTAAAAAGAGAAGTAAAAAAAACGAAAAGAGATAAATATATTTTCATGTTAATGAGGGCATTCAGACTGATTGCTTTCATCCTTCACTTCCAACTCTGATCTTCTTTCTCTCTGCCATACAGACGACTTTCACTTTTGCAAAGAGAAATGGTGGTTCTTAAATCTTCATTTTCTTTGATGTAATTCTTCCTTTTTTCTTCTGATCTTTGAAAATTTCCTTGTCAGAAAATCTGGGGCATCTTAAAAGACATCTTCCACCTCTCATGTTGGGGAATTCTCTTATCTACCCTTTTGCCACCAAGCCCTACCCTACTAATCAGATTTGGAATCCCCAGGTTCTGGATTTCTAAAACTTTCTGAGTAACTCACAAACCACTAATTATAGATACAGACTAAAATGTATTTAAATAGTTAAAAACACTTCAAGATATTTTTTTATATAATTAAGGAATGATTCTTTTAGTTTAATCATTTTTCATTAATTATATTTTATCATTCAGTTTGGTTGGGCTTTGAACTATTCGGCTCTTAGTTCAGGTGCAGAGTCGTTGGGCACAGTTTTACGCTCACGCGCAAAGGATATGACAATCACCATTGTCATAATAAACCCCAGACAGGAAATAGGGCTGGAGTGTGGATGACGTCATGCCCAGAAGAGATAGGCTAAGAATTTGGTGATTTTGAAAAAGACTCAGTTAGGAGTTGACATTGGACTATGCGGGCAGATAGTTGAGTTTCTGCCATACCGTTGAGAGTTGAAGATGTAGTTGGCTTTTTCGGATCTCTACAGACAGAGATCTTAAACATCACAGGATGCGCAGCGCATTTGTGGGGTCAGATAGTATGGTCAGCATAGTAAGAATTGTGTCTCTCTCCTCATGTCAAGGAACTGAAGTCAGAATTTAATAAATGAGTTTGTACCTGAACAGCAGAGCCTTCCTGTACCTGCATTTGTATTTGACTGTATTTGAATGTGTGTATTGTATTACTGTTGTGATTGATTATGATTATGGCTATACAACAATTTAAATTCATTCCATAATTTATTAAAGTTACACATTTAATAGTTCTTGAATAAAAATGAGACATTGACTCCTCATTGAAAATGTCATCATCATCATCATCATCCTCAAGGCATACTGACAACATAGATTCCCTTGAGTCTCTCTTGCCTTCCATTCCTATTAACTATCTCTCTCAGTAGGTCTTCTACTGCATCTACAAATTTTTACTGGACATCCAACACTGGTATGTCCATTTGTAGGAATTCATTGGAGAACATTGTTTATGAGTCTGTCCTTACTTCTCCATCAGTGCTCAGCATGTCTTGTTCATCTTACTTGAATTGTTTGAGAGATGGAAGGTAGGTAGTCATATGACTGCTGCTTTGTGGGTTACTGCATCCCAGATTTATAGAAAACAGCTCAGAGCATTCTTGTGTAGTTCACATCTAGCATTTTCTTCAAGCATTTTGTTAAATTCAAAGTGGTGCAACTGTACAATCATACTGACACAGCTTCAGCTTGGAAGAATTCCCCTTTTATCTTATCAGAGTGATCAGATTTCCATATGATCAATAATAGGTAAAGTATGGTCTGCTATTTGTCAATAGCAGGCCATACTCCACCCATGCATATGTTGATATCACTTTCAGTAGATGTGATATTACTACTAAGATATATGAATTGGTCTATTAATTTAAGAAGCTTGCCATTTAATGAGGAGATTGCACAATATGCATAGAGAGATACCATTGTATTCCAGGAACTCTTATAACTCTAAAGGTAAAAAAGATGATTAGTTATCAAAAAATAAAACCGCAGCGACCTATAATTTCTTAACCATTCTGTTTACTTCTGTTTGCAAGGATAAAATATGGAAGAATTGCAATAAAAAGAAACTAAGATTAAGGTATAAAAATCCTTAATTAAAAACTTTTAATGATTGACATTGCTTCATCAAATAAAAAAAAATGTAATTGCAGTTTCACACCTTCTGAGTAAATAACATACCAAGTTACGTGTTTAGATTTGAGCAATTGTAATTGTTAGCTTTTATAGCTTAAGAAAGTTAGAGCAACTATTCTAATGTTTGACTGGTGGGATTAATATTCACCACTGTATGAAGAGAATTAATGGTAATGGAGATTGATGTTAAAAACAAATATTAAATATTCCTTCTATTAAAGAAACATCTTATTTACCATCATACTGTATTTCTTTTTAAAGAGACACACAGAGAGACACACAGACAGACAGAGAGACAGACACACACACACACACACACACACACACACACACACACACACACACACACACACACACACAGAGGGTAGAACGATAAAATTGTCGCCCTAGAAAAAATGACATGATTCCATTTCCGTTTAATGAAAACAGGTTTTCTTTCTTTTTTGCAGGCCATCTACTAGTTGGCAAGTTGTGTACAAATCCCAAGAGTGATAGGAGCCTTCTATCATGTCTGAAAGTGACACAATGTTCAACTAGCAAGATCGGAGATGCACCGCTGTACAACTCATACTCTCTACCGATACAAGTTATGACAACAGGACCATTGCCAGCACCCTCAAAATGCAAATCTGGATTGCCACGAATAACAGGAACGTGCCCAGGGTGATGAAAACACAGTTTCCAGCTATAGTTATGGTCTTTGGTGTGGTTTCAAGTGAAGGCTACATCATGTTACCTCACATCTTCGAAGTCGGCTTGAAAGTCAACACCAAAGTGTACCTGGATGTGCTGAAGAGTGTGGTGATCCCCTGATGCAATCAGGTGGCAAGTGGCAGACTCTGGGTGTGGCAGCAGGACTCAGGGCTGGCCCACAAGTCCAAAGATCGCCGCCATCTGCCAAGTATTTGCCGAGCTCCCGCCAGCGCTTGTGGAAAAGGCATGCTCCCAGTTCTGGATCTGTATCGAGGCAGTGATTGAGGCTGAAGGCGGCTACATTGAATAGATGTCAGCTCTACTACATAATCAAGTTACCTGAATTGATTTTTTCAATAAAAGTTTTAAAATAAAGCTGTAGTGTTGTTTTCTTTAGGACAATTTTATCATTCCACCCTGTACATATATATATATATATATATATATATATATATATAAATTTTTTTTATTCAACATTTAAACATATCCACCAATATACTGAAAGCATTGACCAAGAACAAGAAGAGAATTTCTATGAAATTCTTATATACTGTCCGAGTACAACATCTCAATAATGAATTCATTAATTCAGTGATGGTGATTCAAATTTTATTGAGATGATAATTTCTTTTGAAAGTGGAGAAAATATTCTTAGAGGGACTAAGAGAGTGGTGTTCATGTTGTACTAACTTTGGCCATTATAATCATCATCATCATCATCATATCGTGCTGGTAGCACGGATATCCTTGACCCTCTCTCGCCACTTTTCCCAATAGTTCATCGCCTCAGGCAGGTCTTCCGGACAGAGTCCCGTATCCTCACATAGTTGCTGAATGTATGTTTGTGCTGGTCATCCTGCTTTTGCACGGCCATGGGTAGGGATCCATAAGAGTACATCACTTATGAGTTCGTCCCTGCTTCTCCAGCAGTGTCCCGCATGTCGGGTTCGTCTAACTTGAATAGTTTTCGTGATAGGAGGCAGGTGGCTGTACAGTTGGCGTCTTGTGGGGTGCTGTCGCCAGTTCATCCACCAACTTTGGGGTGTTCTTATGGTGTAATGGTTAAAGCACTGGACTGTGGAGTCATTGTAAGCAAGTTCAGACTCCCATTGAGCTATTATGTTCACTTTCGGATAAATACCCTTGTAAAAGGTATAAACCCCCTTATCCTCCAAGCTATGGGTTAAATAGTACCACTACTGTCCTTCTAGAAGGATGGATTTGGCATTAAATAACCCAAGAAGGTTGACATGCCATTAAAAACAATAAACAAACAAACATCTACCAACTTTTCTCTCAATAAAGTCACATGACAATATGATAACATATGCAGACTTGAATAGTTTAAAGCATGCAGTTACATATCTACAGATGGGTGGCAGGAGTCTTAGCCAAACCTCATTGTAGTTTCCTCCCATGACAGGGAGTGAACCAGTTGAGACTCTTGTGAGTGAGCGGCCCTATTTAAGAGAACACTGCTCAACCAGATGGAGGTATACTGATAGTAGGGATGTGAGGTTATGAGGGACTGCAGTGACCTGTGAAGGTTATGCGGTTATGCAACTGCTATATATATATATATTCGTACAGCAAATTCATAAGACTGCATTCTTTCAATGAGATTTACATTATCAACACAGGTGACCAATTTTAGTGAAATGACTCTGCATTGTTTTCAAACATGATCATTTTATTTTACCTCCTTATCATGGGTGCATATACCATTTATTTGTAAGCTAGTGCCAATTACATAATCTTTCATAGCTGTTACTAGTCTTTCTTTGTGTTACTCAAAGTTTCCTGGAAGTGTTTAGAAAAATTATATATATATATATATAATTGATATTACATTGTATTAATATTGAGTAGTATGATCATCAGACATCGGCATAATGGTTAGAGAGTTCACTAATGACCCGGGAGATCTGAGTTCAATCCTAGGTCGAGTCATACCAAAGACTCAAAAAATGCTACTTGATGCCTCGTTGCATAACACTTAGCATTATAAGGTACGGATCAAGGGTAAAGTGGAGCAATCCAGGGAAAGGAGTAGCGCCCTCCCCTACACCTCGGTGTAGTAGCTATTGAAAAGGGAGCCTTCTGGTCACCCTCAACTATGGTCGCCAACTTACTACTTTTACTTAGTATGATCACCAAAGCAAGTAAAACTTTTTTAAAGTACTCACTACTCGTTATTATAACAATATAAAATTAATATTCAAACCCAGCAAGTTTCTCACTTACTACTCTGAGTTTTATGTTATGATCTTCTGATGAGAAATATATATACCAGGCATGCAGGACACTGCTGGAGGAGCAAGGATGAGCTCATAAGTGATATACCCCTATGGACCCCCACATATGGACGAGCTAAAGCAGGATGACCAGCTAGAACATACATACTGCAGCTATGTAAGGATACGGGATGTAGCCCAGAAGACCTGCCAGAGGTGATGAACGATAAGGAAAAGTGGCAAGAGAGGGTCAGAGATATCCATGCTAGCAGCATGACATGATGATGATGATATATAGGTATTCTTCAATCCAGTAAATCTGGAGTAGGGAACAATTCCGCCAGGACAAATGAATTATTCCAATTACAAATATTTAAATATTCCTGATAGGGGGTTCAATGTAAATAAATTCACAGAGTAAATAATATCATTTCAAGAATAAAACTAATAGTCGGTCACATAATTTGGTTATTCTTAATAGTTATCTGTGTTGTGTTAACGTTGTATGACATATACAACTTAACGTATAAGTCATACAACGTTAACAAAACACAGATAAGTATTAAGAATAACCATCACAAAAACCCAACTATTACCCAACTATTACCCCATACTGGGGATACGGTTACAAGACTCAGCATTACTATCCGAGGTCGCGGTAAAATCACCTGAAGAAGGCCAGAGGTGAATTTGGCCGAAACGTAGTGAAAGAAGAAACAACACAAAAACTACCAAGATGAGGAAAAAAAAGTCTGCAATAAATAAAAATTAATTCTCAGATTAAGAAACCTCATCTCAAAATGATTCCAATTAAAGACAAGTATTACCCATACCTTCCAAACCCACCATCTATTTCCTTAATTTTATAATGACAACACTTTGCCCTTCAGTTATAATCATCATCGTGCATATATATAAAAAAAAAAGCTAATACCAACTATTGTTGTAACCCCTTTATTATATTCATTATGTACGTACAATCATGGATTGCTGTAATATATACACAACATATCACCAACACAATACAAATTATTATAGCATCATCATCATCATCATGTCGCGCCGCCTGCGCGGATATCCCTGACCGTCTCTCGCCATTTCTCCCTATCATTCATCGCCACCGGCAGGTCTTCAGGGTTGCATCCCGTGTCCTCACACAGCTGCTGTATGTAGGTTCGTGCTGGTCGTCCCACTCTTGCACATCCATGTGTGGGGGTCCACAGGAGTACATCGCTTATGAGCTCGTCCTTGCTTCTCCAGCAGTGTCCTGCGTGTCTGGTTCGTCAAACTTGTATAGTTTTTGTGATGGGGGGCAAGTGTCCGTATAGTTGGAGTCTCGTGGGGTGTTGTCGCCAGGACTTGTTTAATACTGCTCTCAACATTCTTGTATAATTTCCGTCCAGCCTCTTTTCCAGCCGCTTCGTAAGCGTCCATGTGGTGCATCCATATAGCAGTATCGACACAACCGCTGCCTGGAAGAAACTGCGTTTCATTTTATCAGTTAGGTCCGACTTCCATATGATCGAGAGCCTATCGATAGCTGTCCATGCCTTCGTCAGTCGTGTGTCGATGTCTTTCTCGGTTGATGAGACGCTGCTTCCTAGGTAGGTGAATTTGTTGACTAGTTTCAGAGAGGCTCCGTCTAGTGCGGCAATGTCGCCCGTCTGGTTGTAACACATATATTCGGTTTTGTTTGCATTGACATGGAGGCCAATGCCAGCTGCGGCTCATTCCAGACTATGCAGTAGTGTCTCTGCTTGATTAGGCGTATTCGCTAGTAACGCCAAGTCATCAGCGTAGTCGGCGTCCGTGATTGTTTTTGCGGGGTACCTTTTGCTTCTTCTCTTAGTCAGCTGGAAGCCATTTTCTCTGATTTTGTCGATCGAAGTCCTAAGCACATAGTCTAGACAGATGATTAGCTCAAATCTCTTCCCTACATAATATACCAATATTGTACAATATTCCATAATGTATTGCAATACAACATATCCCTACCCCAAGATATTTACTGTGATTCTGGCCTACCATACTACACTCGCTTAAATACGCTTACCAATCATATCTTTACTTTATTTCCCTCAACATGCAATGATGATGTTTTGTTCCTCAGTTATAATCACCTACATTTATAGAAATAAATAAAGAATTTTTCTCGTCCATACTGTAGCAACATTAGATACATTGAAGTCTCCCATCAAGTTAAAGAATGTGCTATGCATGTACCTTCACATACACATACACTATATATAACTTACAAATACACACATAATAATATGCAATTATAACCCACACAAACATTCGCACACATGCACACATGCACACAAGCACCAATAAAGAATTCTACACAATCCCACGTTTTTTGACTGTATTTTTCGATTTTCAATTTATTCATTTCATTTTGTTATCTGCCAGAAGATTGTTGTTTGTAAAAACTTCATGAAACCTAAGGTCACAGACAAACTTCCATGGCATTAAATATATAAATCTAATATATATCTATTTATTATATATATATAGATATATATATAATAGATATATATATACACAAACACACAGGCATATATATATGTGTCTGTGTGTGTCTGTGTGTCTGTGTGTCTATATATATATAAATATATATATATAAATATTTATATATATATATATACATATATATATATACAAACAAGCACACTTTTGTATATATATTTATATACACATATGACTGTGTATACATTTTTGTACATGCTTGTTTATGTGGTCAGTTGAAGCACACACACACACACACTCATATATATATATATATATATATATATACACATCCATGAGCAAATAAACACAGACATACATGTGCAGTACTACCAGACAAGATCCTGGTCCTTAAATATTGAAGCAGAAAGATGCCAAAAATTAGCCTCTTTTTACTTCCTACTGGCTAAGGAGAATTATAGGGAAGTGCGGCAGTAACATTAATAACAAACAATGAAAATCTTTTAAAGCCAGACACAAAAGCTTTCTTAGTTCTTGTGTCAGAAGCATTCTCCTTGATGTAAAATATTTTATATATCTTTCCTTGTCTTAATAAAAATTTTCTGCCATATACAGACACCTTTTCATTTGTTATTTTAAATATAATTTTTTTCTGTTAGTGAATCAGTTGTAAAATCAGAGTAAACAGAGGCCATATTTTAACTCCTCCAGAAAAAATAACTTCACCTATTCAATACACTAACATATCTATCTATCTATCTATCTATCTTTTTATACATAAAATAAAAAGAAAAAGTTCACTTCTTTGGTGTCATTATAAATTTATTTCTGGTCATGAGGACCATTACCAGATGCTAAGTGAAAAAAAATTATTTTGGTGTTCTTATATTGCTTCCGGCAAGAATAGAATTGGAAAAAAGTCTTAATTTTTAATTAAAATAATTTTGTAATATATTTTATGATATTTTTTAATGAAGAAAAATTTTTTATCGTGGAGATATTATATCTATTATCATTTGATGGAAATGCTTATATGTTCATTAAAAATAAACAAAATAACTGTTACCCCTAATTTGAATACTACTGGAAATTAAAAAGAAAAATCCTAAATTCAGAAAAATTGTGGCATGTGATTAATTTGAAATTATAGATATAATATGCATTCATACTTCTGTTGAAACTATTATGCATTATAAATAATAAATAATATAATTTGTGTTATGAGGAAATAATAATTCAATGCTGATATTAATTTACAAATTTCTATTTTTAATTATGAAAACTATTGTAAAAATTCCTGTTATTTATATTAGGAAGAAATTACCTTATTGAGTGTTAAGTTAATTGTAATAAGCAAAGAATTAATATGTAATAGATATCTTATAAATGTAACTAATAATTCCTAATTTATAATATAAATAAATTAAATATTAGTTTCTCAGATTTTTGTTTACATATGGAAAAAAATGGTGTAATAAAAACAGTGTGTAACTGGAATAGTTTCTTCTTGTTATTAGGCTATATTAATTAGTTTAGAGATTTTTTTTATAATTATATACTATTTTTTATTTTATGATCTTTTTATAAAAAACATATATTTATACTTTATCCTTTAAATTTAATTGTATTCTTTATTGGAAAAATATATTTTGAATGATTTATTTATTTAATCTATTTTTAAAAAATTATGTATCAATATTTCAATATATTGAATTATACTAAGAATTTATTACTGCATTTACATATATCATTTTATTCCTGGTAGTTAGTAAATTTCCATTCAAATATTTCAATATACCTATTTTTATTATATATAATATTATTTTTTATGAATAATTATAAATAATATATTATTCATATAAGATTATATGTAACATATTATTTTCATACACAATCATATATAAAATATTATCATTTATACATAATTATATGTAATTTTATCATTCATATATAATAATATATAGATAATATTTCATATATAATTACATATAACATAATTATGTATTTATAATTACAGATAACATTATTTATATATCATCATCATCATCATTGTTATCATCAAATCACACTTACAGCATAGAGTTCTCTAACTTTCTCTGGCCCTCCATCCCTATCATCCATCATTCCTGGCATGTCTTCTAGGCTACCTCTTGTGTCTACACAAAGCTGATGTAATTCAGTCTTTGCTTTTAACCAACACTGGAACGTCTATGTGTCCATATGAGAACATTGCCCAGTCGGCTGGGGCTGTAGAATGCACCGACTGCTTCTCGGCAGAGGGGTAAGACCCCCCCCCTAACGAGTGTCCTGGATATGACACTAAACAATCTGATGGTGAGGTTCCAGCAGTGCTGGAGCTTTGGGGAATGCGGAGTGCCCCTTCATTGCCATCGCTCCCAGGTCCACTCTAGCCCGGAGTGGTAGCACCTGATAGGGCCCTATCTATGGGTTAAATAGAACTAACAGCATACTTATGCTAAAATTAATTGAGTAAACTGAATAGCTTGAAACAGAAACGTTTTTGACAATTAAACCGTACTTACACTTAAACTGTGTGCTTATGCTTAACTGAATTATTTCAAATAGAACTGCTTTTTGACATTAAAACTGTATTTACACTTAACTGAATTATTACATATAACTGCTTGAATAGTTTGAAATGGAAATGTTTTTGACAATTGAACTATGTACTTATGCTAAACTGAACTGTTTTCAATAGAACAGATTATTTACATAAAAATGGATCTGGCATTAAATAACCTATAAAGGTTGATATGCCATAAAACCAAACCATATGAGAACATTGCTTATAAATTTGTTGTTACTTTTCCTGCAGAGCTTCACATGTCTTGTTAATCTTACTTGAATGATTAGTGAGATGGGAGACAAGTGGCAGCTGTTTTGTGAAGTGTTGCTCGCTGGATTTTATATATGATTATAAGTAAAATATCATAATTTTTATAAAATTGCTAATAATATTATTTTTGTACACAATAAAGCATAAATATTTTTCATATATAATAATTCATATCATATTATGTATATATAATTGTGAGATATCATTTATATAAAATTATATACAACATATCATTATGTATATATAATTATATATAACATAATGCTATTTATATATAATTATATGTAACATTATTATCTATATATAACATACAGTTATTTGTATTTAATTTCAACATATTATTTATATATAATTATATATAACATTATTATGTATATATAACTATAAATCACACATTATTATGGATAAATGATTTTACATAGGTTTATCATTTATATATAAATATATATAACATATCATTTATATATACTTGTATATACATTATACATATATTATTTCAAAGAGCATTTACATTTATACATAATTTTAAATGATATATTTCTAGTTATATATAATGATATATATTATGTATTACTATTTATATAATATAATTATATATAAGATAACATTATTTATATATAATTATACATAACATATTATTATGTGTATATAATTATTCAGGTTTATATAAACATCTGTGTCTAAAAAACAGATGCAGATTTAACATTTTTCATCATATGAGAATTTTTACAGTTGTAGTTATTAAATAAACCTATGCAACCACCAACGCAATTTGGCACAATTTATGATGTATTAAGATATTTATAGAATGAACCTCAACCAACCAACCATAAGAAATCCTAAATGTTCTATATAGTTAAAAGAAATAAAAGAATGATTAAAAAATTAATTAATTACACTAAGTGAATTTATTGTGTTTGTTTAAAAGAAGCCAACAAGCTGAATATACATAGGGCCTTCAATAAGTTTCCAGACTTTTTTTTATATAGGCATTTAAAATTGACATAGACTCTTTAAAATTCGGTATGCTATTGCTATACATCTTATGAGATGACTGACCAATTTTTATGATTTCAGCTTTAAATGAACAGCTACAGCAGCAATTGGAATAAACTCTACTAAAGCCTGATTGTCACTGCTGGTGAATTTCAATCTGGACGTGAGGACACTTTAGAATAACAATATGCATTAAAATTCTGTTTTAAACTAGGAAAAAATGCCACAGAAATGTATGGAATGCTTCAGGGTGCTTTTCGACCATCTTGCATGAATTGAGCATGAGTTTTTCAGTGGCATAAGAGATTCAAGGAAGGCACAGAGTCTGTGAGGGATGATGAGAGGTGTGGAAGGAGTAAGGAAGTCAATACATCAGAGTTGATTAGCCAAAGGGTTAGGGTTAGGGTTACTTTGCTGAGGTTTTTAGGGAGTTCAGGAAGAGATTCCTAGGAAAGAGGCCAGCACTCTTCAAATTGGGTCATTGGCATTTCCACCAGGACAATGCACCAGTCCATAACTCCATCCTTGTCACAGACTATTTGACCAAGATGAACATCAAGACAGTTCCTCAGCCTCCCTATAGTCCAGATGTTGCTCCCTGTGACTTTTGGTTATTCCCTATGCTCAGAGGCTGTCGTTATGAGACAATTGAGGAGGTGAAAGAGGCTGTGATGAGGGTCATTGACATGCTCACATAAGAGGACTTCCATGGGGCCTTCCAGAAGTTGTTGGAACGATACAACAAGTGCATCGCAGCCAGAGGAGATTACTTCAAAGGGGACTAGAGTTTCATGTGTGTACTATCAATAAAAGCACCCATACGAAAAATGTCTTGAAACTTATTTAATGATCCTCGTATATGTTTAATAGACGTATCTCGTAACCTAGTTTAATCATTAGGGCACTACTCATGAAGTGTATCTTGGGCACAAAAACATGGTGGAGAACATCCTTGCTTTATTTCAACAACTAGTTTGAATTCATTTTTCCTTCTCCCAGATTGGTTGTAATACCAAGGTTAAAGAGCCTAGTCTGTGCTACTATTTACCCAGAGGGAGAGGAAGAATAGTTGGATTCATCCCTTTTCCAAGGCTTAGAGCACTGTGTTAAATGTCAACAGCCTTGCTCAGGGTTTGAACTTTGGGAGCTGAGTTCACTTCCAAAGATAATAACAGGGGGGATTCCTCATGGCATAATGGCTAAAGTGCTGGTCTGTGGCTTTTAACTAAGTGAGTTTGAGCTCAAGTCATGCTGTTATATTCACTTTCACTCTGTAAAGAGTACGGATGTAAGTTTACAAGACACATTCAGGTTAATTGGCTGTGTAATTATCATGACTTGCTGGTTTGGCATCGCTTGTGTATGAGGTGGACCAGTGGCTCAGTAGTAGAGTTTCAGCTCTGCATTCTGTGGTTGCTGGTTTGATCTCCAGTAGGGAGATTACAGTATACACTGCTGATAAGACCTAATTAAGTCGAAGCAGCTGTCCAGTGGTTCCATATGTCACATGCAAGTGTTTGCTGGATTTTCTGGTCATGGTAATTCAATGTACAGCAAAGATGAAGTGGTAAAAAACTAACAATACCATCTTTTATTCATGTAACTATAGATCTAATGAATTCAAATAAAACAATAAAAAAAGAAATTGTTTTCCTTTTATATTTTGTCATTCAAATATATTTATGCCTGGCTGAATGAATTTTATTGATTGATTGAGTGATTGATCAATTGATTTTAAAAATCTGGTTATTTTATGCTCATAGATGATTGATTGATTTTAATGGTATGCCAACAAGTCAAGGGTTATTTCATGCTTAAAGGTTAGAGAATTGCATTCATTGTGTTTTCAAATTTACATTTTTTGTGTAGTTGCTACTTTAGAGGTTTTTCTTTTGTACCTTGTTATATGATATCAAGTATTGGTTTGGTTTGGTTTCTTTGTTTAATGGCATATCAACCTTCATGGGTTATTTAATGCCAAAGCCATCAGTAGAAAAACAGTAGTGATACTATTTAACCCATATGTGGGGAAATAGGGTTTCATACCTTTTCAAGGATATTGGTCGGAAAGTGAATATAATGGCATGATTAGAGTTTGAATTCACTTATTTCAAGATTGCAGTTCAGTGCTTTAAACCATTTAGCCACAAAAAGTATCTTCTTAAGAGGTTTTTCTTTAACACACAGTTATAGGAGGTCAAGTATTCTCAACTTATATGAATAATTTGTAGACAGTAGTATGGTTTCAAGTATTCCAATTTAACATCAATAATTTGCAAACAATTGTATGGTTATAATAATCACCTGATTTTGAGTCTTTCAAAAATGTTTAATTCAATTTAATAATGATTATTTGTTTGTACACAGTTATATGGTTTAATATATCCCTTTGAATATGATTGAATTTTCAACAGATCTATTTGACTGATTGATAGAACCTTCACAGGTATTACTGTTCAGGGTTAGAGTGGATCAGGGAGTAATGGCAATGAAGGAGAACACCTCACTCTCCAGATCTCCAGAACTGAAGCCTCACCATAAGATGCATCTTAGTGTCATACTCAGTACATTCCTTTTTGGGGGCTCTTACCCTTCTACTGGGGATACAGTCAGGATATTCTTAGCCTTGCCAACAGGGAGATGGTTGAATGTAATCAAAATCCATCAATGAAAAATCATACAATTGATTGCTAATTTTAAAGAACTGAATTGAGCTGCATTGATTCTGGGTCTGATTTAATATCATATACTTCTATACTGCTTAGCGTAATAGTTATTGTGTAACGTGTAATGGTTATTGAGTATTGTGTAACAGTCATTGGTGTATTGTGTAATGTTTATTTCCAGAGGAAATGGAATTGGCAACCTGATTTCAAATTCTGGATGAGGCTAATTGCATTTGACTTTGGGCTAATGCTCTTGGAAAAGGCATGAATACATCTATCCTCCACCCAGAGTAAATAGGAGAATAGACTGGGTTCTTTAGCCTTGGTTAGGCATCCGTTTGAGGAGATGGAAAACTCTGAATCCAGACTAGCTTTATTCCACATAAAAATTGACTTACATGCTAGTGGGTAAATACTTTTCTATGTCCATTTAGTTGCATTAGATTTAATTGTGAATAAATGCACAAAATAGGCCAGCTGGATCTGTCCTGTTCATCTGGAAAAGGATTGATAAGATGACCTCTAAAAATAATTTCAAAATTTTAGTCCTTTATTGATTTTAGTCAAGTTAGGCACAAGGATAAAAGTATGGGATACCCTGTAAAATTGAAAATCAAACTTGCTAGGAATGGTGTTCTTGCCTAGCTAAATAACCTTTATATCATAACAGGCATCTGGTCATTTACTAAGGTTAATTTAGTTTGGCATAGGACTAAACATATTGAGGTCCTAGTGAGACTTGAACTCACTAACAGTGGTTTATGAGTGTTGCTTACTAACCTTTACACCATATAAAGAAGCATGCTTATTGTTAAGCCATGCAAGTGACTTCCCCTGATACTCTCTAGAAAAGAACTTGTTTTGCTTGGACCGGAAGTAAACAAACGGCCACATTGGTTTTTGTGAGAGTGTACGAAGGACGGGTGTAAGAAGGTTTCTCGGTATGCAGAGTGTTATAGTCGGAGTTCTTTATTTTTAACTCTTAGTATGATGGTTATCATCATAAGGAATAGAATTAGAAACCGGAGTTTGAATCTTAGATATGGCTGTTTGTGTTTTCTTGTATGCTAATACCCTTTGGAAAGGTAGGAATCCTTTTTCTCCTCCTAGCTATGGGTAAATAGTCGGGTGGACTGGGTTCTTTAGCCTTTGTAAGACAACTAGTCTAAGAAAGAAAAATTCTGAATTTAAACCAGTTATACTCTGCCATAAATCTGACCTTGTGTCACATCCCCTTATATGTTTAACCCCCTTCACCTTGGTGGTGGATGGGGTTAAACACATAAGGTGCTAATCTCAAAACTTTGAAAGATTAGCTTCTAAAAAGAAAAATTTGAAGGTTAAAATTTGTAGGAATGTGAGTGACACTAAAGCCAAGTTTAGTATTTAACTGGGTAATATTTTTAGGGGTTTTTAGTGTGCAATTAATGGTGATTCAAACAGTAAATTTAAACAGTAAGTTCTGCAGCTTTCTAGTTCCGATACCGATTCAAAAAGATGACACAGACATCAAAGTTTTTAAAAGGGAATTTTATACAAAAGAAACGAGAAAGAAAGGAATAGAAAAGATAAAGTTTTGCAAATTTTAGGACAATTTTCAGGAAACTTATCTGAGAGAGTATCCGGGAAACAAAGTTCTTTGAATTTGAGTATTTTTCTTTTCTTTTTTTGTTTTAACGAAAAGTTTCAGAGTTCATTAAATTTCGAGCTTTCTTTATGGTTCTTTTCCTCAGAATTCTTGGTTGAATTTTCTTTCAGTTGAATTTTCTTGGTAGAACTTCAGTTGTCAACTTTTGTTTATTTTTACTTTTATTTCTTGGGGAGCTCCATTCATGAAGCGCATGACATACCCATCTGCTGGCTTAAGTTTTCATGCCTCCAGTTGGGTCCCAAATTCTTACTGATGATCAGACTAGTAGCTCTTGACAAAAAGGAGGGAGTCACTTTTTGGTGCCGTACTGTCTGGGATTACTTCTCCCTTCTCCACTCCAGCCAAATCAAGTGCCACACTTGGTCAGCTTGATTTTTTTCTTAGAAATAAATTCTTATACTTTTAAAATATTTGCTCCGTGAAAATAGATTTTTCCTTTTTTTTTGGATATTCCTTCAAGTGTTTCATAAAGAAAAATTCACACAACCAGCAGTACATTAAAACTGACTATAACTCATTGTGTAAAAGGATTAGATATATTATAAAGTATTCTTTCTTTTTCTTATTTATTCATTTAGAGGTGCTTAATAGAATATGGAATTGGAAAGGTGAGTTCAAATTCTACCTGAGGCTGTTTGCATTCAATTTGCATTGACAGGCTTAGGAAAAGGCATGAATCTATCTTTTCCCTTACTAGTTATAGGTAAGATAGTAAGACAAACTGGGCTCTCTAGCTTTGGTGAATAACTAGTCTAGAAGGAAAACTTGGAATTCAAAGGGGGGTGTCCTCGTGGCGTAATGGTTAAAGCAATGGACTGCGGAATCGTAGTAAGCAAGTTCGTATTCCAGTCGCGCTATTATGTTCACTTTCGGGCAAATACCCTTGGGAAAGGTATGAACCCCCTTATCATCCCAGCTATGGGTTAAATAGTACCACAACTGTTCTTCTCAGATATGTTGATATGCCATTAAACAAAGAAACCAAACCTTGGAATTGAAAATCATCTGATATTGTCTTCAACTTAGTTCTGGTTACCCTCAACTTACCACTGGTACCAAGCTGAATCTGCTTTTAACCTTGCCCTCCCTTGGACAATATCAATGTTGTTAAATGAGAGGGGAGATTTTCTTCTGGGGAAACTGCTGGTCTTCTTCACAACTTTGCTCAGACCTGTGTCCAGCTTCAAGTATAGATCTGTACCTCAGGTTGCCATCATTTATCTATTTATTTGTGAAAATTGGTTTGTTTTCTTTGTTTGATAATATATCAACCTTCAGGGATTATTTAATGACAAAACCATCCCTTTAAAAGAACAGTACTGGTACTATTTAACTCTTAGTTATGGTAATAAAGGGGTTCATACTTTTCTTTAGGGAATTAGTCTGAAAGTGAATGTAATAGCAAGACTGGAATTTGAACTCACTTTCTATGGTGTTGCAGTCCAATGTGTTAGCCACAATGTCATGGGAACTGCTTCCTTTATTTTGTTTCTTTATTTAATGGCTTATCAACCTTTATAAGCTATTCAATGCCAAAGCCATCCTCGTAAAAGAACAGTCTTGGTACTATCTAACCCTTACCTGGGTAATTAGGAAGGGAGTAGAACCTTTCCCAAAGGTATTAGTCAGAAAGGTAATCTCATAGTGTGACTGGAGTTTGAACTTGCTTACTATGATGTTGCAGGTCAATATTTTAACCCATATGCCACGAGGACTCTCCCCAAATCTTATAATCAGAAGTGAATGCATCTACCCAAGTTCAAATCCTATTTGGAAAGAGGATATTGATCCTGAAATCCAATCAGAAGCTTACATGAGATTTTATTTTTGAATTTAAAAATTATTTGAAAATCTGTTTTGTGCATTACTATTATTACTCTGCCAAGTTGGCTGGGGTAGTAGAATACATCAACTGCACACGGCAGAAGGATAAGACCATCCTAAAGAGTGTCCTGGATATAACATTAAACAATCTGATGGTGAGGCTCCAGTAATTCTGGAGTTTTAGGGAATGTTCAGTACCTCTTCATTACTATTCTTCCCAGGTCCGCTTTGGCCCTGAGTGGTAGCACCTGAAAGAGTCCCATCTGTGGGTCAAATAGAACTATTTGACATTTAAACTGAGTGCAAACAAATGACTTGTACTAAATTGAATTGCTTGAAATAGAACTGTTTGATTATTTACTGATGGTTAAATGAATTGTTAGTGATACATACAATACTTGAAACTATTTGACTGTATGCAAAAGAATAAGCTTAGACTTGTTTAAACAATGTTATCAACAAAATGTGTTCACAAATCATATATATTCAATATATATGTATAAAGAGGATTTGGCATTAAATAACCTAAAATGATTGATATGCCATAAAACCAACCAAAACCAAACAAAACTATTATTACTACAAGATATAAAAGGTTATATCGAGTAGTATAGTCTGTGATTCCTCAATAATATATTAATCACCCATAGCTGGAGGGAGAATAATTGGATTCATACCTTTCCCAAGGGTATTAGTGCAATGTGAAATGCAATCAGTCTCGGAGTCTTGGAGAAGGAAAACTCTGAATTCAAACCTATTAAACTCCACTTAAAAAATGACCTTGTGTCATATCCTGCCCAAGTGGAGGAGTTGGTAAATATAAATGATATATTAATCACCTGCTGAGGGGTAAGACAGCCCCTAAAAGTTCTGTCCTTGATATGACACTAAACTACATCTGGTTATAAAGCTTTAGTTTTGGATATCTGCTGAGTGTATCTTTTCATTGATATTACTCTTAGTTTCACTGAGCTGCTAGGTCCTCATCTATCAATCAAATAGATCTGTTTGCAAATTATTTCTATTCAAAAGGAATACTTGATATCAAATAATCATGTGCAAAAAAAACTACACAAAAAATAGATATTATCATACCATGTATGCAGTTCCTTAACCTATAGGCATAAAATTACACATACAAGTTGATATGCCATTAAAATCGATCAATCATTAATAATGCTTTAAAGTATAATTGAAGATTATTCTTGAAGCACAAAAATATGATAGTCACTCAGCTTGCTTTATAGTAATCCCAAAATAGATTGGAAATAATTTTGAAATTATTTTCCTCGTACTCATTGCCCTTTGCTAACCAAAGCTGCAACAAGATTCCATCATAAACTTCTTTTGGTTGATAAACCAACAAAGAATGACTGACAGACAGGCATTCTGTCAGTCAACCGTTTTGCCCATCCAGTTTTGCTATTTCAGCCATCTGCTTATCATCAGTGTTTGAGATTTGATAAGTACTTGACAAACTTTTGATTTTCCAAGTCATAACATCTGTCTGAGGTCTTTTTTCCAGACACTTCAAGATCACAGGTTTAGTGGTCCCTAATTAGGTGAGATGTAGAAAATTCTTTTTAATTAGACTTACATTATAAATTCATGGACTTGAAGAAGAATATAAATGCCATTGTACTAGCTTTGGAGGTACATATACTGGAATATAAATCCCATTCTTTCCTTGCCCTCTGTTTGGGGCTTAGAAAACACAGACTGTATCCCCTGCAGAAGAGTAAGACTCCCACGAAAAGGGATGTCCAGAATATGACACTAAACTGCATATTGTGGTAAGAATCCAGTTCTGGAGTTTTGCACATGGTTTTAAGTATTCCAATCTAATACTAATAATTATATGGTTTGACGTAATTATTTCTTTATAATAAAAGACAATTGTTAGCCCACAGTTATATAGTCTCAAGTAACTAATAAGAAGTTTGGTTTAGTTTGATTTCTTTTTCATGGCATATCAACCTTCATGGGTTATTTGATGCCAAAGCCATCCTTGTTGAAGAACAGTAATGGTATAATTTAATCGATAGCAGGGGGTGGATAAGGAGTTTCATACCTTTTCCAAGGGTATAAGTCCAAAAGTGAAACTGGAGTTCAAACTCATTTGCAAAAATGTAACAGTCAAACATATTAGCCAACACACCATGTGGACTCCCTCCAACTAATAAAAGTCTTTATAAAACTATTATAGCTTCAAGGAACAATTCTTAATACAGATAATTTACAGTTATATGGTAACAAGTCCTCCAATTAAATACAGATAATTTTTAAACAAATCTATTTGTCCCAGGTACTTAGGTGTAATGTCAATGAAGTACTCCACACAGTCCAGATCTCTAGAACAGGAGCCTCACCATCAAATGAAATTTAGTGTCATATCCAAGACACTTTCTTTTTTGGTGGGGTGTCTTACTCCTCTGCAGGAGATACAATGAGTGTACTCTTAGTTCTGTTAACAGAAAGAATTATCTTTGATTTTCAGAATATTGGATAAAGATTGCTACCCAGTTATTAGACATTTTTAGTCGGCAAGAATAATTCTAGTTAAAATAACAAAAAAAAACAACTGAAACTTTTAATGGAAAGTCTATGATTTGGCATTTCTTAAATTAGAGTATGGGCAGAGGACAAATACAAAAGGTGGAGGCAATTGTCAATATGGTATTTGTTACTAAAGATCCACCCATTCCAAGAAAAGGTCAGAAGAAGTCAAAACTTTGGGAGAATGTAGAGGATTGTGCATTTGGAAGAGACAAATGTCTTTTTGTGAATTAGGGTGTGTCTTATTGACCAGATGTGGATTTGTTAAGCAGAAAAGACGAAAGACTCCATGAAGAAATGACAAAATAAAAGAACAAAAAATAGAATCATTTTCTGTCTTGGTTTTTACAAGATCCAGTTGCATTTAACAACATTTCAGAAGACTAAGTGCTGGGAAAAAAGTTTTGACAATAAAAACAAATACAATACACAACAGTGGCATGTATTCCTAAAAAGAAAGGTATATATTGCTCTTGGCAAATTCACTGGATGGTATCCAGTGTCATCAGAGAGCTGATGTAAGTTTTTATTAGTCAGTCAATAGTGGTGTGCCCATGTGTTGGAGTCCATAAGAATACATAACTTATGAGTTCATTCTTACTTCTTCAGCAGTGCTCTGCATATCTTGCTCATCTTACCAGAATGGTTTGTAAGATGGAAGGTAAGTGGCCATACATCTAGTATTTTGTAGAGTGCTGCTTCCAGAATTTTTTTCAAAACAGTACACAACATTCTTATGGAGTTCTCAACTCTCTTTCTTCTCCAGGAATTTCATCAGAATTATAGTAGTGCAACCATACATTAGTAATGATATGACATAAACTTTGAAGAATTCTTGTTTCCATAGAGAGTTTAAAATATTAAAATTCAGTAAGAAATAAAAGCCCTTAATATTTAAAACATGAACGAAAATGAACTTTTTTTTTTAAAGTAGAGGAACTATATTGTGAATTGAAGTACCATGACCAGAAAATCTGGAGAACACTTACGCACGACATATGGAAACGGTGGTCAAAATAGCTGTCCAGTGTTTCCATATGTCATGCATAAGTATTTGCCAGATTATCTGGTCATGGTAATTCAATTCATAATGAACAAAAATGTAGAAAAATATAACAATATTTTGAAAAATGAAAAGTAAATCGAGCAGATAGGACTGGATGTTAATTTCCCTAGAATATATATATATATATATATATATATATATAATTTTAAAAAGGAGTAGTCTAAAATGGATTGATAGACAGAGAGATAGATATGACCAGATTGTGAATGCATGCTTGTATTCAAATAGAATGTAATATATACATACTAATAAACAGGTAGATAAATACATATGATCTGACAATGATATATATATATATATATAGGGAAAGGAAAAAATTGGAACAGCTCATCAGTGATGCACCTTTGGATCATTGAAGATTTTGGATCTTAGTTGCAATCATATCTTTTCACCTAGATAACCCATCCTGATCTCAGTATTTATTAATAATTTGCAAGTCTTGCGTTTCATGACTCAGATCATCTGGTGGCATTGATCCAGATGATCAGTTTTGTGAATCATTAGTATTCTTTACTTCTGATTTTTTAGATATCAAACTTAAATGTGTAAGGTGTTGTTATAAGAGCTTCTACAATCTGCAAGTTATGAATGAATTCGGCAGATAACTTGTATGTCATTATCGCTGTATTCAGACGTATTTTTCCTTGAAAAACTAGTATGTATATTCGTCTTAATTGTTGTATATTACAGCCATAATCATAATGTTATCAATTACAACTGTAATACAATACATATAAAAACACAGGCAAACTTTGCCCAGTCAGCTGGGACTGTAAAATATACTGACTGCACTTCTGCAGAGGGGTAAGACACCCCCCCTTACGAGTGTCCTGGATATGACACTAAACAATCTGATGGTGAGGTTCCAGTGGTGCTGGAGCTTTGGGAAATGCGGAGTACCCCTTCATTGCCATTGCTCCCAGGTCCACTCTAGCCCGGAGTGGTAGCACCTGATAGGGTTAAATAGAACTAACAGCATACTTATGCTAAAATTAATTGAGTAAACTGAATAGCTTGAAATAGAAATATTTTTGACAATTAAACCATACTTACACTTAAACTGTGTGCTTACGCTTAACTGAATTATTTCAAATAGAACTGTTTTTCGACATTAAAACTGTATTTACACTTAACTGAATTATTACATATAACTGCTTGAATAGTTTGAAATGGAAATGTTTTTGACAATTAAACTGTGTACTTATGCTAAACTGAACTGTTGTCAATAGAACAGATTATTTACATAAAAATGGATTTGGCGTTAAATAACCTACAAAGGTTGATATGCCATAAAACCAAACAAACCAAACCAAACCACAGGCAAAATCTGTTGTTCTGGATACTAACGGGTTTATTAGTTTCTGATTTCAGTCTATGGCGACATGAAGAGAGAGACACAATTCTTAAAAGTCTATGCTAACCATACTATGCTGACCTCACCCCAACAGACGGCGCATCTTGTGATGTTTAAGATCTCTGTCGGTAGAGATTTGAAAAACCCAACTACATCTTTCAACAGTCAAAATCCAACCCCTTCTTTTCAAAATCCTCTAATTCTCAGGACCATCTCTTCTGGGCATCATGTCATCCACACACCATCCCCATTTCCTGTCTGAGGGTTTATTATGAAAAATGGTGATTGTCATATCCTTTGCACGTGAGCTTAAAATGCACCAATTAATTATGCACCTGGACTGAGACCCGAATGGTTCAAAGCCCTACCAAACTAAATGATAAAATATAATTAACGAAAAATGATTAATATAAAAAAATAATTCCTTAATTATATGACATTAATGAGCCAGTTTTGAAACCATTCCCTTCTCATCTGAAGATCACTATCTTGTCATCTACCTGGAGGTGCCCGTGGTGTAGTCGTTATCGCCGTAGGAAATGAACACGGCGATACGAGTTCAAATCCTGGACGATACTGGTTGCATTTCACATAGCACTAATACCCTTGGGAAAGGTATGAATCCAATTATTCTCCCTCCAGCTATGGGTAAATAGTAGGACAGACTAGGTTCTTCAGCCTTGGTTAGGCAACTAGTCTAGGAGAAGGAAAACTCTGAATTCAAACCTGTTAAACTCCGCTTAAAAATTGACCTTGTGTCATATCCTGCCCGAGCGGAGGGGTTGGTAAATAGTATCTACCTTTAATATATATATTTATACTTAAAGTATCAAAGTGTAACACATGCCACCCTTCCAAAACTTGAATGTTCACTTGGTTCTTATCTCTTAATATCTGTCTGGTTAACCAGCTACAGACTGAGCTGTGAAGCGAAACCATTTATATCTTACTTTGATAGGACCAAAAAAAGTAACATGTAAGTGGGAATGTCTACGACTAATCAATGCCTTATAAACCTCTTCACTGTTACATGAATATCTTTATTAAGTTAAACATATTCTAAATTTCAGTTGTATCACAGAGCATTTCAGGGAAATTCAGTGAATTTTTACCTCTTGTAATGAACACTTGAAACTTATAAGCAGACATTCACCTTTGAAAATCTTGATCTCTGATATAGAAAATTCTATAAGTAGTAATCTTTTTCCATAATAAAATAAGACACCTACCAATAAAATATGGAGTAAATTTGAGTACAAACTTTCATCAGAGCATTCAGAAATGTGTCAATATGAATTGCATCTTTTAAAATTTTTTTTGCCTGAAGTGAATATTTACTTTTTTATGGTTATTCTAATTGAATCAAATATATATTATTATAGTTATTATGACATTAACTTGATCTTATATACCTTACTGATGAGCATTAATGAGTATATCCCATTTCTCATAAATATGTTGGACACTATTGAAAGTGGGGTTAATATGCTGATTAAGTTGTACACCACAAGCAATGGTTTACCTTCTTCATGATGCTGGTGAGTGTTGTATTTTGTTAATGTTATAAAGATTTCCATTTCATTTCCAACCTTCGTTTTGGTTATTTCTCATTCAGTAACATTTTGTTTGGTCACAACACTTGAATAATTTAATAATACAAATATAAACTTTTTGAATTTTGTTTTGAAAGTTATGTTCGGGGTTTGATAAATGTAATCATAAACACTTGAGAAAAATTCAATTGCCATTTTGGAGGTTATGAGGTGCATTTAATTTTTGATTCCAATTATCTTTAATTCTGCCAGCAAGGTAATAACAGAATTATTTGCTTACCCAAGATAGATAAATATGCATAGATAGATAGATAGAAAGAGAGGGAGAGAAAGAGATGAACAGACTGTGATAGATAGATAGATAGATAGATGAACAGACTGAGATAGATAGATAGATAGATAGATAGATAGGGAGAGAAAGAGATGAACAGACTGTGATAGATAGATTGATAGATAGATGAACAGATTGAGATAGATAGATAGATGAACAGACTGAGATAGATAGATAGATAGATAGATAGATGAACGGATTGAGATAGATAGATAGATAGATAGATAGATGAACGGATTGAGATAGATAGATAGATAGATAGGGAGAGAAAGAGATGAACAGACTGTGATAGATAGATTGATAGATAGATGAACAGATTGAGATAGATAGATAGATGAACAGACTGAGATAGATAGATAGATAGATAGATAGATAGATAGATAGATGAACGGATTGAGATAGATAGATAGATAGATAGATAGATGAACGGATTGAGATAGATAGATAGATAGATAGATAGATAGGGAGAGAAAGAGATGAACAGACTGTGATAGATAGATTGATAGATAGATGAACAGATTGAGATAGATAGATAGATGAACAGACTGAGATAGATAGATAGATAGATAGATAGATAGATAGATAGATAGATAGATGAACGGATTGAGATAGATAGATAGATAGATAGATAGATGAACGGATTGAGATAGATAGATAGATAGATAGATAGATAGGGAGAGAAAGAGATGAACAGACTGTGATAGATAGATTGATAGATAGATGAACAGATTGAGATAGATAGATAGATGAACAGACTGAGATAGATAGATAGATAGATAAACAGATTGAGATAGATAGATAGATAGATGAACAGACTGAGATAGATAGATAGATTGAAACCATTTTTGAATTTGTTAAATTTTGTTTTGAAAGTTATATTTAGAGTTTCATAATTGTAAATATAAACACTTGAAAAAAATTTTCTGACATTTTGGAGTTAATTAGATGCATTTATTTTAATTTCTAATTGCTGTCAATTATCTTTGATTCTACCTGCAAGAATATAACATTATTATTTGAATACCTCAGCAAATTTTTCTGGCCACACCACTGGTGAAGAGAGAGAGAGAGAGAGAGACGGAGATAAAGAATAAGTTTAAAAGTTTGATTTGGACTTCTGCTGACAAGTTACTTTTTTACCTCAGTTGGTAGAGCAGCAAGGCTTTCTCAAGACAAAGGAGACATAAGTTTGAATCTCACCAAGGAATTGTTTTTCATTACTGATTATTACAGTTACCTTTTGTAGTAGAATAACTAGCAGAATGAGTGGTAATAAAAAAAACAATTAAAATATTAAAGATGAAAGAAAATACTAATCAAAAATTGATTCACTGGGAATTGAGCTAGAAATCTAAATTTGACTATATGAACAAATGGTATATATATGTACAACCCAGAATCCATCCTGGAGAATTAGTTACAGAAAGTTCTCTGGGATTTTAAGATACAAACAGATCTTCTAATCCCTGCTAAAAGAACAGACCTTGTGATAGTCAATAAAAAAAAGAGAACCTACCAAATAGTAGATTTTTCTATCTCAGCAGACAACTAAGAAAAATTAAAAGAAAATGAAAAGAGAGATAGGTACCTAGACTTTGTGAGATAAATAAAAAGCGATGAAACATGAAGGCAGGGGTGATACCAATTGTAATTGGTGCACTCAGAACAATCCCCCAAAGATTGGAAAAGGGACTGGAAGATTTGGAAATAAGAGAATAAGTAGAGACCATCCAGACAACAACATTATTAAGATTGACCAGAATACTGAAAAGAGTCCTGGAGACTTGAGGAGACTTACTGTTTCTCAGACTCCATTGAAAAACAATCAGCTAACATGGTATGAAAAACTTTTAAAGAAGTAAAAATAATTTATGGGATTTGAGATACAAACAGACCATACCTTGTGTTAATTAACAAAAAAAAAGAACTAGCTATCTGGAGGATTTTGTCACTCCCATGAACCAGAGAGTGTAATTAAAAGAAAGTGAAAAGATAGATAAATATTTGTACCTTGCCAGAGAACTGAAAATAATGTGGAACATGAGGGTGACAGTGATACCAATTGTAAGTGAAGTACTTGGAACAGTTTCCAAAAACTTGGAAAAAAGACTGAAGGAATTAGAAATCATAGAAAGAATTGAAACCATCTAGACCACAGCATTGTTAAAATTGGCAAGAATATGCAGAAGAACTATGGAGACCTGAGGAGCCGTGTTGTTACTCAGACTCTAGTAGAAAACTTGCAAAGAGTAAAATAATAATTCAAAATTGAAAATGAATAAAAGATGTTATTACTAGAAATAATATAAAAAAAACATTAACAACAAATATGATTCTAAGACTTGGGAGGTGCCCGTGGTGTAATGGTTATCGTCGTAGTATATGGACACGTCGACACGAGTTCAAATTCTGGACAAGTCTGATTGCATTTCACATAGCACTAATACCCTTGGGAAAGGTATGAATCCAGTTATTCTCCCTCCAGCTATGGGTAAATAGTAGGGCAGACTAGGTTCTACAGCCTTGGTATGGTAACTAGTCTAAGAGAAGGAAAACTCTGAATTCAGACCTGTTAAACTCTGCTTAAAAATTATCCTTGTGTCATATCCTGCCAGAGCGGAGGGGTTGGTAAATATAGATATGGTTCTAAGAGAGATCAAGAGACAGAATATAGGATGAGTTTATAGAATCAACTGAGCTTCTGCAAATTAAAAGGTCTTTGTAGTAGAGTAGATGGTATGTTTTCCACAGAAAAATTGAAGCGAGTTTGACTCGCACTGGGAACTAATCCTTTTAATCATTTCTGATGGATGTTCTTTATTGTCATTGATTGATGGCCTAAGTCAATAAAAACTGTTTGATGACTCAAGTCAATAAAAAAATCAACAAAAATTAAAAAATTAATAATAAGAAAAGTCTTCTTTGAATTTTTGAGTATCATAATAAGAAATAATGGGTAGTGAGCTAATCTAGTGGATTATTACAACTGAGTAAGGAGTTTAATCCTTATGAGGTACTCCTCAGGTCCTGTGCCAGATTAATAAAATGATTGAAGGCAGAAAGACATACACTCAGATTTCGATCATGCAAATTTAAAATTCCATAATTATTCATATATATCAGGGACTCCTAAATTTGGACTATGAAATTTTAAAAAGGAAACAACAAAAGAATAAAACAAAAATGTGTATGTTGTATATAATACACTCTGAATATTTAGAATTTGTACCAATTTGTTCAAGTTTTTATCCAGTTTGTAAAGACTAAACATAAAAATTTATATTGTTTATGTTTTATTATAAAACATTAATCACTATCAAGAGCAAATGCACAGATATGTTTGAACTAAAATGCCACAAACTTGTGGCAAAAATTAGTGCTAACTAGGACAACCAAATCATAAACAAACACACATTCCATTGGCTATTTCTCTGTTGCAACATAAAACAGAAGTATTCGTTACACCATAATTAGTTTGGAGCATAGATATAATTTACACTAAGAGGAGCAAAATTATAAACAAACACACATTCCAGTGGCTATTTCTCTGTTGCAACATAAAACAGAAGTGTTCATTACACCATAATTAGTTTGGAGCATAGATGGAAAACTCTGAATTCAAATTAACAGTACTCTGCTTAAAAAAATTGTCCTTATGTCACACCCTGCCTATGATTGTAAGATTGAGTAACCCCCAACCACATCTTTCTGTGCTCTGATCGTTTACTAGACATTATGGCAATGCTCTTTTTCCCGAACAATAATAGCTGATAGACAAGAAAGTGAGTTGGCGAATATTTGAACAAACCATTACCAACCTTTCTTTTCTTTGATTGTGCCAGAAAAATGTAGCCACACCTATAGTAAACCTTGACAGGGTCCAATAATTTGCAATAATGTTTACAACTTGTACTTTACTACTTGCATACTAATCAAGGTAATCACAAAAGTTACACACCTTTTTAAACTTTCTCTCTATGCATTGTACACTTAGATGCTTCTAAAACCTAACACACACACACACACACACACACACACACACACACACACACACACATATATATATATATATATATATATAGGTGTATATATATATAAGTTCTCTACACTCCTTTTAATAAGGAACAGCTGCTCAGATATGAAGTGTCTGAGACAAATCCTAGTATTTGCAATAAAGCATACATTTTTGTCATAGTACAGGTGTCAAGTAGACCCCAACCTTTAACGGTACTTAACGCATACAAAAGTAAACTTCTACCAGATAATAAATCATTTTATAGAGTCAAGAGAAAAAAATTCTACAAGTGAGGTACAAGTGTATTGTGACCGCAGAGAAAATCTTGTTTTATAAAATGAAGATGCAGCTATGAATTTTTCAGACTCATTACTATATGTAACCAACCCCTCAGTGTTTTGAACAACAGAGTTCATCTTTTCTAAAGACTAAATACAGGATCAACTCACGGAAGGCCAAAAATATATATAGTTATCCAACCCCTCAACACAAGTAGGATGTAACACAAGGTTAATTTTTAAGCAGAGTTACCCAAGTTTTAATTCCAAGTTTTTATTCTTCTTGATGGGTTGCCATACCAAGGTTAAAGAACCTAGTCTGCTCTACAATTTACCCATAGCTTGATGGAGAATACTTAGATGCATACCTTTCTTAAGGTTATTAGTTCTATGCAAAATGCTAACAGCCTCATCCAGGTTTTGAACTTGGGTCACTGTGTCTGTTTCTTATGACAATACACAATGAGTAAAAGTATATAAGTTTTTTTTCTTTGGAATTTCTGAGCAAATAATGAATGATACTATTGTTAAAGCAAGAATCAACAAGATGCAACAAAATAACAGATGTAGATTAGGTGGTTAAATACAAAATGATCAATCACATAATAAGCAAATGCAGTAAATTAGCACAAAAAGAGTATCAGACGAGATATGACTGGGTGGGGAAGATGATCAACTGGGAATTGTGCCAGAAGCTTAAATTTGACCAAATGAACAAATGGCATATACACAACCAGTTGAGAAAAATTTGTGGGGAGAATAATAGTAATAATAATTTATAAATAAAATACTGAATTGTGGATTTTGTTGTTCTTACTGACTCAAGTGTGAAAATGAAAGAAAGTGAAAAACTGGGTAAGTACTTGGACTTTGCTAGAGAGAGAAAGAAATTATGGAACAGGAAAGTGACAGTGATACCAATTATATATATATATATATATATATATATATATATATATATATATATAAATGTATAGATATACTGCCCTCATGTAAATACAGAGAGATATTCAGATATATAGATATATAGATATTTAGAATATCTGAATGTAAATTGTGAAAATTAAAAACAATTCAAAGATATATATATATATATATATATATATATCATTAACATCATTAAGTTGTGCTGACAGCATAGAGTTCCCCTATTCTCTCTCACTATTTGTCCTGATCATCCATCATTCCTGGCTTATCCTCCAAACTATATCCAGTATCTGCACAGAATTGATGAGCACACACACACACATATATATATATATATATATATATATATATATATATATATATGTAAAGATTCTGTGGTATGTGCAAAACTTAAAAATGGCTTTTAAGGGCGTATGCATCTTAAAATACTTTAAAATTCTAAAAAAAAGGACCCCTTCCTTTCAGACATGTCTCATCAGAAAAACATACCATGACAGACAATCCGTGATAAGGAAATAGACAGAAGTAGTGACCTTCAAAAAGCCTGGGTGGGAGGAAGAAAACTGAGCAGAAAAAAAGAATATGACAAAAAGGAAGCTTCTCTTTTTTTAGAATTTTGAAGTATATGAAATGCATATGCTCTTTAAAGCCATTTTAAAGATATATATATATCAGTGGCGACTCTAGCCAATTTTTGCTACTCGTGCCCCCCACTCGCCCTCTGTCAACTTCAGTTCCCAACCCGTGGTCCGTGGACCCAAAGTAAGTCATCATAGTTGTTATTGCGTGATTCTCCATTGTATAGCACAGATTGACAAACCTACCTTGCATGGTGTTTTTTTTGGTAAACAATCAAGGTACTATATAATTTGTAGTCTTGTTAATACAGTAGATAAGATCATTTTTTTTCCTTTCAAAAGTATAGAAGAAAAGAGAAGATGTTCATTATTATGACGAGAAAAATATGTTTATTAGAATAAAGAAACTGATGATAATATACACAGACACAGCTAGTAGTTTCAATTTCGCTTAAGATAAAGATTATTTGTTTAAAATGTATTCAAATGAACAAATTTTAGTTACAGAATGTAATATATGCAACATTCATTAAAGAAATAGAGATCTGTTAGTAAAAAAACGAATTAAAACACGCTGTTTAACCAACATTTACCATAGCGATGATGATGACGTCGGGGACGGCTATAATCTGCTATCCCCCTCTCTCTCTCTCTCTCTCTCTCTCTCTCTCTCTCGGTCCCTCTCCCTCTTCCCAAGACAGCTGTCAGCAGTCAGCAGTCAGAATGTGCTAAGATTTTTGAGCATGGCGTTTGGGTTGCTCTTGCTATTGGCTACAGCCAAAAGCGGATTTCTCTAACATTACTGTTATTTTAAGGGTCTAGTGCTGGGCACAGATTTGCGCGTGTTCAACATTATAGCCGATTTTATGGGATGTTCTATGAATCTGACGGTGGCCGGACAAAGACCATCCGTTCAAAACAGCATCGTTGTATTATTCCCAAATATATTTATGAACTTTTGGCTACTTAGTTATCGAAACTTGAATAGATACGTAATTTAATTGAGATCAGACTAAGTATGTTTGCTTGAAATTAATGGATGATTTTTAATCCATTTTGAATAACATTGACCGAGTTATTGATTGTGCCTGGCACTAGTAGCACTAGTCCCGTCTCCGCCCCTGATATATATATATATATATATATAATCCAAACTAAGTCAGCCAGTGGTGGGAACACTTCTAATTTATGATTTTCTTTCATTAATATCCATGTAATTCAAAATTCAATTGCTCAATGTAAAATAATAATAAATTAAAATACAGAGCAAATAATTACATCTTTTATATATATATATATATATATATATATATATAAGATGGAATTTATACTATAAACAGTAAGATATAAAACACAGTAAAAACTCATGACTCGGGGTTTCATGCTTTTGATCTGCAGGTGAGCTGACATTCAACTTGTCTCTCTATACATCATCATCATCATCATCATCTCGTGCTGGTAGCACAAATATCTCTGACCCTCTCTCGCCACTCCTCCCTATCGTTCATCGCCCTAGGTAGGTCTTCAGGACAACATCCCGTATCCTCACATAGCTGCTGGATGTATGTTCGAGCTGGTCGTCCTGCTTTTGCACGGCCATGTGTGGGGGTCCTTAAGAGTACATCACTTATGAGTTCGTCCCTGCTTCTCCAGCAGTGTCCTGCATGTCTGGCTTGTCTAACTTGAATAGTTTTCGTGATAGGGAGTAGGTGGCTGTACAGTTGGTGTCTTGTGGGGTGTTGCCGCCAGGACTTGTTTAAGATTGCACGTAGCATTCTTGTGTAATTGCCATCTAGCTTCTTCTCCAGCCGTTTTGTTAGTGTCCATGTAGTGCAGCCATATAGCAGTATCGATGTGACCGCTGCCTGGAAGAAACTGCGTTTCATTTTATTGGTTAGGTCTGACTTCCAAATAATCGATAACCTATTGATAGCTGTCCATGCTTTCGCTAACCTTGTTTCAATGTCCTTTTCGGTTGATTCGACGCTGCTTCCTAGGTAAGTGAATTTGTCTACTAGTTTAAGTGGGGTTCCTTCTAGAGTGGAGATGTCCCCCATTTGGTTATAGCACATATATTCCGTTTTGTGTGCATTAACATAGAGGCCTATGTTTGCTGCTGCTCGTTCCAAACTATGCAGTAGTGTTTCGGCTTGGTCAGGTGTATTTGCCAGTATAGCTATGTCATCGGCATAGTCGGCGTCGGTAATTGTTGTTGTGGGGTACCTTCTGCTTCTTTTCTTCGTCAGTTCGAAGCCATTCTCTTTGATTTTGTCAATCGATGTTCTAAGTACGTAGTCTAGACAAATGATAAAGCGGTACGGAGCCAGCGTGTCCCCTTGTAGTACTCCTGCTACAATATCAAAGTATTCTGTGTCTCCATCTGGTGATCGTACTTTTACTTTAGTGTTTCTATAGAGAATCGTTATTGCCGCTACGGTTTCTTTAGGTATGCCGTACACTAGTAGGATTTGTTCCATCTTTCCTCTATGAATGGAATCGAAAGCCTTGGTAAAGTCAACAAAAATTAATGTCGCTTGTAGGTTTTTTGCCTGTACCTCTTCAAGGATTCTACGGATGGTTAATATTTGTGAGTTCGTTGATCTATTTATTCGGAAGCCATTTTGGTTTTTTCTTAGTATGTTATCGATTTCGGGTTCTATGCGGTTTCGTAGTAGGGCATTGTAGATTTTGGCTGCTATGGATGTAAGTGTTATGCCTCGGTAGTTTTTGGCTAATCCGAGGTCCCCCTTTTTAGGGAAGGGGAGTATGCATCCTTTCATCCATCTATCTATCGGATTTTGATTGTATACTGCGTTGCAGTGTCGGAGCAGTATGTCGTCGAATTGTCTGGTCTTCCATACTTTCGGGGGAATTTCGTCCAGCCATGCAGCTTTCCTATTTTTAATTTTTCTGAGAACCGAGTCGCGTTCTTCTTGTGTGAACGGTCCTAGTTTAATGTTTAATTGTTTGCTAATTATTCTAGTGATTGGTTCATGTGTTATTTTCGGTGGGTTTCCTAGTAAGTTTTCGAAGTGCTGTTTCCACAGTTTTATTCTTTCTTGTTGGTTTGCTGCTTTCAGTTTTGCTTTGGCTGTGTTCTTTCTTCTATTCACTTCGTTTATTGTTTGCCAGGCTATCCTAGATTGTCTATCTTCCACCGAGTCTCTAATCTTATCTATCTGATTTTGAATGTATTCTGTTTGTTCCTTTATATATACGCCTGCTAATTGATATTGTGCCGTTTTTAATTTTAAGGCATTTGTGTTTGTTGTATTTTTTCGATAGTTTTTGGAGGCTGCTTTCACTAGTGCACGTTTTTCTCTCACCGCTAATGTTTCCCAAGGGACTCTATATTTAGTTTTGAGTTTTGTTGGAATGCATTTCGCTGCTGCCTCGAGGTGTGCATTGACGAAATGTTCATATTCGTCGTTTGGTGTACTTTTTTTTAGTCTTTTCTTGTAGTGTTTCGAATCTGTTTCTTAATTCTAATACGTATTTATCTCTTATATCTCTGTTGTTCAATAGGGCCCAGTCATAGTGTTTGGTGGTCGCTGTTCGTTTGGCGTTTTTTCGTAGGCTTAACCGTATTTTCGCCGTGACTCTTAGGTGATCGGTGGACACACCCTCAAAAGAGGAGTATGCCTCGCAATTCATTGCACTATTTTTCCATTTCTTGTTTATAAGGACGTAGTCTATCTGAGCTTTAGTATTAGCCATAGCTCCCCCCCTTTTTTGGTAGTTTGTATTGAGGCATGCTAATCTATTTTCTATCATGAAATCTGTTAGATGTTGACCATTCCTATTTGATGTGTTGTGGAGGCTGTATTTGTTGTTTCCGTTTTTCCCGATTTGGGCATTCATGTCTCCGCCATGTTGTGTTTCGGGATGCTACGCACTAATGAGGATAACTCATCGTAGAAGGTGACTAGTTCAGTTTCTTCACTAACATTGGTGGGGCTGTAGCATGAGATGATTGTTGCTCTGGGGTTGCCGTTAAAAGTTGTTGCCATCATTCTAGGTTGTATTTTCTCAACGCTATTTATCGTTTTTAATGCTCTTGGTCCTATAAGTAATCCTACCCCTCCTACTGCAGCGTTGATAGAGTTTTTCCATGCGGATACGGTGACGAGCGACCACCCATTGCCAGTTTCGTGATATTTGATATCTTCGGTGTGCGTGTATCTGTGTTCTTGTATACATATTATGTCAATCTTATGTTCTTCGGCCGATGCGATTAGCTCTGGTAGTTGTCCTATTCTATTTAAGGTTCTTACGTTAAATGTGGCTATTTGTAGTGTTTGCTTGCATTTTAGTAGTTTTGATTGTTTGAGCTCTGTAGCTGATTTTTCGAACACCGAGGCCAGGGCTCCAACCTCAGCAGGACGCGCCCCTTTTTTACCCGCGCGAAGAGCGATGTGGTTTGTGTAAGTGGTTTGAGTGTGGGTCATGGTTATCTTTCGATGGCTGTTTTATTCTCTTCTATAGAAGCCACTCTTATAGAGGAGCAGCAGTAGTTCCCCGATCAAACTAACGATCCTGAGCGTAAAGTCGTCAAACTCACGTCCAGGACCCGTTTAGGTATTGAGTTTGGTCGCCCATGGGTTTATTCAAATACCTTTACGTGCATCATGCTGCTTCCCATGTGCACGTATATAAAATAAAATAAAATAAAAAATAAAAAAATTTAAAAAAATAAAAAGTAAATTTGATTGAAGTTTTATTTTTTTTGTTTTTTTTAATAAGTTTTAACTTAGTAAAAGTCCAAGATCAAGGTACTTTCGAATGACTTTCACTGGTACTGATTTTTTTTTTTTTTTTTTTGCGGTATTGGGACATTTTCCTAGGCTTTTTAGTTTTTTTTTGTTTTTTGTTTTTTTTCTCTCTATACTACCGTTGGGAACCAAGAAGGCTTCAGGAATTATAGAGCTTTTACAATTGCTTTTTTTTTTTTTTTCCCCTGGCGTTTTAGGCTTTTACTTTTTCTTCTAAACTACTGTTAGGGCTTTCTTTAACAATTTTTAAATTATATTATAGAAGAGATTCAAAAACATTCTGCCGTGTTCGCCGACATTAGGACAGAGAGAGTCTTTAAAATCAATTTGGGTTTACAGTAGAGTAAGCGTGTCTTTACATTTAAAACGCATAGTTTAAGCATTATTTTACAAACAAAATACAGCATAACATTTTGTAAAAATTCAGCATTTTAAATTAATAGGACTTAAAGACATACTGACCAATATTGATACATTTCTTCCTCTGTTGGCTTCCCCCCCCCCGCCGAATAGAATAGACCATCCCTAAAATTCAGTAGTAAGTAAACGTCTCTATACATAAACTTGTATAAGTCTTTAGTTCTACAATTATTAACAAATTTCTCTCTCTCTCTCTCTCTCTATATATATATATATAAACTTATTTAAAATTTTAGAACAACTCACTTATCATATATACATATATATATATATATATATATATATATATATATATATATATATATATATATATATTTCTTTAAGAAAAAACAACGAAACCAATCACAAAGGATTATAAATTTATTTCCATCCTGTTACGCATTTTTGAAATTTTCAAAAACACGAAAAAAAATTAACAGGACTTCATATATATATATATATATATATATATATATTACCAACATATGAGAAATGTTGTTATGGTAGCATATAATTTTTCACCAATATGTACAAATCATCTGTGCAGTTCATTTGCTATGGCTCAACTAAGTTAATGGTGATCATCAAATCAATACACACACACACACACACATATATATATATGTGTGTGTGTGTGTGTGTGCGTGCGTGTGTGTGAGTATGCAAACACACTCACACACACACACACACATATATATATATATATATATAAAGAGTCCCCATTAGGTAATGACTGAAAGTCAGTACATAATGGGGACTCTTTATATATATATATATATATATATAGCCTCAAAGTAAATGAGTTTGAACTCCAGTCTCACTATTACATTACTTTTGGGATTAATACCTTTGAAAAAGATAAGAACCCCCTTATTTTCTCAGCTATGAGTTAAATAGTATCATGGCTGTTCTTCCACATGGATGGTTTTGGTATTAGATAACCCCAGAAGTTTGATATGCTAATAAACAAAGAACCCAAACTAAACCAAACCAAATCTCTCTCTCTCTCTCTCTCTCTCTCTCTCTCTCTCTCTCTCTCTCTCTTACTTTTTCTCTCTCATCAAACTTTTTGTACTTGAGTCTTCTTCCCTTTCTGTTTCACTTCGCATTTTTTCCCTTATTTTTTAATTTCTCTTTCCTTGCAACCTTTTTTTCTTCTTCATATTCTTCTTACTATACATTCTTTCTTTCTTTCTTTCTTTCTGACTTTTTCCCTCTCTGCATCACTTTATGTTCCTTCTCTCTTTTTCAATTTCTCTTTCCTTCCAATTTATTCTCTCTTCACTTTCTTTTGATTCTTTCTTTCTTTCTTAATATAATAATGTGTGAGTCTCCATGACATTGAGTCTAAAGTGCTGGACTGTGACACATTCAGCAATTTCAAACTCCATTTGCCCTATTACATTCACTTTTGGACTAATGTCTTTGAGGAAAGTATGAACCCCCTTATTCCCCTAGTTATGGGTTAAGAAATAAGACTACTGTTCTTTTACAAGGATAGCTTTGGCATTAGATAATCCATGAAGGTTGATATGCGATTAAACGAAGGAGCCAAACTAATTTCTATAACTTTCTCTACTTCAGTCTTCTTTCTGCTTAACTTTATGTCATTTCTCTTTCTTTTCAACTTTTCTTGCCTTCCAGCTTATTTTCTCCTGACTTTCCTCGCATCTTTTCTTTTTTCTTTCTTTCTTTCTTTCTATTTACTCAAGTGATCAGTAAGGATCCTTCTCAACTTCCCACTATGACGAATATCACCATCTTAAGCAGAAGTGCTGATCTATACATAAAATATTTCATCATAAATGACAAGAACTCAGATAGTAATAATAATAATAATAATAATAATAATAATAATAAAGAAGGAAGAAGAAATGTTGCAATTGATGAGAAGCACATATGGTGCTCAGTCAGTGTCTAACCAAGAAACAATGCATCACATTATATTTGTTTGCTTGTTGCAAAAAATTAATGGCTAGCACAATTTCTCAAGTTTCTGCTGTTGGCTTTATTAACTTGTAAATACAAATTGGTTTTAGTGAAATGCCAGGCACTTATGAATTCTTAATGAATTTATCATAACACCCCAGAGAAGAAATATCCATGCAATAACTATTTGAGATTGACATGAATAATGAATAAATATTCCTCTAAAAAATACTGTTAATTGAATTTAATATATCTCTAACAAAGAAGGAAGTGTAATTAATTGGCTATGATAGTACTTACATTCTTATTCAGATCAAACTCAGAACATTGTATATATATATATATATATATATATATATTTATATTGTATATATATATATATATATATATATATATATATATATGTTCTGTATATATATATATATATATATATATATATATATATACATTGTGTGTGTATATATATATATATATATATAGGGTGACCAAAAAAACAAAACCCATCAACTTTTTTATTACTTCTACAAAAATAAAGCAAAATAATTCTAATGTTGTACACTCAAACTTCTGGACATGTTGGTGAATACTATGGTCTCAATTTTTCATGCACAGAATCTACTTCATATCATAAAAAAAAGGCTAGAATTAAATTTATGAATTTCAGTCAGAAACATATAAGTTCTGTTTTTTTGGGGTCACCCTGTATATATATATATATATATATATATATATATATATATATATATATAACAATGTTGGTTGTCACTATCTCACTTCATGGGTTTGTGGCAGACCAAATGCAATATAATTTGGAGAGTGCTCAATATCCGTGATGGAGCTATTATATAATAATAATAATGATAATAAGTAAATATGTAATAGTTTTTATATATATTTAATTGCATGGAAGCTTGTCTGCGACCTCAGGTATCATGACATTTTATATATGACAATCATCAGGCAAAGAATGAATGATAATCTTTCGTTCCCTGCCTGGTTGTCGTTAATAAAATGTCATGAAACCTGAGGTCGCAGACAAGCTTCCATGCAATTAAATATACATAAAAACTAATATATATTTATTATTATATATATATATAGTGGCTGCTTCCTTAAATTTCAGCAGGTGCATAATTTGAAATAATTTTGTAAAACAATAGTTTACAAATATATAAAGAGATTGTGATCCACACACATATATTCTCCAAATAGAAATCATTGTATTTTATCAAAATTTCCTTCTCCTTTACTGGTGGCATAACCAAGGCTAAAGTATCCAGAAGGAGGTGTTAGACAGATACATACTTTAATTAAAAGTACTACTGTTATGGTGACCTATTTATACTGTAATGAACTCTTCCTTCTTCATAAGTACTAACTCTATTCACAGAGAGACTTCCTCCCAACAAGGAAGCATGATCAGTCATTGCTTTATGCCGAGGCTTTTCAGTGGACTGTCTGGCATCCATGCTGGATGATCAATACTCCATGGCAGACGTGAGGCCAAAAGGCCCCTTAGCTTCGGCTGGACCACCTTCAGGTGGGCTAGCTGCATTATAGACACATTTTGTCACCCTTGTATAGCACTGGATCTTGCTGTCCAGTTTAAACTATAATCAGGCATACGTGCCTGGACTCAGATTTGGATCCATGTCCACCTAGACTCATCAGACCCACATTGCACTAAGTGGGCTGATAACTAGCATAGTCCAGCAGGGCTCAAGCCTCGACTTGTGCTCGACTTTCCCCTCCCCTAAATCCCCACTATAATCGACCTTCGGGTCATTGACTTTGTGTCAAGTCCTGTCTGGTGGGAGGCAGAGACAAATATTGACTTCTTCCCAGCAGTCAAACCTGACAGTTTTTGGATGGACACTTCTACCTGCTGTACTAACACTCTTATTTTGTATATATGTCCTGTTCTTTAATATACTTGTTCTATCTACTTTCTCTTCTTCCATGTCTTCATTCTGGCCCTTTACTGAATAGCTCAAAATAGAAATGTTTTTGACAATTAAACTGTGTACTTATGCTAAACAGAATTGTTTGAAATAGAACTTTTTATCTTTATAAAAATGGATTTGGCATTAAATAACCTGCAAAGGTTGATATGCCATAAATCCAAACAACAAACATGTCCAGGTCTTCACATGAGTAATCTTCCCAGTTTCTTGTTCAAAATATTGTACCATAGCCATATACATGAATATGCAAAATGTACATGGGATGTTCATATATATATAACACATATCACATAGAACATAGGAATCTCGAAACATGAAAAACACTTACGACTTCTTTGTTCAGGTACGAAACATTTTATAACCTTTGAGTTTAAAGGTTTTTCGACATAAGGAGAGAGAGGCACAATCTTTCTATTCTGGCTTTTTCATCTGCCCTCCATCTCGTGCGACACCTGCCACAAGGCCTCGTGAGCTTGCAAAAGCCAACTGTCTCGTTTGGTGTCTAGTCTCAACTCCACTAACTTTCTTCAAAATTCCCGAAATCCTCCGCGCACTTCCGGTGCGTGACGTCATTCACACTTGCTAGCCCCGTTTCCCATCTTGGGCTATTGTGACATCTCTGAGTGATATGTCTTCTCTGCCCGTGCACGCGTGAACACCTGTGTTAATGTTGCACCAAAGTAACCCATGAACTGAACCGAAAAGTTCTCAGCCTAACTAAACCCAAAGGCATAAAACGAAATCCCTCGGCCATTATATTACAATATCAGTACCAGCTTCAGTGGTACATATACTAAAATTGGAGCAATTGTTTTTCTTCCCATTTCTGTTTTCTAGTTCTTATTTTTTTCAGTTTATCTTTGTGTTGCCATTGTTGTTACTGGCTGCTGTAATTAGAATTTCTTTACTCTTTTTTAGTGCATTTCTCATATTGTACTGAGTGTCCACCAATGGTCCAGGAGACCTGGGTTCAGTCCTTGGTCAAGTCATACCAAAACCTCAAAAAATGGTATTTGATGCTCCCTTATTTAGCACTCAGCACTATAAAGTAAAAATCAAAGGTAAAGTGGAACAATCCAGAGATTGCAGTAGCACCCTCCCCTTCATCTCGGTGTAGTAGCTATTGAAAAGGGAGCCTTCAGGTCACCCTTGATTAAGATCACCAACTTTACTTTTACTTTGCCCAGTTGGCTGCCAGACCCCACCTCCCAACGAGTGTCCTGGAAAAGACACTAAAAAATCTGATGGTGAGGTTCCAGTGATGCTGTAACTTTGGGGAATGCGGAGAACCCTTTTATTGCCATTGCTCCCAGGTCCACTCTGGCCCAGCATGGTAGCACCTGATAGGGCCCTATCTATGGGTTAAATAGAACTAATGGTATATTTATGCTCAACTGAATTATTTGATTAAACTGATTAGCTTAAAATAGAAATGATTTGACAATTGAACTGTACTTACATTTAAACTGCATACTTATGGTAAACTGAATTATTTCAAATAGAACTGTTTTTTGACATTGAAACTGTATTTACACTAAACTGAATTGTTATATATATAGTTTTATATATATGTTATTGAATAGTTTGAAATAGAAATGTTTTTGACAGTTGGGCTGTGTACTCGTGCTTGGCTGAATTCTTTGAAGTGGGACTGATTATTTGCATAAAAGTGGATTTGGCGTTAAATAACCTACAAAGGTTGATATGCTATAAAACCCAATAAACTAAACTAAACCAAACCTTTACTTTTATGTATTGATGCATTTACACAATCTTCAATGCTGGTAAGTCATCTTCCCAGTTCCATAGCACTAATACCCTTGGGAAAGGTATGAATCCAATTATTCTCCCTCCAGCTATGGGTAAATAGTAGGACAGACTGGGTTCTTCAGCCTTGGTGAGGCAACTAGTCTAGGAGAAGGAAAACTCTGAATTCAAACCTGTTAAACCCCGCTTAAAAATTGACTTTGTGTCATATCCTGCCCGAGCGGAGGGGTTAGGTAAATAGGATCTTCCCAGTTCATTTCTTGACACATATCGTCAGTCTTTGTCATCTCTTGGATGTAAGGCCTTGCACATCATCATCATCGATTTCCTTATCCTATGTTTCATTTGTCTGAGTTCCTTTCTTGTTCATTTTAAGAATTGTCTAGAGTATCTTACAAGTGGAACTGCTCAAGTGTTTATTTCTTTGATAAGTTTTCTGCTGCAGAGCTTGTTTTTCTCATTCTTCTGCAGTACTCCTTTCTTACTTTTTCTTCCATCTCTGTTGGTTTGATGGTATTCACTTCCAATATTCCTTTGCCCAGTCGGCTGGGGGGCTGTAGAATATACTGACTACTTCTTAGCAGAGGAGTAAGACCCCCCACCCACCCAACAAATGTCCTGGATATGACACTTAACAATCTGATGGTGAGATTCCAATAATGCTGGAGCTTTGGGGAATGCGGAGTACCCTTTCATTGCCATTGCTCCCAGGTCTACTCTGGTCCAGAGTGGTATCACCTGATAGGGTCCTATCTAAGGGTCAAATAGAACTAAACTGTGTACTTATACTAAACTAAATTGTTTGAAATAGAACTGTTTTGATATTTAACTGTTTGTAAACAAAAACTATACTTATAATAAACTGAATTGTTTGAAATTTAATTTGGCATTAAATGACCCAAAAAGGGTTGATACGCTGTGAATAAAACAACCAATAAACCAACCAATCCGATATTCCTAAGTACTTGTAATTTTCTTCTTATAATTATTATAGTATTACTATAGACACACTTTTCAAATATCAAGGTGAAACAAATGAATCCACTTGACAGACAAAGAGATTTCCAAATTATATTATGAGGTTAATATTGTTCTTTGAAAAATTTCAGAGTTTTTCAGGGATATGTTTTTTTCATTTTTAATTTATCCATTAAGATATTTTTGTTTCTTGACCAGATTTTTATTCTTAATTGATATAATAATACTATGCAATTATTTTACATCTCCTGTTGCAAGAACTATCAGTAAAACTAAATGATAATACTCTGAGTTCAAACCTGTTAAACTTTGCTTAAAAATTAACCTTGTGTCATATCCTGCCCGAGCGGAGGGGTTGGTAAATTTGCTAATTGATAGTATTTAATCATACTGAAATACTTAATTTTTGTAAGACAAATAATTTATTTTTGTTTTTTATTAATTCTAAAATTAGAATTCTGTTGGATTATTTATATCTTGCAGCCAAATGGCTTTCTGCAGATTATTATTTGTTGTTAGGACTACCAGTTGCAAAAAATGCAACAAACATCTTTCCTCTAGTGTCACAAAATTTTTTCTTTTTAATTAAAAGATTTCTCTGCTTCCTAGTATAAGTATGCATAAATATGCATTGCAAATTTGGTAATATCAAACCATTTAGCTGTCTCTGAAAAAAATTCTTACCAATTACTTATATATATATATATATATATATATATATATATATATATATATATATATATATATATATATATATATATATATATACTTATTGCCAGAATAGTTTATGATTGTAGGGAGGGAGGAGTCAAGTTCCTCACAGCACACAGGAAGATATTTCATTTATAGTTACAATTGCCATTCTCTCAGAGCACATCACACATAAAAAGAAAGAATTATGATGTCAAAAGACATTTCTATCTTCTGAGGTTGTTTATCAAAGAACCTCCTGTCAACTTGAGAAATGAGACAGACAAAGAAATGACAAGGTAGATCTTAAAGAAATAAATATTTTATTCCACATCTAACAAACCAAAAGAAAAAAAGAAAACAATATACTAAGCTATTTACATAGAAATATTCAGAACCAAACCAGAAAAGTGACCCGTGATATGTTCACGTTATAGTGAATGCACAAAAAAAATTGTTGTGGGCAATGTGCTGGGAAAAGGAGTTGGGATATTAGTTCAAATAACTTGAAAGTTAATTTCTAAATATCAAAGTGTCTCTTTGCAAATGTTCTTGTTCTTTCTCTTTCTTTTATATTTTCCCTTTTTTTTTTCTCTGCATTTTAACTTTCATCATTGTCTTTCATAGCCTCCCTTTCTCTTTTCTTTTTTATATGTATTTACTGTTCAACATCAGTTAATCATTTTATCTACCATGTGCTTAGTTTTTCCCTCAGAGTTCCCCTAAACCAATAGTGATAGTTCTGTTACGGGTTTCTTCTCCTGATTGTTGTGAGGATCAGATATTTAAATATGGGATTTCTATAGATTCATCTCTTGTAGACTTCAGGGTTTGAAATTTCCTCTTCAGAGATTTCCATGATTTTCTGCTGCTCTCCAGATGTGAGCATCAGGTATCCTTTAAGAAATGAACTTCTGACATGAACAGTAGAAATACAAATATTCATTTTTTTCCTTCATTCTAATAAATCATAGTTTCCATCCTCATCAATAATCTTTCATAAAGACTATACTCAGCATGACAAATTATGGGTGGGAATATATGGTGTTACAAATCCCTTTTTTTCATCACCAGAGGGACAAAATATCTTCTTGTGGAAGATGATTTTATCTGGTCTAGCCAATTTTAGTTCATATCTGCCACTGACTTTGATTTCAAAGTTTACGCTAATCTTCAATTTTGGTCACATTTCATTGAACCATTGAATGCTAGTTCAAACAGCCTCACCCATTAAGCACATCCCATTCAAATCATTACTACCCTGAGGTAAAAGTACTGAGAATAAGAAGAGGACTTTGCATAGGTGAAAATAAAACATGACAGCAGACAACTTCTGCTGTCGCATTTCTTCAAACAACCTCTCCCAAAGGTAAAAAAAAGAAAAAGGAAAAAATAAAAGAAAAAAGAAAGAAATAACCTAACATAGGTAAAGACTTATTAAATATGTATAAGCATACATACATTCATCATCTATCTTTTTCATTTTTATTTATTCTCAATAAAGAAGATATGTTGTCATTTTATATTTACTCAGACTGCCATGTGATTTTTGAAAAAAATTCATTTCAATCCATTTCTTGTTTGATCTTAAGAAATCCTGTTGATATTTAGAGCATTGATTTATATCAATGCTTTTAACAGAATGGAGATAAATTTATTATCTTAATGTGAGTGATTGTTGTTTTTTTTAAGAGGGAATATATATATATATATATATATATATATATACCAGAAGGGTAACCCAGCATTGCCCAGGTGGAAGGAATAACATTATTAATAACAGTATATATTTTTTTTAGAAAATTGAATATCTTAAATGAAAAGGCAATAAGTTTTTTTGAATAATACTACCAAGTTATTTGCAAAAATGAAAATTGAAAGCATTCCAAATTTTAAAAAAATGTTTTAGTTTTAGTGCATTTTTCAATTTATCATTCAGAAAAGATTTTCTGCTTGAAGAGGTGGGCATTTTCAAAATCTTTTTAATGATTTAAATTTGAGGTTTAATCATAAAAGAATGAGAAAATTTTCCCTTGCCAAAATATTTTTCCGGGAAAATTGAAAGAACTAAATGACATAGCAGGGTAACAGATTTTTTTAAAAACAAAAATGATTAAGTTATGGTCACACACGCACACACACATTATATATATATATATATATATATATATATAATAGATATAATTGTGATATAACGGTTATTGTTTCATGAAATAAACACAGTGATCCAAGTTCAAATCCTGGACTTGGCTGTTGGCATTTCACATATCACTAATACCCTTGAGAAAGGTATGAATCCAACTATTCTCCCTCCAAATATGAGTAAATAGAAAGCATACTGAGCACTTTAGCCTTGTTATGGCAACCAGTCTAGGAAAAGGAAACTTTTAAATTCAAACCTGGTGAACTCTGCATAAAAAATTAACCTACATTCAATTACACAGATACATACACACACATACACACACACGCACACATATATGAATATAGTGTGTGTGTGTGTGTGTGTGTGTGTGTGTGTGTGTGTGTGTGTGTGTGTGTGTGTGTGTGTGTGTGTGCGTGTATGTGTGTGTGTGTTTCAGAATTTTTTTTTAGTCTGATGCTGTATTTACCAAACTGAAATAAACAATGAATAGAACGTTAATTTTTTTTCAAAATAGTCTCCTTGTCCTTTAACACTATTCCAGTAAGTTTTTCATTGGTTGAAGTCCCTCCAAAACTCCTCTTTTAACATCGTCTGAAGTTGTATCATTATATTTTGCTCTTGAGTTGAATTTTCTGTTTAGGGAGCGAGAAAAAGTCCCATGGAGCTATGTCTGGTGACTCTGTAGATGGCTGCACTTGCATGATCCTGTATTTCACCAAAAACTGACTATATCATTTTTTTTAAATTGGCACTAATTTGTCTAGACTTTATCAAGTTGTCTAAATTGAGTCAAAACATCAAGACATGATCAAAGAATCATTTAGTCATACAGTAAAATTTTAAAAATTCAAAAGATTCCATCTTGATATTTTTTAGTCATGTCTATAGATTTTTATCAAATATAAATATACATCAAAATAAACTGAATAAAAGAAATAAATTGTCATTTTTCAAATAATGTATAGTGTGTCAGCAATCTAGGCTGAAAACATTGACCAATCTTGTCAAACATGCAAGTTTAAAGAGAGAACACATTGTAAATCCTTAAAGAGGAGTTAACCCTTAGCATAAAAATATTTCCCGTCAAGATTTCTATCTTCCTACATTGCTGGGTGGAGTTAACTTAAATACGACATAACCAATTCACTGTGTGATAAGATTCTTGTGAAAGGTCATGAGTGGTCAATCGTTTCTCTCTTCGGAAATAGTAGATTGTATATGTATTGAATTACATGGGGAGGTGATTAACATGTCTTCTCTTAATGTGACAGTGCCAGAGATTCTTATTATACAAAGTGAACAGGGAACTCTGGGATATATTACAAAAAATATAGAAGACAGAACAGAGAAACTTCAAAGCTGGTACAAATTTTAATTTTGTTGGCTGATATCAAGGTTTGGTTTGGTTTCTTTGTTTAATGACATATCAACCTTTGTAGGTTATTTAATGTCAAAGCCATTCTCCTTGAAGAACAGTAGTGCTACTATTTAACCCATAGCTGGGAGAATAAGGCGGTTCATACCTTTCCCAATGGTATTTGCCCGAAAGTGAATGTAATAGTGCGACTGGAGTACGAACTCGCGTACTACGATTCCGCAGTCCATCGCTTTAACCATTACACCATGAGGACACCCCCTGATATCTAGAAACACCTCCAAAATATAAAATGTCAAGATTGTGAAATTATTGAAAAATACCCAGAATGAACCATTGATATAATATCAATCAATGAATAATAATAACAATTTTTATATAAACTTGCAGTGAACCATACAGAGGCATAGAATATATTGACTATATTCTCTACAGGGAGGTTAAGACTCTCTACTCTGAAAAAAATAGATGTCCTGAGTACGAAACTAAGCTGTATCTGATGGTGAGGCTCTTGTTCTAGAGATCTGGGGAGTGTGGAGTACCTCTTCACTAACATTACTCCTAGGTCCATTCTGACCCAGAGTAATGGAACTTGTTAAGGTCCTATCTATGAATCAAATAGATCTGTTTTGAAATTATTTGTATTTAGTGGGAATACTTGATGATGTGTAACTAACCGATAAAATGAAACGCAGTTTCTTCCAAGCAGTGGTTGTGTCGATGCTTCTATATGGATGCACTACATGGACGCTAACTAAACGGCTGGAGAAGAAGCTAGACGGCAATTACACAAGAATGTTGAGAGCAGTATTGAACAAGTCCTGGTGACAACACCCCACGAGACACCAACTATACGGACACTTGCCTCCCATCACGAAAACTATACAAGTTAGACGAACCAGACACGCGGGACACTGCTGGAGAAGCAAAGACGAGCTCATAAGTGATGTACTCCTATGGACCCCCACATATGGCCATGCAAAAGCAGGACGATCAGCTCGATCTTATATACAGCAACTATGTGAGGACACAGGATGTAACTCTGAAGACCTGCCGGAGGCGATGAATGATAGGGAGAAGTGGCGAGTGAGGGTCAGGGATATCCGTGCTGGCGGCACGACATGATGATGATGATGATGATTAGTTAACTGAAACCATATAACTGTGTGCAAACAAATGATTATTATTTGATAGAAATAATTACTTTTATCATTTGAGAGATTTTTACAACAACATTAGCTAGTTGTCTTTCTCTAAAGTCTTAGTGACAGCAATCAAATTTCCTGAACCATTCTGGATATTCTTGCCAATCTTAACATTGTTTTGGTCTGGATGGTCTTGATTCTTTCTCTAATTTCCAATTCCTTCTGTCTTTTTTCCACACCTTTGGTGATCATTCCAAGAGCACCAATTACAATTGGTATCTCCATCACTCCCATGTTCCACTGCTTTTTTCAGCAGTTTTTTACATGTTTTTCATACCACTAGTTTCTGGTAGTTTTTACTGAAGTCTGAGTGACAGCCAATCTCCTCAGTTTTGTGGGACACTTTATAGTATATTTGCTGATGTCAGTAGTGCCTTAGTCTGAATAGTCTCAACTCTCCCCTGATCTCCATGTTCATCCAGTCATTTTTCTAGATTCTATGGGACTATTCCATACAATATAATTTTGATTGGTATCCGTATTATCTCATATTTTACTATTCATTCAGCTCTTTGGCAAGGCCTTAATATTTATCACGAAGGGTGTCTAGCCCACAAAAATCTCCGCCACATAGACAAACCATGCTGATGGAGATTATAGTGAAGTAGAAATCTGTTATTTGATGAGACAGAGGAGGTGAAAAGTGAGCAGAAGATTAGCAAACCTAACAGCTATCTTCTGATTGTATCCACTTATTTTGAATATCTAAAAAAAACCTCTTTCACAGCATTGATACTACTTGGCAGTCAATTAGGGGGGATTTTACTGCATATGAGTAAACAGACACTTTCTTATAGGGTTATTCAGTCAACAGTAAGACAACATTGTGTGAGATTGTGTACTGTGTGATTGTTACATTCACAATAATCAAGAAACTAGATTCTGGAAATCTCACAAAGGGTCTTTTGCTTAGAAAGTATTTACCAAATACTTCAGCAAAAAGTAGAATGCAATACAAGGTTATTTTTAAAGCAGAGCACAGTTAGTTTGAATTCATTGTTTTCCTTTTCCTAGGCAGGTTGACATACCAAGATTAAAGATCCTAGTTTACCCAACTATTTACTCATAGCTAGAAAGAGAAGAAATGGATTCATGCCTTTCCCTTGGAGATTAGCATAAAGTGAAATCCAAATAGGCTTGTTTAATATTTGAACCTGGGACATTGAGTCGATTTTCAATAGCAATAACCACTACACTACATATCCATGCAATATTTTACAAAGCATCTCATCCCCAAATATATCCTCCACTTCGAGAGTCCTGACTTGTCACTCTAATTTCTGTCATTTACGATCGTGAAAATCATCATTAAAATGATAACAAATAAGCTGATGATGATACTAAAAGAGGACTTTTCCAGATTCTTCAAAAGTCAAAGTTGGTTGGTTGGTTGGTTGGTTGGTTGGTTGGTTTTTATGGCATATCAACCTTTGTTAGTTATTTAACACGAAATCCATTTTTATACAAATAATTCAGTTCTATTTCAAATTATTCAGTTTAGCATTAATACACAGTTTAATTGTTAAAAACATTTCTATTTTAAGCTATTTAGTTTAGTCAGAAGTTTCTAATTCAGCTAATTCAGTTTAGTATAAGTACAGATTTTGTTTACACACAGTTAAATGTTAAAGCAGTTCTATATTAAACAATTCAATTTAGCATAAGTACCGTTTCAATGTCAAAAACAGTTCCATTTCAAGCAATTCAGTTTAGTATAAGTATGCAGTTTAAATGTAAGTGCAGTTTAATTGTCAAAAACATTTCTATTTCAAGCTATTCAGTTTAGTCAAACAGTTCTAATTCAAACAATTCAGTTTAGCATAAGTATGCTGTTAGTTTTATTTACCCCTAGATAGGGCCCTATCAGGTGTTACCATTCCAGACCAGAGTGGACATAGGAGCAATGGCAATGAAGGGGTGCTCTGCATTCCCCAAAGCTCCAGTATCACTGGAACCTCAGCACCAGATTGTTCAGTGTCATATCCAGGACACTCATTGGGGGAGGTTCTTACCACTTGTTTTTTGGTGTATTCTACAGTCCAAGCCAACTGGGCAAAAGTTGAAGGGATACTGGTATAAGTGTGTGTGGTTTTAGAAAGTGATAAATGGCTACAGCCCTTGTAAGCTAAACTTTTGCGAATATTTAATGACTGGGCACTTTCCATAGAGATCTCCTATATCCCAAATTTCCTTTCCTCTTCTTCCATGTCTATGTTGACTGTCCTTCTTCAAGGATAGCTTTGACTCACAAAGGTTGATATGCCATTAAACAAAGAAACAAAACATTTTATTTGATGAAAATATTTGTAATTATATAACTAGGCAAACAAATGATTATAATCATTCAAAAGTAATGATTACATGAAACCATATAACTGTACAAATTATTGTTATTAGATGGGAATACTTGAAACCATATATAATCCTGGATGAGAGGGGTTCTCTCCATGTTGTAGTGGTTAACATGCTGGACTGTGACATCATAGTAGGTAATATCAAGTACCAGTTGTGCTATCATGTTCACTTTTGGACTAATACCGTTGAGAAAGGCATGAACTCCCTTATCCTTTAAGCAATGAGTTAAATCATATCACTACTCTCCTGCAAAGATGGCTTTGGCATTAAATTAGCCACAAAGATTGTTATGGCATTAAATAAAAAGTAGGTGACCTTAGTCGAGGGTGACCTGAAGGCTCCCATTTCAATAACTACTACACCGAGGTGTAGAGGAGGGGGCTACTCCATTCCCTGGATTGCTCCACTTTACCCTTGATCTGTACTTTATAATGCTGAGTGTTAAGCAAGGCGGCAACAAGTACCATTTTCTGAGTCTTTGGTATGACTCAACCTGGGATTGAACCCTGGTCTCCTGGACCATTAGCGAACACTCTACTCATTAGACCAATGGCCTGGTCATGGCATTAAATAAAGGAACCAAACCAAACCTAACCGAGTCAATAGTCAATTAATACACTTTGTGAATTCTGACAACGAATTGCAATGACATTACTAACGTGTTATTTGACTTATTTTTTTAATGATATTTAATTTTAGAGTGAAGACAAGCATAAGATTTTAATGGATCTTCCAGCCTATTTGATTGTTATCAGTACCATAATAAAGTTGGCCTGAATACTCTAACCACCTTTCCTCTGAAAGCACAAGAAAACAAGAAGAATTCATCTGGTGATTCAAGTTGGGAACAGCCAAGAGGAAAATGAAGCCAAAATTCAAACTCTCTAGGAACAGTTTTAAGTATCTAGGTCTGTCTGGTAAAAACATTGACAAGGAATTCAGTATCCAGCTTTCACTAAGATCTGGGTGATTTATGGATTTATTGACAGAGCTTTTCTCAAATTTGATGTTTTTCACAATCAGTCCCCTCAATGTTCAACACACTTATTCCCATTGGTTGGAACACCTCCAAGATACTGATACAAATCTCAAGTTAACCATTACATCAATGATAAATAAAAGAATCAGAAAATAATAAAAACATCTTCGTTAATTATGTTGTTACAGTCAAGCACATTAGCCACTACAGTTTAGAGACCCCCTCAAAAAAACACCGTGAGTTAATTTGTATCTCTCACTCTTACATTAATATGTTCTTATACAGCATAGACATAAAATGTTTATGAAGTTTAAACTTTATTGTCTCTAAAGTTTTAAGATGATTATTTTAAACAAAGAAGTGTTAATATCTTGATCTATCTATTAATCTATCTATCTGTCTGTCCACACACACACACACACACACACACACAGACACATATATATATATATATATATATATATATATATATATGTATATACTTTAAGAAAAACAACAAACCGGTCACATTAGGATTATAAATTTATTTCCATCCTGTTACGCGTTTTTGAAAATTTCAAAAACATAAAAAAATTTAACAGGACTTCTTCAGATCCTATGGATAAAAAACTGTTGTTTTTTTATCCATAGGATCTGAAGAAGTCCTGTTAAAGTTTTTTTGTGTTTTTGAAATTTTCAAAAACGCGTAACAGGATGGAAATAAATTTATAATCCTAATGTGACCGGTTTGTTGTTTTTCTTAAAGAATTTATTGCTCTGTATTGTCTGTTACATTGAGCTCTTTACCAGGAAAATTTAAATGTTCACTCTTGAATAGTTTTCTTGTCCTGATGGAATTACTCCCAACTCCGGTTTAACTGGACCAAATAATACCTATATATATATATATATATATACATATATATACATATATTAGAGAGAAATAAGTGGAGAGTTGGATAAATCAAACACTTAACTTCAATTTAGAGGAGTGATATTTCTTTCTTTTTATTCCAAAGAACTTTTTCAAATTTTTGAATATATATATATATATATATATATATACCAGATGTTTCAGAAAAGTTGATAGAATTTTGTAATCTAATAACTTGACCAATTCTTGGTCACATGATCACAAATTTAACAACATAATAAGAAACAACTCAAATTTTTATGCTTATTGTTTTAGTTTTTTCTTTAAAATTGTCTTTCATTAAAAAAGAAAAGATGTTTTGATATTAGCATAGAATGTTCAGTTGTTTCTACACATGCTATTAAGATTTGAGACCAGAAGAATTAGTCAAGTTATTAATTTACAAAAATTTATCATCATTTCTGAAACACCCAGTATATCTAAAATTATATCAATTCTTTTTTAAACATCTTGTATATATCTTTTATGTATAAATATATCTATGATATATTTATACATAAAGAGTGCTCAGGATTGGTCTCAGATCTTATATATTCATTAGGATAGCATAGATAAGGAGACAATGGGGCTTTGTGACATTGTCAACGCTATTCTTATATGAGAGTCATTTAAAAAGTTCTAAGCCTCAGTCATGAAGAAGAACATACCTGAATATTTTTGCTGTTGTTATGCATTACTGCTTCTTATAAGACAAGAAAAACTTATTCAGATTTTTTTCAGTTTCATAAGAAGTGGTTGTGTGTCACAACAATAATGTTCAGCTATACACTTCTTTGTAGGCGAGGCTAAGAACTTTTTGAACAACCTTTGGTTGGTTGTTTGGGTTTTATGGCATATCAACTTTTATAGGTTAATCGATGCCAAATCAATTTTTATACAAATAATCAGTTCTATTTCAAACAATTCAGTTTAGCATGAGTACAGTTTCATTGTCAAAAACATTTCTATTTCAAGCTATTCAGTTTAGTCAAATAGTTCTAATTCAAACTATTCAGTTTAGCATAAGTATGCAGTTAGTTCTATTTGACCCATAGATAGGGTCCGATCAGGTGCTACTATTCCAGGCCAGAGTAGACCTGGAAGCAATAGCAATGAAGGGGTACTCTGCATTCCCCAAAGCTCCAGCATCACTGAAACCTCACCATCAGATTGTTTCGTGTCATATCCAGAACATTTGTTGGTGGAGGTCTTCCCCCTCTGCAGAGGTGAAGTTAGTGTATATTACAGCCCCAGCCTACTGAACAAGAACAACCTTTGTATATATATAAGAAATATTAAATAAAATGTTAATTTTCTTCAAGACAGTCTTCTCAGTGTTCAACACACTTATTCCAATGAGTTTTCCCCTGGTTGGAGCACATCTTTTGATATAGTGTGAAGCTGTGCTGTCATATTTCTTTTAATATTCTCAACATCCTCAAATCTTCCCCTGGCAATAGATTAGCAGTTTAGGAAAAAATTGCATGGATCTAGTTTTGGTAAGTATAGAGGGTCTTGCACTTAATGCAATTCTATGTTTCCCCAAAAACTGCTTATCAAAAGGTACTGAGACTGTTGAATAAAACATATTGAGAATAGGTACTGACTTATCAAAAGGCAATCTGAATGTTAGGACATCAGTCTAGATGTTTAGACATGTTGATATTATTAAATTTTAGATTTGATTCAGTCTCAATACGTTTTTGATCACATCTTATATATTCATAAAATGTGGGTATTTGATTTACAAACTAGGATTCTCAATCTTTTGAATGACTTGTTTGATATTTTGAACATTCTCACTTCTTGATTCACAGGAATATCTAAAATATTCATCTTCAACATTCTCTCAACCTTCACAAAACCTCTTCTCATACTCAGACACAACTGCTTATGACATGAATAATTCCTCAAAAATGTCAGTTAATTCGTGAAAAAATTTGTTTTCTTCAATCTCAACAAAATAGTGCAAATTTATAGTTTGTTCAATTTTTGGAACTGACTATTTTGACATAATGTCAGAAAAAAACTCATCTACTTCAAGTGATGTATAACAACAAGACAAGAACAGATTGAAAAAGATGAATATGTTGCAATTTCCCACAAAAAAAAATTAATACACCTCTTATATATATATTTATGCATTTTCATTTTGTGTGACAGAGTTTTAAAGCCATAGAGTTGGCTAATGAATAATACTTAATCACGTCCATTTTTGTTGTAATTCATTCGTAAAGCTTGGTAGCTGTGAGTAAATATTCATTTGCATATTAAACCATGAGCTACGATTTGAGGCACGATTATATGGACATAGGGGCATTCCATTGTGCTCAAGTGGCTAAGTCCATTCTCTGGACAGTGATTGGTTGCTGGCCCAATGAATGGATCTATTAATGTGTGTATACACTGGCTTGCTTAAGATGTTATGGGCTCGGTATTGAGCTACTGCCCATATTATTTTTTGTCTACCAGCTGGAAGCTAGCTGGGGCCGCTGAACCAGTAAGTATTGTTCTTGTTTATTCTGCATGTTAGAGCAGTGACTTCTACACATTTTCATTGTATAATGTATCACTAGAAATAATAAAATGCCAGAATCTTTGGTTGAGAAAAAAAATCATGTTATAAAGAATTGTTGGAAGTGTACTTATTTTTGGGTAAAAATAAATATATCTATAAGTGTGCTTCAAAAATTTTGCAATATTTCATTACAGTTTGCTGTATATATGTCACATGCATGTGTATATATATATATATATGTATTGAAATAGAAAAATAAAATTGCTTGCAATTTCAAGTTTCAAGAAAAATGATCACAGATACTTTCCTGTCAAACACTTTTTGACAAAACTTGAAGTTACAAATTCATTTTTTTTTAGATTTCAACAAACTGTATCATCAGGACAGTTCTGAATTGACCTGATGATTTGGTTGGGTGAAACCTCAATAGATTACTTATGACTCAGTAGGTATTTGAATTTCACTCTTCTTCATGTATTAAATACTCTTATGTTTAAGCTTAAGGTATTCAGTTGATGTTTTTTTGCTTTTGACAACTCATTGCAATATTGGTTGATTATTTTCAAGCAGTCTTGTTTTATGGAATTTTTTCTCTGATATCAATTTGTGTAATATTATTTTATTCATATATTGTATCATCTGTTTTTTTTTCACATCTTCAGAGTAATAGAATAGGTATAAAAATAAAAACTATATATATATATATACATGCTCCTCTCTTTGGGAGTTGAGCACTCTTGCAAAGGAACTTATGGCTTCCACTTGTGTAATACAAAGCTTTTCTAAAAAACTGAGCTCTCAGGTATCCAATGGGGTAAACTGTAAAGAAATGAAAGTTAATACATATGCATTAAATTCCTGAGTTTAAATAAGGTCATCAAATGGCTGAGAGGTATGTTATTGGTCTGATGTAAAAGTTAGGCAGGTTTTGATCCCAACTTGAAGTGTCCAGTGTGTCTTGCCACACTGAAGAGTTGTGATACAATGAAACTGTCTGTCTGTGGATGACAATATATGTATATATATATCAGTGAAGTTTAGGTTGGCAGACTAAATTGAGCATAGTAAATATTTGTTTTATATTGGGCAAGGTTGACAATGAAACAAAGCAAAAAAAAAATGCTAAAAAGAAATGTCATGCATAGTTTGAATGAAACCTGAAACTAATGATCCCCTACAAAACAAACAGTTTCTTTTCATCTATCCTCTGAAGGTTATAACTCTTCATAAGATGGAAGTCATAACAACAAGTTAAGTTTATCTCTTTGCCATGATCTTTATTGTTGTTAGAGGTTGGAGATAAGGAACCATATTTATCAACTTATCAACTTCAGCTTGTTTTACTTTCTCAGTAGTTTAGCATTTGGGAGAACAAGAAAATTATCTTTCATCATTGTTATTCTTTTTGAACATCATGCAAGCACCAGTGGCAATGGTAATACAAAATAATTATTATTGCAATTTAATCTCTTTTTTATTGTTTTCAGTTATTGTTTTGTAAAATTAATTTTTCTCTTTAGTTTGTCTGTTTATTTGTTTGGCTTTTATGGCATATCAACTTTGTAGGTTATTTAATGCCAAATCCATTTTTATACAAATGAAGTTGGCTCATTAGTCGAGGGTGACCCGAAGGCTTCCTTTTTAAAAGCTACTACACCAATGAGTAGGGGAGGGCACTACTCCATTCCCTGGATTGCTCCACTTTACCTTAGATCCTCACCTTATAGTGTTGAGTGCCATTTTATGAGTTTTTGGTATGACTCGACCTGGGATTGAACCCCGGTCTTCTCTACTAATTAGGCTAAAGGCCCAGTAAATAAACTGTTCTATTTCAAACAATTCAGTTTAGCATAAGTACACAGCTTAATTGACTAAACTGAATAGCCTGAAATAGAAATGTTTTTGACAAACAGTTCTATTTCACATAAATCAGTTTAATATAAGTATAGTTTTTTTGTTTACACAGTTAAATGTCAAAACAGTTCTATATAAAACAATTTAGGTTAGCCTACAAAATCAGTCTCATTTCAAACAATTCAGTTTAGCATAAGTACACAGTTTAAATGTCAAAACAGTTCTATTTCAAGCAATTCAATTTAGCATAAGTAGACAGCTTAGTTCTATTTGACCGATAGGTAGGATCCTATCAGGTGCTACCATTCCAGACCATTGTGGACCTGGAGCGATGGCAATGAAGGGGTACTCCACATTCCCTAAAGCTCCAGCATTGCTGGAACCTCACATCAGATTGCTTAGTGTCATATCCAAGGCACTAGTTGGTGGGGGTCTTACCCCTATGCAGAGAAGTAGTCAGTGTATTCTATAGCTAACTGGGTAATAATTTTTCTCTCTTTCTGTTTTATTCCTTTTCTTTTCCCTACCAGAATCATTAAGTTGTTAATATCATCATCAGCAGCAGCAGCAGCAACAGCAGCAAGGCATACCAGATTCCCTTGATTCTCTCTTGTACTCCATCCCTATCAATCATCACTATTGGTTGGTCCTCTACACAGCATCCAGTGTCCACACAAAGCTGGTTAATGTAAGTTTTTGCTGGTGGGTCAACACTTGTGGGTCAATGAGTAGGAATTATAGAAGAACTTAGGGTTTTGTCCTTTCTTTCCCTCTGGTGCCCAGCTAGTCTTGCTTGGGTGGTTTGTGAGATGGGAGGTAAGTAGCCATACACCTGCTGTTTTGTAGGGTGCTGCTTTCAGGATTTGTTCATGACAGCATCCACTGTTCTTGTGTTATTTCCACCGAGCTTTTTTCTTGGCATTTTGTTAATTTGCTTTTTATTCATTTTTTTTATTCCTCCCAAGTCATCTCTGCTTTTTACTATCTTCTCACTTCAACATTACAACATTAAAAAAAATCTCTGTACCAAACATATACACTATCAACACAGTATCTATGTACAGATCAAATTCTGTTAAGTAAGTCAATGAATTGTTTCCCAAAATGTCCACTTAAATTCTTTTTTTACCATTTCTTCTGAAATCATTTAATCAAATCTTAAAATTTTCTATGCCATTTTAGTTTTTGATCTGATTTGGTAATTTTCTCCAAGAATATATAACTCTATTAGCAAAAAGTCCAATAGTTTTGTAGTTTTCGAAATCTGTCTGGACAGTAAATTTCCAGTTTGAGGAGAAATATTGAAAAAATGTCTACCAGAATTTGAAATTTTTCTAATTATTTTGAAAGTTTCTATTAGATCACCTCTGATTCTTCTTTCTAGTTCAATTATCATCATTATCATCATGCCGCTAGTATGGATATCCCTGACCCTCTCTCGCCACTTTTTCCTATTGTTCATCGCCTCTGGCAGGTCTTCAGGGCTACATCCTGTATCCTCACATAGCTGCTGAATGTATGTCCAAGCTGGTCGTCCTGCTTTTGCCCGGCCATATGTGGGGGTCCATAGGGCTACATCACTTATGAGCTCGTCCCTGCTTCTCCAGCAGTGTCCTGTATGTCTGGTTCATCTAGCTTGGGTTGTTTTCGTGATGGGAGGCAGGTGGCCGTATAGTTGGTGCCTCGTGGGGTTTTGCTGCCAGGACTTGTTCAATATTGCTCGCAGCATTCTTGTGTAATTGTTGTCTAGCTTCTTCTCCACCCATTTAGTTAGCATCCAAGTAGTGCCTCCATACAGCAGTATCAATACGACCGCTGCCTGGTAGAAAGTTAATCTTTATTTCTCTTATCTCTCCCTGTAATTCTAATCTTTTAATTCTTTTTTTATAATCTATTCTTTTTTTTGTTAAAGTCCTTGTGGTTCAACCATACAATAATACTGACATAGCTTCAGCTTGTGAAAATTTTTTGTTTTATTTTCTTATTTTTTTAGATCAGCTCTTCTCCTAAATCAGGTAATATTTCTGCACTGCCTCCTTCTGGGTTTGGTTTGGTTTTATGGCATATCAACCATTGTAGGTTATTTAAAGACAAATCTATTTTTATTCATATAAACAGTTCTATTTCAAACAATTCAGTTTAGCATAAGTACACAGTTTAGTTCTACTTGACCCCTAGATTGGATCCTATTAGGTGATACCCTTTCAGGCCAGAGTAGACCTGGGAGTAAAGCAATAAAGGGGTACTCCACATCCCCACAGCTCTAGCATTATTGGAGCCTCACCATCAGATAGTTTTGTGTCATATCCTGGACACTCATTGGAGGAGTCTTACTCCTCTGCAGAGATGGAGTCAGTATATTCTACAATCCCAGCTGACTGAGGCCAGCCTCCAAATGGGCTTGAACTCGTGACTTCCAGGCAACCAGGTGAGATTTTACCAGTGCTTTTTTTCCCCCTAGGTCAACTCCCATCAGACTCACAAGTGCCTCTTTTTGTTTTCTCTGGGGATAAGATGTTGTTCTTTCATTTATCTACAATCTTCTCACAGTTTTTTTTTAAGTTTCTTTCTTGTTTTAAACATTATCACTTTTCCTTCTTTCTTTCTTTCTGTCTTTCTTTCTTTCTTTTTGAATCTTCTCTTTCTTTTTCTCACAGAGCTTCTTTCTTTCTTTCTTTCTTTCTTTCTTTCAACAATCTTTATCCCTTTCTTTTTCTTCAAAATTTTCTTTATCTCTTTTTCTTTCTTTCTTTAAGCATCTCCTCTTTCTGTTTCTCAAAAAAGTTCTTTCTTTCTTTCTTTCTTTCTTTCTTTCTTTCAACAACTTTTCTTTTGTTTATTCTATTGGCTTCTTACTTTCTTTCAGTGAATTTCTTCTTTCCTTTTTATTTCTCAAGAAACTTTTCTTTTCCTTTCTTTTTCTTTGAACAACTTTTTTTTGTGTTTTTTTTTTCCCTTTTCCCTTTGTAATATTCCTGCTGTTTAATCTTTTTGTCTTTTTATTTTGTCTGCATTTCTAGTGTTTCCTCATTTCTTTCTTATCTCTTACTCTCTGTTCTCTAAGCTGTTCACTATTGGCCTCATGTCAAGTAGAATTATAAATGCCTTTGCTAAAACAAAGAAAAAGATGAGAAAAACACCTGCTTTCTGATTGGTCGACACTGATGCAAAATTCTTCGCAATTCTTTACTGACCTTTATCTTTCTTTCTTTTTCTTTTTTCTTTTTCTCTTCTTTTTGTCTTCATACAGACTTTTTTCCTCACCTTTTTTATTTTCTTTTTTCTTTTAGATTGCAAAGAAGATGAAAGCTTGAAATGCTTTCCAGCCCATTCTTGAAGCTGACAAAATGACATTAATATTGTGATGCTTATGAGAAGAATTATATTTCAAGAATTGTTTTCTTTCAATTTCTTTTTCTAATGGCATATCAACTTTTGTGGGTTATTTAATGCCTAAGCCATCCTTTCATCCTAAAGATCAGTTGTGGTGCTCTTTTACCCATAGCTGGTGGGAAAATGGGGGTTCATACCTTTTCCAGGGGTATTTGTCCAAAAGTGAATATTATAATGTGACTGAAGTTTGAACTCACTCACTATAATGTCGCAAACTAGCATAATAGCTGCGATAGCATAAGGGGACCCCATCAACTATTGATATTTCTGTAATGGAACTACATATTACAAATACAGTATTAGGAAAAAGAACAGACTATAAAAAAAAAAACATTTTTTATTATTGTCTCAAATTTTACTGAAACTTCAATGGCTTAGACAAGCAAGTAAGTAAAGTTGGCGACTGTAGACAAGGGTGACCCTAAAGGCTCCCTTTTCATTAGCTACATCACTTAGGTGTAGGGGAGGGTACTACTATTATTTTCCTTGGATTGCTCAATTTTACCTGATCTGTACCTTGTAATGCTGAGTGTTAAGCAAGGCAGCATCAAGTACCATATTTTGAGTCTTTGGTATGACTTAACCAGGGATTGAACCCTGATCTCCTGGACCATTGGCAAACTCTCAACCCACTAGATGAATGGGCTGAGAAAGTAATTATTTTCCTTGATTATTGTTCTCTTAATTGTTGCAAAAAGTCATAATTTTCTGAAAAGACGATTCTCAGAAATAGCCAAAAATTGGAAATTTTGTTGAATTTATGTTCCTTGATTTGATATCCTTATTTTTTATTAGTTCTTTGCTAATGACTTTTCACTATAACTAAGTGAACTTTGATAACAATAATCAAAGAAATAATCACTAATGATTATTACTGTAGAGCATACTATATAAAAAATGTCCCTGTTGATTATTTTTATCAATTTTGTTTCATATTTTCTTATATCTTTTCATTCTTACTTACTTTTTATCACAATTCATTCAAGTTGTCATTCTGTGACAGTGGGGAGTAGATTAAAAACAATATAAGAGCTCAACTGAACTACAAAGAGCCATTGGTTTGCAGAAGTTCAAATTGAACCAATAAACTCATCCTTTATTCTGTTTCTCAATCTCTTTGGTGCAATATTTGTTAGAGTTTTTAATTCTTTGTTTGTTTGTTTGTTTTTGCTTTTGGTGTGATGCATTTGGTAACAAATTTAATAAATGAAATAGCACTTTAGACGGTAAAGTAAAAAAGCTTGTTTGAAACTTTGTGATCTCTAAGTTATATACTACAGAAATGACTCATCTCGAATCAAGCAACTATCAAAAATTTGAAGGGAAAAAATATTTCATGAATGAATAATAAAGAGAATTTTTTATTCTCTGATACTTCTAAAAATGACTGTTTTATGAAAGTTTTAGAAGTTATAAAGCATTTTTTTAATCATTGGGCTAGGTTATATTGGATATGAGATACTTTCAGGGGGTACATCACATGTGATCCAAAATTTGAAAATAATGTAGACTTAAGTTTTATCTCACCCTCACACATTTAAGTTAAGTGATTTAAGTTGCTCTCTGCACCAAAAAGGTAAATAAGATTTTAAATGATAGTGAGAAAACACACAGATTGGAAATAAAAGATAAGCACCAGTTATCATAATTGTGCAGCAAAAAGACGTTAGTTTGCATAAGTTCAAATCAAACCAATAAACTCATCCCTAATTCTGTTTTTTCTCTTTCTCAGTATCATATTTTTGTTATTTTTTTTCAAGTTGTCGTATCAATAGTATCTTTCATTTATTTCCTTTTTTGACTTGAAGTATTGTTAAATATTATCATTAATTTTGACTAGTATTTTCTTTCATCATTTGATTTTTATCTTGATAGAATCTTTGAATACAAAATTGTTTCTCCTACCAACAGTTTTGTATTCAAATCTCTCGTTTCTACATCACTGTTACTTTTAAAATGGTACAATCTCTTATTTAACAGCCAGTAAGCAAACTAGCAGGCCTTTAGTAATGAGTTCATTTCTCACTGGGTATCTTATACTTCTGACCTTGTACCAAATTAAGCTAAGGATTTTTATTGTTATTTACTAAGCTTAGCTTAGTTGTGGAACAAGACCAGAAGTACAGAGCCCTCAGTGAGAATCAAACTCATTAGGAGTGGTGTGTTAGCCTAATCTACTAACCAATACACCTCTCAAAACATACTGCTATTTATTTACTAAGTTTAGCTTAACTCTGACACATGATCAAAAGTAAGGCACATCCAGTGAGAATCAAATTCACTAACAATGGTCATCTAATCTTGTTTGATAACCATTACACCACTTGAGAGGCCCTAAAATAGTCATTTACTAAATACAGCTTGATTCTCACAAAGTGCTCTATGCTGAGAGCCTTGTACGAGACAAAACTAATAATCTAATGATTGATTTTAACAGTATTTTAAACGATTTTTTCAAGCAGTGGTTGTGTTTATACTGCTGTATGGATGCACTATATGGATGCTAACTAAATGTATGGAGAAAAGGTTTGACTACAACTACGCAAGAATGCTGCGAGCAATATTGAATAAGTACTTGAGGCAACACCTCACAAAGCAGCAGCTGTATGGCCACTTACCGCTCATCGTGAAAACTATCCAAGTTAGACAAACCAGACATGCAGGACACTGCTGGAAAAGTAGGGACAAACTCATAAATGACATAGTCCTGTGGACCCCTTCACACAGACGAGCAAAGGCAGGATGACCAGCTAGAACCTACATACAACAGCTCTGTGCCAATACAGGATGTAGCCTTGAAGACCTACCAGAAGCGATGGACAATAGAGAAGGGTGGTGGGAGAGGTTCAGGGATATCCATGCTGATGGTGTGATATGATGATGATGATGATTATACATAAAGGTTCGGGAATTTTGTTCATATTTACAGTAGTATAGTCCTATCAAATACATAAATTTTAAGCAGATCTATTTGAACCATTGATGGGATCCTAACAGTTACTACCCTGAGTTAAAGTGGACCTGGGAGTAATGGCAATGAAGGGGTTCTCCATACTCCCCAGAGTTCTTGAGACTCAAGCCTTACTATCAGGTGCAATTTAGTGTCATTCTCTGGATAATACACAAAACTAATTTAGCAATATCAATTCTGAGTGCCTACCTAAGAATTATGCAAACTAGTCTGGTATAACATTATTGCTGTATTGAGTTCAGTTCTCTTTGGGTTCCTACCTCTTTTGGCCTTGTGCCAGATTAGGTTAAGCTTAATAAATATCTATAACTTATTCTGTGCATTCGTGTATGTATATCTGCACATTTAAGTGAATGCTGTTCTAAAATGGGTGTTTATGTTAGCAGAAAAACAATATCTGTGAATGAATTGAAGACAGGAAGGAAGGAAGGAAGGAAGGAAGGAAGGAAGGAAAGGAGAAATGAAGCAGAAAAAAAAAGAAAGGAAAGAAGATGAGCTTATACAAGACCTTGCTGCCAAAAATTATGAACGTTTTGGCAAAAGTCTAATTTGTGTGGAAAGGTGAGCAGGAGGCACCCAAGAAATGTGGGCAGCAAGAAGAATTCAGTTGCATCCAGATGTTTGTTTGTTGCTTGTTATTAGGGATTGTTGTGATTGGTTGCCAAGGAAATAAACAAATCTGTTGAATAGAGAGAAGGAAAGAAAAGAAGGAAGAAGGAGTTGGTAGAAGAAGGTGTGGAGAAATAAAGAAGGAAAGTGGAAAAGTGATTGATGTAAATCAAGAAAGAAAGCATGAAAGAAAAAGAAGGAAAATCGAAAAAAGTAAAAAAGAAAAAAAAGAAAACTGTTTGTTGAGATGAATAAGTGAGAAACTTAGATAAAGTGAAACAATGTGAGAGAAAAGGAGGTAAAGAGAGAAAGAAAATTAGAATAGAAATGATATGAGTGAGAAAGAAACAGAGAGAGTCAGTAGAAGAGGAAAACACAAGAAAGATAGTTTAAAAGGGGAATAAATCGAGATAAGAAAAATTATGGGGAGACAGAGAGAGTAAGTGAAAGAAAGAGAGAGAGAAAAAAAAGAGGCGCAAAAACCAGGAATAGAGAGTGGAAGGAATAGAAAGAAAGACTAGAAAAAAAGAAAAGAAAAGTGGTAGACAGAGAAAGAAAGCAAGAATAAGAGTGAAAAAGGCTTTGCCAAAATAAGTAAAATTCAGCTTGATTAGGCTGCAAGAATTGGCATAAAATAGGTTAGGAGACTAACACGTGCTGCTTGTTGTGTCGATAAGTGAGCATCCACATGCATTTGGTGTGAATGCTTAAAGGAACGAGGATTTCAATCACTCGTGATTGGCTTTTTTTGCAGCAGGACAAGTTTGTCAGGGTGGATATGTTACACCTGTGGGTGGCAAAAAGTATTCTTTATTGTATTTCAATGTTTTTAAGGAACAAACAATAGACACACACATATATATAAACATACAAACACAGATGCAAACACAAACACAAACACCCATATATAAAATTATGCATATATATATATATATATATATCAGGTACAAAAAATAAGATATAAAACAAGTTAAAAACTCCCAACTCAGAGTTTCATGTTTTTGATCATCAGGTGATTTAGTATTCAATATGTTTGACTTTTAAAAAAATTTCTTTTAATTCAGATGTGTTGAATACTAACTCACTGGAGGATCAAAAACACCCAACTCAGGAGTTCTTACCCTGTTTTATATTTTGGTTTTTATTCTTGAAATATATTGTGATATTGCTTTACATTTTTATGCATTGAGCAGTAAAGATTAAAAATGGCTTTAGCCTTAAATTTTATTCATAATTGTAATTGCTGACACATAAATATATATACGGCCATCTTCTAACACAAAAACCATCCAAATAAGATGAACAAGATATGTGGGACATTGCTCGAGAAGTAAGAATGAATTTATAAGTGACATTCTCCTATGGACCCCTTCACATGGATGAGCCAGTATTGGCAGACCAACAAGAACTTACCTACCACAGCTCTGTATAGACACAGGATTTAGTCTAGAAGACCTGCTGTAACCAATGGATGATAGGAATGAATGGCAAGAGAGAGTCAGCACAACTTGATGATTGATATATGTTTGTATGTACATATATATATATATATATATATATATATATATATATTTGTAGTGATTACTGACAATTCTCTTAGTTTGATTATGCTATTTAGTTATTTACTAAGCTTAGCTTTGTAAATAACTAAATAGCACAATCACAATCAAAGTCAGAAGTATAGGATACCTAGGGAGAGTCAGAATTACAAGCAATCAGCTGCTAACCTAGCTTGATAGCCATTACATAATGCACTCTATAAGGTTTTTTATAGATATGAATGCAAAAAGCGAAAACATACAACTTATGCAATAGTGAGTTAGTTAAACACACAAATTATTACCACTGTAATGAGTTTAGTTATCATTGAATGCTCAATACTAGTGACCTCGTGCCTAGGGGTGTATGAGGCATAACAGTTAATGTAAGAGAAAGTTGATGTGGTGAGCCAAGTACAAAATCCTGGACAAAGCTGTTTGCGTTTCACTTCTCGCTGATGCCCTTGCAAAAGGTATGAATCCTATTGTTTGCATCCAACCCATCTATTGGTCCATTGTAGGGCAGACTTGAAAATTTATTCATATGAGTGTCAAACTTATTAAAAAAGTTCTACTGAGCCACTTTGCTACCTATTACATCACGTGAAGTACTCATTGTGATTCTTAGTGTCATGTAGCAAAAAATCTCACATTCACTTGATAAGACCAAGAGTTTTAAAAATATGTATGGCAATATATATATACATACATATCTATTACAACAGTATATGGTTGTCATTGTTTAACTTGTTGGGTTTGTGGCAGATCAAATGCGTTATAATTTGATGAGTACTCAATATCTGTGATAGAGCTATTATGTAATATGATGATAAATAAATATATATTAGTTTTTATACATATTTGATTGCATGGATGCTTATTTTATATGTATTTAATAGCAAGGATGTTTATGCTTATATGTATTAGTTTTTATATATATTCAATAGTATGGATGCTTATCTGTGATCACTTGTTTTATGCCATCTTTGTGGTTTTATGTCGAACCAAGCGCAATATAATACAGAGAGTGCTCAATATCTAGGATAGAGCTATTATATAATAATAATAATAAATAAATATATATTAGATATATGTATTTAATTCCATGGAATTTAGACTGTGACCCCAGGGTTTCATGGAGTTTTTTACAAAACCACAATCATCAGGCAGTTAACAAAATGAAATATATATATATATATATATATATTTATGATGTTTGATTTTTTATAACAGCATTGTTTCAATTTTCATTTTTAATTTAATTGTTTAAATACTTTGGAGTGTGGTAATAAATTATGCTAATAATGCCAGGATAATTTTTCACCAGAAATAATAGAATCCTGATATCCTTGGTTTAGAAAAAAATGTTTTAGGAAAAATTGTGAATGGTATACTTATTATATTGGTATTTTGTATACACATACATACATACATATATATACAAATTTTCCCTTAGTTTTTATTTTTTGCTTTTTTAAACATCCATCATTGACTTAACATCACTGATATCATCCCTCATGGTCCTGATGATGGTTCAGTAGAACCGAAATGCTATAGTGTCGACTTTACTCCTCAATAAATCTCCCCTTTTACTTGGATTGCCTGGTTATCAATTTTTCTTTACATATATATATATATATATATATAGACAGTTGGACAAAATAATGGAAACACCTAGAATTTTAGTATCATAATTTTGAAACTCCAATAAAACCATCAAACATTGATTATTTTTTTATTTTTCATTCATTATTAATTTTTTTTTACAGCAGAGCCTAATGACCCTCTCAAGAACCCAGTTTCCTCAAAAACTTTAAGGGAACTGCACAAAGCCAGATTTCATGGGAGGGCTGCAATCTGAAAACCATATTGAAATGAAAATTTGTTTGAAATAGGCAGGTTTTGATCCCAACTTGAAGTATCCTGCATATCTAGTCACACTGAAGAGTTATGTGGTGTATTCAATAAGTTTCCAGCCTTTTTTTGTACAGGCATTTAAAATTGTCATAGACTCTTGAAAATTCAGTATGTTATAGCTATACTTCTTATGAGATGACTGACCAATTTTTATGATTTCCAGTTCAAATCAACAGTTACAGCAGCAACTGGAATACACCCTACTAAATCCTGATTGTCACACCTGGTGAATTTCAAAAATGCAATCTGGACATGAGGACACTTAAGAAGAACAATATGCAATAAAATTCAGTTTTAAACTTGGAAAAAATGCTCAGAAATGTATGGAATGCTTCAGACTGCTTTTTGATGATCTTGCATGAATCGAGCATCAGTTTTTGAGTAGTATAAGTGATTCAAGGAAGGCACGGAGTCTGTGAGGGATGATGAGAGGTGTGGAAGGAGTAAGGAAGTCAATACACAACAGTTGATTGGCCAAAGGATTAGGGTTAGGGTTACTATGTTGAGGTTTTATAAGGGAGTTCAGGAAGAGATTCCATCGGAAGAGGCCAGCATTCTTCAAATCGGGTCAGTAGCATTTCCACTAGGACAATGCATCAGTCCACAACTCCATCCTTGTCACAGACTATTTGACTAAGATGGGCATCAAGACAGTTCCTCAGCCTCCCTATAGTCTCTGTGACTTTTGGTTATTCCCTAAGCTCAGAGGCTGTCATTATGAAACAATTGAGGAGATGAAAGCGGCTGTGACGAAGGTTATTGACTTGCTCACACATGAGGACTTCCATGAGTCCTTCCAGAAGTTGTTGGAACAGTACAACAAGTATATTGCAGCCGAAAGAGATTACTTCGAAGGGGACTAGAGTTTCATGTCTGTACTATCAATAAAAGTGCCCATATGAAAAAAGTCTGGAAACTTATTTAATGATCCTTGTATGATAGAACAAAACAGACTGTCAGTGAATGACAATATATATTGAGTACTCTGGCAAAGGAATTAACAGCAGCCACCAGCAGAATGCAAAGCTCTTCTAATGAACTGAGCACTCTGTTATCCAATAACACAAGATGTAAATGAATGAAAGCTAATACAAATGCGTCATAATTCCTTAGCTGATGTATGTCGCTAAATTGGCTGAGCGGTTGGATACTAAGTCTAGCGTAAAGTTAGGTGGGTTTCAATCCCACCTTGAAGCATCCTGCGTGTCTAAAACAGTCTGTCTGTGGATGACAATATCTATATATATTTTTTGTCCTTGTTTTCAATTTCCTTCAGTTTTCTCATTATTTCTGTGAATAATTCAGGATTACTTTTGTTGTAGGTTGTGACATATGCTAGGGGTTTTTTGTTGTGTTTTTTAGGTTCATTAATTCTCTTAGGGGTATTTTTTCTGCTAATTCCAACTCTTTATTTAATAGTGTTGTTGGATATCCTCTCTGGTATAGGGTTGTGAGTAGTTCTTTGAGGCATGTTTTTTTTTGTTTTTTATCTGTGATTATTGTGTGTATTCTAGATGCTAGCATGTAAAGGATGGATATTATACAGTTTTTGGGGTGGTGGCTTCTGAAGTGCAGGCATTGTTGGGTTTCTGTTGGTTTGTGGTAGATGTCTCAGATGATTTGTCCATTTACATTTTTTATAAGGATGTCTAAAAATGGTAGGTTTTTTTTGTTTTTTTTTAGTTGTGTTCCATAGTAAATTTTATTTTGGGGTGTAGGTTTTGTTGTAGGTTGTGCAATTCATTGATATCTCTCCATGGGTATTTCCAGAATATGAATCAATCATCCAAATATCTTTTCCATAATTTGGTAAATTCTTCTTTTATGTCATTGCCATATTTTTACCTATTATTTTATATAGGTTTTCTTCTAAATATGCTTGGGTTAGGGTAGCATATGTTGGCACCATTTTAGTTCCCATAGCTGTTCCTAGGGTCTGGATATCGTTAATGTTATTGAATTGGAAGAAGTTATTATTAAGGATTATTTCTATACCTTCTATGATAAATTTTTTGTTAAATCTTGGGTGTAATATATCTGGGTATTTATCTATCCAAAATGAGATGGCCTGTTTTCTTAATTCATGCGGGATATTGTTATATAGGTTTGTGATGTCAAATGTGCCAATGAGTGTGTATGGATCAATTTTTTCTGGCATGGAGTTTTAAAAATCTATGTTGTCTTTGATATAAAACCATTCAAACTACCAACACAAGTAAATTAAAATCTCATTGAATACTCATTAACTAGACTTTATGCCAGACATGTTCTCAGATGAAGGCATCAAGCTGGAAACACACACACACACGCACACATATATATACACACACAAACATTCATAGACATGTGTATACATATACACAGACAAAACTATAAATAAAAAAAAGGAAAGAGTTACCAGGGGGACTTAGAATATGCTGACTGTATCAACTGCATGGGGATAAGGCCACTCTTCTAAAAATGGGGGGCTCTTTAGTATGACATTAAACTGTATCTGATGGTGATACCCTAGTTCTGGAGAGTTGGGGAAAGTGGAGTTCCCTTTAACTGTGATGATTCCCAGGTCCACTCTGACCCAGACTAGTAGTACCTGTTAGGGCCCAATGGATATGATTAAAAATTATTTGTATTCAATTGAACTATGTGCAAAAAAACTCTTTAGAAACAACTACACAAAAAATGTTAATATGAATTTACAGTGAATATGATTCCTTAAACTTTTAGTGTTAAAGTGCTGAATTGTAGCCTCAAGGTAAACAAGTTCAAGCCCCAGTCAATCTGTTATAATCACTTTTGGACTAATACCCTTGGGATGGGTATGAAAACCCTTATTCCTCCAGCTAAGGGTTGAATAGCATTGCTACTGTTCTTTTACATGGATGGCTTTGACATTAACTAATCCACGAAGATTGTAAAACCATAAAAACAAAGTAATCAAACTAAATAGCTGTAAAATTTAACCCATTGCAGGGGTGGGGGATAAGAAGGTTCATACCTTTCCCAAGGATATTTGTAAAAGAGTGAAAATAATTGCACAACTGAAGTTTAGTTCACTGCAATGTCAGTTCAGCATGTTAATCCTGATGCAACAGGGATTCCCTCATCCGTGTTTTGTGTCTGGACTTTTGAGTTTTATTTGAAGTTTAATGTTTGTATTGAAAAACTGATGTATTAATTCTGCTTTCAAATTAGGTAAATATGATCAACATCCGCAGGAGATACAGTCAGTTCATTCTAAGTCCCATTAACTGGATGGTATAAAAATCAAATTTTAAAGTTGTAAACCTAAAAAAAAGTCTTTATTTCATTCTATGCTGGTTAAGTAGAACTTTTTCTTTTCTTTTTGTCATTCTCTTTATGACTATAATATTGGGAGTCAATGATTCATTTGAAATGATTAAAGAGATTCAGAGAATATGGCCATTAGTAAAAAAAAAAATCTATAATCACCCTTCAGGAAAAAGATTGCGTTGACCACACCCGATCAGTGGCATATTTGATTAGCCATTATTCTCTAGCGGAAATAATCACCTTTTTGTTAAAACTCTCCAATTTGTGACTTTCCCAAGCCTCACCCTTAGATATAAAAAAAGGCTCACCCTCAGATATAAAGAAATGGTTATCTGATATCCATTATAGAGTAAGGTTCTTGTCTAAACAATTAAAACTGCATAAAAGATATGATCTCTGAAAATAATGTATTGTATTTTGAACAATATATATATTACTTAAAATATACATATATATATATATGTGTGTGTGTGTGTGTGTGTGTGTGTGTGATCAGGCATAGCTTTGGCTCTAAAACTATGTTCAAACATAGAGTCATCATCTGATGAAGTTTTTGTTGGAAGCAACACTGCTGATTGCATGGGAGTCATTACAAAAGTTTATTTATGATATATATATATATATATATATATATATATATATATATATATATGAATGAGATTGATTAACTGGCAGTTTAAAAAGTTTTCTATTTTCCACTGGGGAAAATGCAAATAATCAAAGTGGGCCGAACCCTTTCACTGGCACAACTAAATCTTCATCACTAGGACCTTTACCAGTGAAATTTAAGCTTGCTTAATATCTCTCTCTCTCTCTCTCTCTCTCTCTCTCTCTCTCTCTCTCTCTCTCTCTCTCTCATTGCATGCATATATATATGTACGTGTGTTTATGTGTGTGTGTATTACTATAAATAAATCATTTTAAAAATGTTTTTCTTAAATCAAGAGAGTGCTCCATACTGGACAGTAAAGTAGAGTAAAAACTTCCTCATGTCAGCTTCATTTCTCAAAGTTTCATGTACTAAAAATGCAATTGACTGATGAAAAAAATAGATAGATAGATAGATACATAGATTGATAGATTCCCATGCATATATCTAAGTATATTGGTAAACAATTAATATATGTATTGATCGATGGACAAGAAGTAATAAATAAATCTATAGCCTGATTCAGTTATTAACTGGGTTCAGAACTAAAATTTTCAAAATGTCAGTGCATTAACTCATATTCAAAAAATTTGTGTAATATAAATGTTTTTTTCATCATGAGACTATATATTAGTTTTTTTATATATATTTAAAAGCATGGAAGGTTGTCTGTGACCTCAGGTTTCATTACATTTTAAAACATCATGAAACCTGAGGTCACATACAAGCTTCCATGCTATTAAATATATACAAAATGATATATATTTACTTATTATTATTTTATAATAGCTCTATCACAGATATTGAGCACTCTCCAAATTATATTGCCTTTGATCTGCCACAAACCCATAAAGTGAGATAGTGACAACCAACACTGTTATAATATATATATATATATATATATATATATATATATATATATATATAAGCATCATTCAAATAGCTCTAAGCCTTGTGGTAACACATTACCAATTCTTGTAAAACTAGAAAAATCTGAATTAGTTTTTCTAGTTTTATAAGAAATGATATAGTGTTGCCACAACAACAAAGTTGAATTATGGCTCTTCTTTTTGGGTTATGTTTTCAACTATTTGAATGGCCTTTGTATATATAAAGTAAAGTTGGTAACCACATTTGAGGATAATCCGAAGGATCCCTTGTCAATAGCTACAACACCGAGGTGTAGGGAGGGGCACTACACTTTTCTCTGGATTGCTCCACTTTACCCTTGATCTGTACATTATAATGCTGAGTGTTAAAGAAGTTCGCATCAATTACCATTTTTTGAGTCTTTGGTATGACTTGGCCTGGGATTGAACCTTGGTTTCCTGAACCATTGGAAAACACTCTACTCATTAGACCAAACACATACGAAAGATATACATTCATATATGTATATTCATATCTTTATTGATTCATATATATATATATATGTGTGTGTGTGTGTGTGTGTGTGTGTGCATATCTGTACATTGAGATATATTTGCACACACACACACTAATACACACATATGTATGGTATATATATATATATATATATATATATATATATATATATATATATATATATAATATTTAACAAGTTTGAAATGTAAATTGTCAAATATAAAAAACAATTTATTTGCCATTATTATCTGATCGAGTGCTCAATATCAGAGAGAGAACCAAAGTTTTACATTGTATTACAGTGTTTGGAAACTGATTATATTTTACCAGGGAGTGTATAAAAAGAATTGTAAACTGAAATTAGGAAAATATTCTCAAGATGAAGAGAAAAATTGATAACAAAGTAATCCAAGAAAAAGGAGACATTTATTGAGAAGCAAAGTCGACACTATAGCATTTTGGTTCTAATGAACCATCATCAGGATGTAAGGAATGATATTAGTGATGTTAAATCAATGATGGATGTTTAAAAATACAAAATACAAAACCTAGGGAAAATCTGTATATCAAGAAAGATTTGGCCGTTTAATTTGTGAATCAGCATTTGTTTTTTAAATTACATTGTTTGACTTATTAAGAATATTGTATAGAATTTCTGTTAGTTTATCAAGAAAGATTTCAAATCTAAAGAAGGAAGAAATATAAAGAGATAAAGGAAAAGAGCAAGTGTAAAATTATGATATATGTAGAATATATTTTAGCTATCTAAAATGGATTTGCTCAAGTACGGAGAAATATTGTAAAAGCCCAGATTAGTATTTATGGAATTACAAAGTGAAATAGCACTGGCCTAAAAAAATTCCACTTGGATTACCTTGTTATCCCTTTTTCTCTCTCAATATACATATATATATATAATGTTCATCCATTAATTCAGTGATAGCTTTTAACATCACTGAAGCTTAGATAAGAACTATACAGTTAATTTGTTTCTAGTAATGAAGGCTAATTCATGACAGGCTGTACTTTAAGGATGAGCTGAAAACAGGAGAATGGTGTACAAAAGCAACATAGAATCCCTGAATAGCACCCTTCAGGTATTGAATTGAGAGTTTTTCCTTCTTCTTAACTGGTTGCCTAAACAAAGTTAAATATCTCAGGCTGCTTTACTATTTACCCATACCTAAAAGTGAGAAGAAGAGATGGGTTCAGGCCTTTTCTGAAAGCATTACTGTAAACTGGTGCAGATGGTGTATAACTGATGTATAATGATTAGCATCATAGGAAAGAGACTCAAAAAGCAGAATTTAAATCCTGGACAGAGCTATTTGTTTTTCACCTGACATTAATATCAATGGGATCCATCTTTCCTCCTCCCAAATACTCAAGGAGAAGGAAAATGTTCAATCCAACCAGCTGTACTTGACATAAAAAATTGACCTTATGTTGCATCCTACACATGGGAGAGAATTATCAAAGTAAATAGTAAGCAAACTCATCTGGGATTTGAACTTGGATCATTCAGTGCATTTCTTATGATGATAAACGTCATGCAATACACATCTCACAGACGTACACACAGACACACACAAACACACATATATATATAGGTGGACTCTCCCAACAAGTATATAGTTTTAGTGTGGAGTAACTAAGAAAAAGATGGTTGCATGCAACTCATCTGTTGTGCCTAAGTTTTAGATTAGATTTTGCATCAAAGCCAAATTCTGTACAAAACAATTATTCTTTGCAGGTTTGGCATAATTTATTGCTTTGACGTAGGTCGCCTTGATACTGCAATCTATTCAGTTCAAAAATACTCATTTTCAAAAAGCATTAATTTCTGTCAAATGCTTGACGTTTCAATCTTATTAAACATCTATATATATATATATATATATAGTTATATTCAATCCCTCTCTCTCTCTCTCTCTCTCTCTCTCTCTCTCTCTCTCTCTCTCTCTCTCTGCATATATATATATATATATATATATATATATGTTTAATAAGATTATATATATATATATATATATATATATGTATCAGGAGGGGCCTGTGGTGTAATGGTTATTGTTGTAGGAAATGGACACGGCAACACGAGTTCAAATCCTGGATGAGACATAGCATTTCACATAGCACTAATACCCTTGGGAAAGGTATGAATCCAATTATTCTCCCTCCAGCTATGGGTAAATAGTCAGGCAGACTGGGGTCTTCAGCCTTGGTGAGTAAACTAGGCTAGGAGAAGGAAAACTCTGAATTCAAACCTGTTAAACTCCGCTTAAAAATTGACCTTGTGTCATATCCTGCCCGAGCGGAGGGGTTAGTAAATATGATACATATATATATATATATATATATATAGGTTTGGTTTGGTTTCTTTGTTTAATGGCATATCAACCTTTGTAGGTTATTTAATGCCAAAGCCATTCTCCTAGAAGAACAGTAGTGGTACTATTTAACCCAGAGCTGAAAGGATAAGGGGGTTCATACCTTTCCCAAGGGTATTTGCCCGAAAGTGAACATAATAGCGCGACTGGAGTACGAACTCGCTTACTACGATTTCGTAGTCCATCGCTTTAACCATTACACCAAGAAGACACCCCCGTATATATATATATATATATATATATATACATAAATATATATATATATATATATATAAGCTGGCCAACCATACTTGAGGGTGACCCGAAAGCTCCCTTTTCAATAGCTACTACACTGAGGTGTAAGGGAGGGTACTACTTGTTTCTCTGGATTACTCTACTTACTCTTGATCCATATCTTATAATACTGAGAGTTAAGCAAGAAGGTATCCAGTACCATTTTTTTGAGTCTTTGGTATGACTCGTCCTGTGATTGAATCGCAGTCTCCTGGGCCATCAGCACAGCCAACACTCAAACTATTATGCCAATGGGCCAGTGTATATATATACTTGGATATATATATATATTGTCATCCACAGACAGACTGTTTCGTTCTATCAGAACTCTTCAGTGTGGCTAGACACTTAGGCCGCTTGGAAATATAAATATATATATATATATATACTTGGAAAACATTAAACTGTGCAAACAAGTAATTAATAGTATATATTAGTATTGCTATGTATTACTAATAATTTAATTAAACATCAGTCATTTGTTTACACACTGTGAAATGATCAAACATTTCTCTTTCAAACAATTCATTTTAGCATGTCAACAAAGTTAAATGTTTCCAAGTATTGCTATCTTTCACAAACAATTCAATTAAACATCACTCATTTGTTTACATGCAGTTAAATGTAAAAATAGTTCTATTCAATTTAGCATGAGTATACAATTCAAATGTCAAACAGTTCTATTTGACCTATAGATAGGACTTTCTCAGGTGCAACCATTCCGGGCCACAGTGAACCTGGGAGCAATGGCAATGAAGGGGTACTCCACATTCCCCAGAACTCCATCATTACTGAAGCCACACGATCAGATTGTTTAATGTCATTCCCATAACACTCATTGGGGGAGTCTTACCCATTTGCAGTCAGAGGATTCTGCAGCTCCATCCAACGAAGCAAAAAATATTCTGTATACCTAATGCTAATAAAAAAGCAATTTGATTTCTTGGAATTTTACAAAAGTTTATTGTAAGTTAGTGTTATTTGTTTTAATGTATTTTTCAAACTCCATATCAGTAAAAGTAAAGTTGGTGACCATAGTTGAGGGCGACCCAAAGACTCCCTTTTCACTAGATACTACACTGAGGTTTATGGGAGGGCACTACTCCTTTCCCTGGATTGCTCCACTTTACCCATGATACATACAATATAATGCTGAGTGTTAAGCAAGGAGGCATCAAGTATCATTTTTTCAGTCTTTAGTATAACTCAACTTAGGATTGAACCCTGATCTCCCTGGGTATTGATGAACACACTACACCTAAGGCCAATATATATATACATATAGTGAGGGACATATATATATGTACATATATATATATATATATATGCTGGAAAAATTAGATAGACAAATAGAGAAAAGAATTACTGAATAGCTAATTTTTATCTACTAGAAATTCAAATCCTTAGAACTTTTTAAAAGTTTATTGTAAGGTAGTGTTATTTGTTTTGTTATATTTTTTCTATTTGTGGATCATGTGTGATTAGATCATGTTTGTTAATGGATGAACGCACAATATCTGATGTTATTGGCATCAGTTGGTGAAAGACAATGGAACTGGTTTATTTTGATTAGTTTTATGAGAAACAGATACACACCCTTTTATTATCTACTGTTAAAAAGCAAATTATTTTTAGGATCAATGAAACATTATCTGCCTGGTTCCCTGTTGGCTTTCAATATTTACCAATGAAAGAAACCACTTCAGTGATTCTTATTTTACCCTATAATTGTATGAGTCTGAAAAGCTACAAAATTGATGATATATATGTATACAAACACATACACATATATACACTTAGCTATTTTCATGGGAAATGAAATTGACATCCTGAGTTCAAACCTGGATGAGGCTGTTTAAGTTTTATTTTGCACTAATACTCTTGGGAAGAACATGAATCTTTCTGTTCTCCCTCCAGCTAAGTGAAAATAATAAGGCAGACTAAATTTTTTTTGTTTTTGTTAGGCAACCAGTCTAGGAGAAAGAAAACTCTCAATTCAAACCAGATTTATTCTGCTTAAAAACTGAGCTTGTGTCACATCTTGCATGTGATGAAGAGCGTTGGTATATATATATATATATATATATATATATATATATTGAGATTACTAATAATATGGTTTTTCTTATTTAGTCCATTACAGCTGTCTCATGTTAAATGCAATTTCAATTTTCAAATGGACAATTCTGCTATGGCAGTTATCACAAAGACACAATTTTTCTTTTATGTAACTTGATATATTCCCAGTAACAGCCAAAACAAGATTGTGCATTGGAAAATTACTTTAGCATGAAACAGTTTTAACAGATTAAATAAAAAAGACCACCCACTGAGACATCAATGTAATTCATTATTTATTTCAAATATTGTGTACTCTATACAATACACAAAAAGAACAGCAAGAAGTGTTACATAATGACCCTTGACAAGATGAACAAAACTGATTAGGCAAACTGGAATATTTCATTTGTTTTATTTAGAAAGTTTTTAAAATAATTTTTCAAAGAGTCTATGCGCGATAAGGTAAGGTTTGGTTTGGTTTCTTTATTTAATGGCATATCAACCTTTGTAGGTTATTTAATTCCAAAGCCATTCTCCTCGAAGAACAGTAGTGGTACTATTTAACCCATAGCTAGGAGGATAAGGGGGTTCATACCTTTCCCAAGGGTATTTGCCTGAAAGTGAACGTAATAGCGTTGCTGGAGTACGAACTTGCTTACTACGATTCCGCAGTCCATCGCTTTAACCATTACACCATGAGGACAGCCCCAATAAGGTAAGTGCCAAAAAATAAACTGGTAACAAAGCATCTCCATTTACTGAATGAAAATTATATATATATATATATATATATGCGTGTGTGTGTGTTGGGGGAGCAGAATTTATTCAACTCTTCATGAAGCCAAATTGAAACAGAAAGTTAGTTTAGTATGGAGGTTCTGCCAGGAAGTGAACTTGCTGCTGGGTAGGTGCAAAAATTGCTTAGTTCTGTCAGTTTTCCTTCAGGGGCACCTCAGCCATGGGGCAATAAAGCCGGCCCTTTTAGGGAAAAACAAATTGGTGCTTCCTGGGAGGAATGCCCTCTGGAATTAAACTGATTAATATTTCACCCACTCAGTGTATGTGGATGTATGTGTGTGTTTCTTTTACGTGTATATTCATGTATTTATATGATCACACACATTATTAGCATATGCTTATCTTCATATACTTCGATACATACATTTACATACATATCAGTTGGTACACACACACACACATGCACGCACAGCACACATATATAATAAAAATGCTAGTTATGCTCAAAACAGTTTGAATAATTGAACAATACTATTGGCCAAGTGGGTAGAGTGTTTGCCAATGGACCAGGAGACCTGGGTTCAGTCCTGACCTAAAGTAAGTTATATGAGCAGTCCAAACTTTTGTGTTTTACGCTGTTGCAGAGAAATATCCAATGTAAAGTGTGTTTGTTTTTAATTTTGTTTCTCCCAATGGCACTGAAGACTGAGTTTCAATCCTAGGTTGAGACATACCAGAGACTCAAAAAATGGTACTTGATACCTCCTTGCTTAACACTCAGCATTATAAGTTACATATCAAGGATAAAGTGGAGCAATCCAGGGAAAGGAGAAGGTCCTTCCCTACATCTCAGTGTTATAGCTATTGAAAAGAGAGCCATCTGGTCACCCTCGACTAGGGTCACCAACTTTACTTTACTGCATATACTTTACAAGTATATATATATATATATATATGTGTGTGTGTGTGTGTTTCTTTTTTCATTAGTTATTTTTGGAAGGTTTAAAGAAACTTGATAAATACTTTACTAATTGTGTTGAACTGCAGGACAAATATGTTGATTCCATATTTCTGCAGGTAATGTCTACCTGACACTAAGATTTTCCTTTTATTTCTAAGCATAATTATTTATGACTTTGACTTTTATTTTAGGATTCATTTATTTTGTTTAGATTTCATTATCTTTCAAAGTATGTTATTTTTAATGTGAAAATAAGCATGTGTTTAATGTTTATTTGGGTAACTGTCAGTTTGAACTGGCAGTTACCCGAGTATTTCCAAGGAAGGCAGAAAGATATACTGAATCCTTGCATACCGAATCTTGCATGACTGGTTGAGAAAATCTTGTGAAGGAAGAAATGAAAGAAGAATGTTTCAAAGTGCATTAAGCTCTGTATGTTGGTGCAGCTGTATAAGAAAGAAAGAAAAAAATGATAGATGGGAGACAAATAGGAAGAAAATATAAATCTTCTTATATGTGAAATACAATGTAACTTTATATATATATATATATATATATATATATGTGCGTGTGTTTGCATGTGAGTGTTTTTCATGTCAGTGTGGATGTATGTGTGTGGATGTGTGTTGACCACACCCTCTTGTCATAAACAGGATGAGACACAAAGGTAATTTTTAAATGGAGTACAGTTGGTTTTAATTAAACATTTTCTATCTCTTCAACCAAATGCTGTACCAAGGCAAAAGAGCCCATCTTACCCTGCTATTTCCCCATAGTTGGGAGGAATAGAGATATGTTCATGCTTTTCCTGAGAGTATTATTGCAAAGTACAAGATGGAACAATAAAATTGTCAACCTAGAAAAGACGACATGATTCCATTTCCGTTAATGAAAACTGGTTTTCTTTTTTGTTACAGACCATCTACTAGTTGGCCTGTTGTATACAAATCCCAAGAGCAATAGGAGCCTTCTATCATGTCTGAAAGTGACACAATGTTCAATGAGCGAGATCGGAGATGCGCCGCTGTACAACTTTTGGTCACTTCCAATCCAAGTTTTGACAACAGGACTATTGCCAGCACCCTCAAAATGCAAATCCGGATGGTTCAATGCTTGAGGGCACAGCTTATGCATCGGACGACCCTTTGGAGGTGGTGGAGTGGAAGCCCAAGGCTGAGGACACCGCCAGGAAGACCTGGACCAAGGAGTTCCTTGAAAAGGTCCAGGCAATCATTGAAGAACTTCAGGCTAATCAAGTCCGTCAGGTTGCTGACCTGAACCTGCTGGACTATTTCATTTGGTCATGCGTCGAGAACATCACCAACATGACCTCCCACAACACCAAAGCCAGCCTGATCACTGCTACCCACCAAGTATTCGCCGAGCTCCTGCCAGCGCTGGTGGAAAAGGCATGCTCCCAGTTCTGAATCCGTATCGAGGCGGTAATTGAGGCTGAAGGTGGTTACATTGAATAGATGTCAGCTCTACTACATTATCAAGTTACCTGAATTGATCTTTTCAATAAAAGGTTTAAAATAAAGCTGCAGTGTTGTTTTCTTTAGAACGACAATTCTATCATTCAACCCTGTAAAATGCATGTGGCTTTATTCAGGATTTGAACCCCTGTTACCACGTCAATTTCCTAAGATTATAACAATTATGCCACACACCTATCAGGTGTATGTATATATGTATGTATAGATGATACATGTGTACATATATATATATATATATATAGGATAGATAGATAGATTGATAGATATGCATAAATCATATATATATATATATATATTGTATTAATTGAATCTATAAACAAACTTAAACAGAATAATCCAGATATGGATATATGTTTTTATGGGTTTTTTCATATATGTATATCTAAATTATAACACACTGAACCTTTCATAAGATGAAATATATTGCCAGGAGTTAACAGTCAAAAAGAAACAAATACTGATTTAAATCCATCTGTAGAACCTGTCAATAGATGGGTGAAATGAATTTATAATGAAATGAAGTATATTTATTAATTGTCTGGTTCTTAATGATATATATATATATATATATATATATATATATATATGCACAAGGTCTAAATAATCCTCTCATTAAAGTTTGTGCGTCTACATCTCTCTTTCTCTCTCTCTCTCTCTCTCTTTTGATATATCTAGGTATCATACAATAACTGATGTTTATACAACAGCATTGCTTCTAATAAAGCCTTCATCAGATGATGAAACTGGGCTCAGGCATGGTTTTCAGGGCTAAAGCATCATTACCACAAGCCCAGAGCACCCCAGCAGTATCTCAAGACACCACCAGATTTTGTCAGATTGTTGTCACTCTATGAGATTGCCATATCCATGCTGATGTATTTAGAGCCTTATCTTGGATCTTTTCCATGTATTTCCTCTTATAGAGGAAATCATATGTCTGGCTCTTGCCAAAACTATGCTACTACCGTGTTATTTATATTATATTCTCAATAATCATTAATTTTAATTAGCATCTTATTTATTAACAATGTCTCTGTTAAAGTCTCGCTAAGTCAGATTTGCCTCAAAACAGCCCATTTTATTAACAAATTTATTTATCCCTCAACCAAGATTCAACATAAAGTCATTTCAATGTGGGGGACCATTCATGAATCGTGACGAATGTATGCCTATCACAAAAATGCTTTATTTCTCTGACATTTCTCTTTATGGGAACCTCAGGTGCCGACTATGCAGGTAGTTTCTACGGGTGAAGGTTCCTTGGGACCTAGCAATCAACTCAGTTACACCCATCCAGCAAAAATGAGGCCCCTCAGAAAGCAGTGGGGAGCCTGAACCCAGGTCTCCTGGGCCATTGGCAAACACTCTACCCACATATAATAATGAGGCCCCTCAGAAAACAGCAGGGAGCAGTCCATATAATTAATAGATATTTAATAAATATTTAAACAACTTCTCACTAAATCAGCATTTGACACAAGGTTATTTTATTGTGGGGAGTTTGATTTCCACAGCATTCCTCATTTTGGGGTGCTTCAGGTGCCAAGCTATAAACTCAGCCCTGCCAAGCAGGGAAGAATACTCTCAGGGACCAGGCAGTCAACTAATAACACCCATGTAGTATGAACACCAGAAAACTGCTGAGGGAAAGCCCATGTTATCAATGTGTTTGATATATAACTTCACACTAAGATTTGACCAAAGGTCATTTTATAGTTATAAGGCCGTGCAAAAATTAAGAATCATGCATGGCCTTGCCCAGTCAACTGGGGCTGTAGAATACACCAACTGTTTCTCTGCAGAGAGATAAGACCCCACCCCCAATGAGTGTCCTGGATATGACACTAAACAATCTGATGATGAGGTTCCAGTAATGCTGGAGCTTTGGGGAATGCAGAGTACCCCTTCATAGCCATTGCTCCCAGGTCCACTCTGGCCTAGGGTGGTAGCACCAGAAATGGTCCTATCTATGCATCAAAAGGAATTAAACTATGTACTTATGCTAAACTGAATTTCTCAAAATAGAACTGTTTTGACATTGAAACTGTATACTTATGCTAAACTGAGTTGTTTGAAAAAGAACTGTTTTTGTATACTAATTTGAATTATTTGAATTAGATCTGTTTTGTGATGCCACAGGGACCAAGTGATAAATGCAACCTTGCCAAGCAAGTATTGCCAGAGGATAAGATCTCTTGAGATCAGGTGATCTGCATAATAACACCCTCCTGACGCGAAAGCCAGGTGGCTTCCCAAAAAAACAGTGGGGGCAAGCCCATCTAATTGATAGGATTCAATTGACTTATCACCCAGGTGAGATTTGACACAAGGTCGTTTTATCGTGATCGGATCATGCATGATTCGTGACTCATGCGCGGCCATCACAAAAAATGGTGGATCCCATCAGCATTCCACATTTTGGGTGCCTCAGGCACCAAGCTATTAACTCAGCACTTCCATAGTAAGTATTGCCTGAGGGGAACGCCCCCTTGGAGCCATGCGATTCAGCTTGATAACACCCAGGCAGGCCCGTGAGATCAATGGTATTTAACTGACTTCTCACCAAATCAGAATACGACACTAGGTCATTTTGTAGTATTAGGTCACGAGTGAACTGGAACTTATACTCGGATGTCACAAAAAAATACTTGATTCCTTTGGCACTCCACATTTTAGAGCGCCTCAGGCACCAAGCAATGTACTCAGCTAAGCAAAGTAGGTATTGCTTGGGATGATAGACCCCTGGGACCCGGCGATTCAACTTAATAACACCCACCCGGCGCCAATACCAGGTGTTATATAGCTATAATGATATCAATAACAGCAATTATAATACAGGTGGTACGAACGAGTTTATTTCTTTCTACCTTTAGTCCTTGACGACACGAAGAGAGAGACACAAATCATAAAAGCATATGCTAACCATACTATGCTGACTCCCTCTCCACGCGCATCTTGTGGTGTTTAAGATCTTAACTCATCTCTGCCGGTCGAGACCCAAACTGATCTGCTTTGATCAGATCCGAAAAACCCAGCGGCGCGCTTCAGTGGTTGAACGTCAACTCTGTCTTTTCAAAATCCTCAGGACCATTTCTTCCGGGTGCGACGTCAACCACCCACTCAATTCACTCCAACGGCCGTCCGGACCCATTTCCTATCTGGGGGGTTTATTATAACAGATGCTAATTGTCATATCCTTTCCGTGCAGGCGTATGAGTGCCCATCTGACTATGGTACCTGAACTAAGAGACACCGAATAGTTCAAAGCCTTACCAAACTAAATAGTAAAATATAATTAACGAAAAATGATTAATATAAAAAATAATCACCTTAGTTATATAACACAGCCAGACTCCCAGAAAACCCGGGATTGTGACAGTACTGATTTCTATCGGAAGTAAGTAGTAATGGATCTCTTCAGTTTTGAGATGGTGACCACTTAGAAACTGTAAGTAACCTGAAACCTGCGTTTCAAACTAAGCAAAGCTGAGTAAACAATAAGCAGCAATGAGTCTATTCAGTATTTAGTTTGGGTATTTGGTTAAATAGCATATCAACCCTTGTAAGTTATTTAATGCCCAATCTTAAACACACACACACACACACACACACATATATATATATATATATATATATATGTGTGTGTGCGTGTGTGTGAAAGTTTCCACCACATTCTCCATATATATATATATATATATAGAGAGAGAGAGAGAGAGAGAGAATGTGGTGAAAACTTTCATTTCTATTGCTACCAGGTTCCTTCTAACCCGTTAGGGTCCCATCAATGGGTCAAATAGAACTGCCTAACCATTTAACTGTGGACAAGCGATTGATGTTAATTTGAATTGTTAGTGTTATATTATAATACTTGAACCTATTTAATCGAGTGCAAACAAATGAGCTCTGACTTATTTAAAATATTATCTACAAACTATTCGTTTACTAATCATATATTTAATACTTATTGGTATAAACAGGGTTTGGTATTAAGTAATCTACAAGGGTTGATATGCTATAAAAACAACCAACCAACCAACCAACTTTGATATTAATCATTTACGTGTACGCAAGTATTCCCAATCTGGTTCAGAGAAGACATGATGGTGAGGCTCCTGGACTGGAGCTTCACCATCGAATGCAGTTTAGTATCATATCCAGGACATACGTTGGGGGCTCATACTTCTCTGCAGAAATGCAGCCGGCGTAGTCAACAGCCCCATCCGACAGGATTGAGTTCAGTACATAGATAAATGACCACATAAAAACAGTAGGTAATATAAGAACAGTAGGTAATATCAGCAAATAAGTAAAGCTTAACGAATAATAACCACTAAGAGTATGTAGAATTACTGCCACATGTTAAAAGCACTGATTTTCTTCAGAGCACCAAGGATAAGAAGCAATAAACCAGTTCAGTACCTAAACTGGTGACCACTTAGGAACACTAAACAGTGTAGAGCTGCATAGCTGACCTCACGGTTAATGTCTTGAAAATTCCAATAACCAAACCAAATTCAAATTTCAGCAGAGGTAGTTTAGGTAAAGACAAACCAGAGATTACACTTGGTTGTAGGTTCGATATAACCTAGCAGAATTTTGTTAAAGTAGTCATCATCATCATCATCATCATCACGTCGTGCCATCAGCACAGATATAAGCAACGTTGGCGACCGTCATCGGGGTTGACCCCAAGTCTCCCTTTTCGATAGCTACTACACCAAGGTGTAGGGGGAGGGCGCTACTCATTTCCCTGGATTGCTCCACTTGATCCGTGCCTTATAATGCTGAGTGTTAAACAAGAAGGCATCAAGTACCATTTTTTTGAGTCTTTGGTATGACTTGACCTGAGATTGAACTATGTCTCCCGGGCCATTGGCGTTCATTCTAACCATTATGTCAATGCCCGGTTAAAGAAGTAGGCATAAGTAAGTAAACCCCTTCTTTCTAGAAATGGAATAACCTGATTCAGTTTTAAAGTTTATTTTAATGAGTTTAAGCCTAATCCATATAAATAGTCACTCAATGAAGTGGTAAGTCTATAGCTCAATTACACATACCAGGTCAGTGATAATCCTTACAAGGAACTCATAAAAGTTGAAAAATAACTATGAAAAACTCAGGAGATAATTATGCAAAAGCAAGTTTTTCGGACTACATCTTTGGTAAAAAAATAAAAGAAGAAAAAACAATATTGTTTTACTTATGCATTTTTAAATAAATACAGAATTTGATGGCATATAAAGTTTGTCTCTTTTTCCACCAGAAATAGCTAAAAATATCTCGCAGGTCTTATATGTAAAATCGAGACATCTGGTCGATTAATGTTTACCCAGATGGTGACGGCTACCAATACCAGTACCTCAACTTCAGAATCATATAATATTAACTGTGTTCAAGGAACAAGGAATCTTATATTGCATCAACTGTGGTAACTATTAAATAACATTTCTTTATATATATATATATATATATATATATATATATATATATATATATATATATATATATATATATATATATATATATATATATAGTAGGGGCTCTTGACTATAGGAAGTAGGAAAACTGCATTTAGGAAAAATATATATGAGTGAAAAAATATGACAAATAACAAAATGAGAACTTAATTCTGAATACAAGCAAAAATAAGCACCCTCTTTTCGCAAGTTTTAACGTAATGAAATATAAAATGAAATTAAAAAGACAAACAAAACTAAAAAAAAAAGCATATAAAAAATTATATTTATCTTTACTTTATTCTGATTGATTTCTCGATAAAATTATACAAGAGATTGCTTTATGAGTGTTTAAATATTTTCTTTTAAATAGTAATAATAAGCAAGGCAAAAAATAAAAATAGTATTTGATATTATTTGAAATTAAATTATCATGTTAAATTTATCAAAAACAGAAACGCCAGCTGTTCCTATCATTCCTGGCTTTCACTGATAGATTTTCCTAATTTAATTAAGGCAATAAAAAATAAAATTACAGATATTTTTAATAGATTTCTTTTAAGATTTATTGACTGGATTTTTGCTCATATCTCTTAGAATAAAACCAAATAATTAGAAATCAATAAAACCAAGCAAATATTTATTGAATCAAAGATTAACTTGCAAATTAACCAACCTTAATATTTCTGTTTTTTATCTCTTGTAACGAAGAACAAATTTTAAAAATATTTTTAATCACGCTTTTAAAATAAAGTGTTTAAGAAATTGGTCATATCTAAAGTTTTAAATAAAATAGCTAAAATAAAAAGTAATGATATAATTTGTTTAATTTATTGGAATCATTTTTTTTTCATTAACATGATCTAAATTGAAGGTTATCGGGAAAACAACTCATCTCTGGGCTGCGATGAATATAGCATTATATTTAAGATATTTTACTATTATAACTCACTTGGCCCAGCGGTTAGAGTGTTCGCCAATGGCCCGGGAGACCTGGGTTCAATCCCAGGTCGAGTCATACCAAAGACTTTAAAAATGGAACTTGATACCACCTTGCTTAACACTCAGCATTATAAGGTACGGTTCAAGGGTAAAGTGGAGCAATCCAGGGAATGGAGTAGCGCCCTCTCCTACACCTTGGTGTAGTAGCTATCGAAAAGGGAGCCTTCGGGTCACCCTCGACTATGGTCGCTAACTTTACTTTTTATAAGTGATGTACTCCTATGGACCCCACCATATGGCCGAGCAAAAGCAGGACGACCAACTAGAACATACATACAGCAGCTATGTGAGGATACGGGATGTAGCCCTGAAGACCAGCCAGAGGAGATGAACGATAGGGAAAAGTGGCGAGAGAGGGCCAGGGATATCCGTGCTAGTGGCACGACATGATGATGATGATGACTATTATAAAATTTACACTGGACCTTATATACATATCTTATCATATTACCAATAATTAAAAAATTGCTTTGTTCAGAATCTCATTCTTTTTCTTTTTTCGTTGAATACAACTCTTTAAAAGAAGAGACAGATTATTCGTCTTTTCGTTCGGGGTGTCTGCAGCCAAGCAGCCTCTCTATTAAAACCGCCAATATATATATATATATATATATATATATATATATATATATATATATATATATATATATATATTAAAGGGTTTTCCTGCTTTGTAATAACACAATTGAATTTTTTAAAATAAAATCTATTAAAAATTAGAACTAATTCTTCCACCAATCAGCTTTTTTTTAGTCAGCTTTCCTTTATTTTTCTCTCATTGAATCAAAAGTAGCAAATATTATCAAAGCAGAAAAACCTCAGTCCATTGAACTTATGTAACACTCCCCAGTATGTTTATATGAAAAAAGAAGAAAACTACTGAAGCGAAATTGTACATATTAATTTCCTGTAATCACTTATTTAAAAGAGCTTAATTGTCCTTTGCTTGGGAACCTTGATTAGTTTTTCTGCCCAGAAAAAAAGGAGGCAACTCCACCCAAATTAGTTAACCACATATTCCCAAATGGATAATAGTATTTCATAATTTAGACAAATGAGTGAACCAAGGGAATCATATATCAAGTTAATGGTTTCTTTGTTTTTTCTATGACATACTTAAAACCATTTTATGAACTTACTAATCTTTTCAAGATGACTAATAAATAAAAAAAGACAATCATCTTACATCCGAATTTAGACCTCAAAATATTAAGGATAATTGTATTTACCAAACACCATATGCAGGACATATAGTCAACTTTCAAGTAGAGAAAAACTGGCTTGAATTAAGAGTTTTCTTTCTTGGCTGATTACCCGGCCAAGTCAAAAGAATCAAGTCTGTCCTACCATTTAATCATAGCCATGGGAAGAGAACAGATCGATTCTTGCTTTTCCAGAGGAGTTTTAGCGCGAAGGGAAACGCTGACTGTGTTGTCCAATATTTGATTCAGGTCACCGGTTCCATTTCGTACGACGATAATCATTATACTAAACTCACCAACAATACTAATTATAAGTAGGTTAGAGAAATGCACGATAGGATGACTGTCGTGGAGCAGTGTTAACAAACTATTTACACTAGAATAGAGATTTCAATCCTTACGGAGGATTCCCTCCTGTCGACTTGTATCTGACAAATCAAAAAATAATAAGTACACACAGATTTTCAAAAAAAATTCATCTTCCGCTTTCGTGGGACTTCATGATCTCAGACAGTTCTAATCAAAATATATAATTATACAACATTCATTAGAACTACGATTAAAAGCACAAGATTAAAGCATTGAATATTACGTAATTTTTTTTAAATTATGAGATCAAAGCTGACAATCTTGAAAAAAAAAATCAGAAAAATCAGAAAATTTCAAATTGAAAAACATTTATAAGATAAAATTTGTTTTGTTGGTATACGTGTCTTCCCTTTCTGTCACTTTACTTTCTCTTGCTTACTGTTAAATTATCAACTTTTGCCTGCGACTGACTCTACATGTGTCCGGTAGAATTTTACATCTGCCATTAAAATTGCAACCTATTTGGGTATAAAAGAAAAGATGTAAAGATTATTCAATCTCATTCCCTTAGAGGCTGTGAAGGAAAGAATTCAATTTCGTCGATCAATGGACATCCTATTGTGTAAGGCCTGACACTACGCCAGTGATATATAAAACACGCACAACAAATACACAGTATGTAGCGCTCAACTCAGCCTTGTCGGCTGGAGCTGTAAAATAAGCCGACTGCGTCTCTGAAGAGGGGTAAGACCCCCTAATGAATTTCCTGATATGAAACTAAACCATCTGATTGTGAGAGTCCAGTCTTCAAGTTTTAGAGAATGTGGGGCACCCTTTCATGGCCCTGGTGAGGTTCATTCTAACCCGTAGTGGCAGTACTTGTTACGGTTCCATGTATGGGCGAAACAGAAGTATTCATTCATTTGCTATACTTGAAACCAAGACTAAATGCAAACAATTGATTAATGTTAAATAGAATTATTAGTGTTAGATAGCAATACTAGAAACATTTTAACTGTAAGCAAATAAATAAGCTCTGATTCGTTTAAAAATGAAGTTACAAACAAACTAATCACTTACAAATTATATATATATATATATATATATATATATATATATATATATATATATATATATATATATATATATATATATATATATATATATATATATATATATATATATATATATATATATATATATATATATATATATATATATATATATATATATATATATATATATATATATATATATATATATAAACAAACGGGATATGGAGTGCCCGTAGTGTAATGGTTATCGTCGTAGGATATGGACACGACGACACGAGTTCAAATCCTGGACCAGGCTAATTACATTTCACATAGCACTAATACCCTTGGGAAAGGTATGAATTCAAATATTCTCCCTCCAGCCATGGGTAAATAGTAGGGCAGACTAGGTTCTAAGGCAACTAGTCTAGGAGAAGGAAAACTCTGAATTCAAACTTGTTTAACTCCGCTTTAAAACTGACCTTGTGTCATACCCTGCCCGAGCGGAGGGGTTGGTAAATATGATGAGTATAAGACAGAAATCATATATTATATATATATATATATATATATATATATATATATAAACCGGGACATTGGCCCAGCGGTTAGAGTGTTCGCCAATGGCCCGGGAGACCTGGGTTCAATCCCAGGTCGAGTCATACCAAAGACTTTAAAAATGGAACTTGATACCACCTTGCTTAACACTCAGCATTATAAGGTACGGTTCAAGGGTAAAGTGGAGCAATCCTGGGAATGGAGTAGCGCCCTCCCCTACACCTTGGTGTAGTAGCTATCGAAAAGGGAGCCTTCGGGTCACCCTCGACTATGGTCGCTAACTTTACTTTACTTTACTTTACTTATATATATATATATATATATATATATATATATATATATATATATACGCACATATACATATATAAACGGGATTTGTAATTGAATAGCCATAAAACACAACCAAATAATTAACCAATTAAATAACCTTATCTAACCACTACATAATGATCTATGCTTTCACATATAATTCCGGTCACACACAACCTACCATAAAAAAGACTTTCTCAAGTAGGTACTTCTATTATATGTATTTCAGTTCAGTTAATATCTACATTCATCATCAGTAATTTTACACACACATAAGTGTGATAAAGAACATTTCTACATATATACATTTTACTCTTTTTTGTATTTCATTCCAATCTAACCATCCAGTAAATAAAAGTTTATTGAGTTACAAACGAGTTGTCTCTGAATTCGGGGGTGTCATGGTGGTGAAATGGTGAAAGCGATGGACTGTGGAATCGTAGTAAGCGTGGTCGCGCTATTACATTCACTTTCGGACAAATACCCCTGAGAAAAGTATGAACCCCCTTATCCTCCCGGCTATGGGTTGAATAGTATCACTACTGTTCTTTTAGAAGGGTGGCTTTGGCATTAAATAGCCAACAACAGTTGATATGCCATTAAACAAAAGAACCGAACCGTCTCTGAATTCATTCCCGAGAGAAAAAACAATATTTCATATTCCACATTCGTCTGTTACTGTGACACTCTGGATCTTTGATGTGGGAACACGTGTGGTTACAAGTTGACTATTGGTATATATATATATATGTGTGTGTGTGTGTATCCATTTTGGAACCGGGACATATCTGCGTACGTATGTTCAGTGTGTGTGGTCGTAAGTATTTTGTGCATGGACCACTGTTTCCGACATCTTTCTATTTTCAGACATTACCGGCAGTCCACTAAGAACAACACACTCATTCTTTTCTCCAAGTCTAAGTAAAGATGGCCAGAAAAGGCTAAAACAACGATCCGACCATGACTTAAAAGAATTCTTTTTAATTGTCACACTTTTTTGGGTTTTCTGGAGACAAACAATCTGATAACAATCGGGTAATATTTTTATGTCCAGTCTCTGGGGCGGAGCTAAGGCCAGGAAGTAGGGAAAGATTCACCCCTATATATATACTGGTTACGCTTAGTTGGGTTGCATGAGTAATCCTCTGGGTAGAGATAAGGAAAGTCACGCTAAACCCGAAAACCTTGAGGTCGATTTAGTTTCGTTAAGGGAATTTCGCCAGCCGTCTATCCATACACTGTTGTTTTGCAAAATATCAAATACACCTCCACTGTTTAGCGACATATCCTCAAGCTTTTGTTTTCGCCTTTTTTTTTATTCTTATGGACCTGTGTCGGGTTCGTGCACCTCGATCCAAACCTACTGAGAAATACCCAACAGCGTGGGGGTGACATTGTGCAAGCGAAGGTGCATGAGCAGAAGACAGATATTCCAACACAACAAAGCCCTTACAGTATTTTGTTACCAATTATAGATGATGAACATCTTCTTCATTGTTCTGTCCCGTACGTTTATCTTTGTTGTTTATACCGCAACCTTTCAGGTGGTATTTTATTCAGATATATAAAGTATGAGAGGTGGGAGTGCAAATTCAAATCTAAATGCAGCTATTTGCGTTTTACTTTACGCTAATGACCTTAAGGCATGAACCCACCCAGTTATGAGTAAAATAGCATGACGTGAGGGGAAAAATAGCTACCATGCCTTTAAAAAATCATGACTTAAAAATCAACAGAAACACAGATGAAGGTAACTTGAACGCGGTCTGTCAAAAGTTTTTCTGTGCAAGTAACCATTATTCCACCTTTTAATTCCATATTTTATATATATATATATATATATATATATAATGAGTTAGATTAATTTGTAAAATCTTTATGATGTGTGGAATACCAGCCAACCTGATGATCGTAACCGTGAAAATCTGAGTTGTGAGTTTTTACCCAACCTTATATTTTACTTCTTATATATTCTTACAGTTGAAATATATAATATTTACCAACCCCTCCGCTCGGGCAGGATATGACACAAGGTCAAATTTTAAGCGGAGTTTAACAGGTTTGAATTCAGAGTTTTCCTTCTCCTAGACTAGTTGCCTTACCAAGGCTGAAGAACCAAGTCTGTCCTACTATTTACCCATAGCTGGAGGGATAATAATTGGATTCATACCTTTCCCAAGGGTATTAGTGCTATGTGAAATACAATCAGTCTGGTCCAGGATTTGAACTCGTGTCGCCGTGTCCATTTCCTACGACGATAACCATTACACCACGGGCACAGTTGAAATATATATATATTTATAAAGTATGCCTCTAACAAATTATTCTACATTTTTTTATGATACAAAGATACTAAGATTTTATCATTTCAAATCGAATATAATATGATGAAAACAAATATTATCATATATTATTCAGCGTGATTAGTGTATAACACTCACTTATGTATAACTCGTATCATTAACTTTAGACTACGAAATTAAGGAAAAATATTTTCGTTTATAAAATAAGTAAAGTTGGCGACCGTAGTTAAGGGCGATCCAAACGCTCCCTTTTCAATAGCTTCTACACTGAGGTGTATGGGAGAGCACTACTCCTTTCCAAGGATGGCTTCACTTTATCCTTGATACGTACCTTATAATGCTGAGTGTTAAGCAAGGAGGTATCAAGTACCATTTTTTGAGTCTTTGCTATATCTCGACCTAGGATAGAAACTCAGTCTTCAGTGCCATTGGGAGAAACAAAATTAAAAACAAACACACATTCCAGTGGATATTTCTCTGTAACAGCGTAAAACACAAAAGTTTGGACTGCTCATATAACTTACTTTTGGTCATTACGTCCCGAATATGGTGAGGCAGGTGACCTGAAAAACATTGATTATATCGTTCTCGTGTATAATACGCACCCCTAACTTCACGACTAAAAATCTGGAAAAATAGAGCGTCTCATACACAAATGATTACGAAATTCTATTGGTTTATTTGGTTTAGCAGAAAATCAACTCTAAAAAAATTGTTGGGGATGTACTTATCCTTTGGAGATACAGTAGGGATTATATCCCTTGTCTTCAAGATATTACTTCTTATAGCCGCTTGGTGGCATGACTAAAGCAGTATATAAAAATGCGTGGCAAAATCAAAACTCCTCTGTCCCTCTTGTTCCAAGTGGTTGTGTGCTTATTACGACACCTTGACCTCATGGGGCTACCCCATCCCGCTCATTCCCGCCTCGGTGGGACTGAGTTTATTGCTTGGTGTCTGAGGCACACCATCAAGGGAATGCCGACGGGGGTCAAGAATATTTCACCTGCTGAGTATGACCTTGTACCACAAACGGCCTTGTACCACACTCTGACACAGTGGGTTGTTAGACAAATCCCTTCTCTCTCTCTCTCTCTCTCCGGTCCTGCCACGAGAACCAGAGCCACACACACGTGTGTGTGTGTGTGTGTGTGTGTGACCCAACATGGGGCTATCGCCCCCAACAAACCTCGTGTCATAAGGCGCACGATATCATGCTTTGACGTAAGTCTTCATACAACATTCCATTAAGGACACTCAACTTATACCTAAAGACTCTTTAACCACATCCTAATACTTTTCTCTATAATATACTCTTTTAGTATTTCATGTTATTCCTGAATTCTTTCTATTAAGTTTGCTTAAGCAATAAATATGTTGTTGTTAATTCTTTGTGCATTGTTTCACATTCTTTAGCAAGAAGAAATATTAAACCATTATACATTTCCTCTGCTGCAAGTGTCCGAAATATTTTCTTCATCCTCAAATGATTGTAGCGGTGAGTTTTAGTACTCAGATGAACAAATATAGGAAGATAAACCTACGAGTTATCAATACCATAGCCTATTCGACTGGTAACTTCACGGCTAAAAATCTGGAAAAATAGTGCGTGTCATACACAAATGATTACAATATTACTGTTATGTTTTGACCTTTTGACCCGGCCAAAAATGCCATTCAAGGTGATGCACTGGAAGGAAGTGATACATTCTGGTGGCAGTTATGAGAGGAAATCACGTGGGCGGAAATTGGCTAATGAAATGGCACGAGGTAAAAAAAATCCCATTATACTCTCATAGACTGACGCACCGGAAGAGAGTGACCTCTGAACTGCATGACAGTTATTTCCGCTCGATGACGATCACACAGGCCATTCCAAAGATAGCGGAAGTGACACATCCCGATCGCCAGATAACGGAAGAAATTGCGGAGGCGTGGAGGCGTGTCCATATCACCACGTGGGATTTTGACGGTAATATAAGGCCGACGAATTGAACAGAAAGAGGACAGTTGAGTTCGAGTGCCAGTTGGAGACGAGATGTGGTAGGGAAAGCCACACCCGGCCGAAGGGGCTCTCGGGAGCCCTGATTGAATTGGGGTCCAGAGAAGAAAGACACAACGCTGACGGCCATAACAGTGGGGTTAAAATATTTCAGTTATGTTCGGTCTCCAGCTCCCTCTCACATGCAAACCTTGAGTAACCCTTTTCGAACCCTTGCAATAAAATGAGAGGTAAATATTTTTATAAAGAAGTCTTCCTGCGTCTTTATCATTGCGTCTGTCTTTATCCTGCGTCTTTGTCACTGCGTCTTATTATTGTGTCGTTATGATACGGCACATGGGAATATAACATTACCAAATTCTATTGGTATCTTTGGTTTAGCAGAAAATCAACTCTAAAAAAATTGTTGGGGATGTACTTATCATTTGGAGATACAGTAGGGATTATATCCCTTGTCTTCAAGATATTTATTCTTATAGCCGATTGGTGGCATGACTAAAGCAGTATATAAAAATGCGTGGCAAAATAGCCTATTCGATTGCCATAATAATTTATATATATATATGTGTGTGTGTGTGTGTGTAAGTGAAACCGAAAAAACTCGACACATTAAAATTGATGAATAATTTCTATTGATTTTTTTTATTAATCTCAATCAGTTTCAGCCTTATTATTGTTATAGAGATTATTAATTAGAGATTATTACTTAGAGAAGTATATATTTCAGGACTGATTAAGCAATGAAGCGTACAAACTTTAAGTGAGTGTTTGCATTAAAAAAAGAAGTTTTTAATGATTTATGGATATTTATATAATACTTATATAATATTTAATGATATTTTAATGATAGTTCATTTCATAATGAAAAGTTTGTTTATTGATTGTTCTATGTTTTAATTCTATTTATTCATTTATTTATTTATTTGATGATACATAAAATAGAAAATCAATCCCTAATCCATTCATTCTTTATTAATCAATGTTAATATCAATGTGGGGTTTTTTGTGGGGGTTGCATAGTTTAATTTGTTGTTAAACCATTTTCGGTGAGTCTCCGTGGCGTAAGTAGACTGCGGAATCGCAGTAAGTGAATTCAAACTCACGTCGCGCTATTACGTTCACTTTCAGGCTAATACCCTTGGGAAAGGAATGAACTACTTTATCCTCCCAGCTATGGGTTATATAGAACCACTACTGTTCTACAAGGGTGGCTTTGTTAATAAACAGCACCCAAAAGGTTGATATGCCTTTAAACGAAGAAACCAAACCAAATCCTTTTCGTATTATAGCTTCCTCTACAAGGATTGGACAAAATAATGGAAACGCCAATAATCTTAGTATCATAATTTTTAAATTCCAATGTAAAACAATAAAAAGTTTGTTATTTTTATGTCTTTTGATTTATTGTTAATTTTTCTTGTCTCATTAAAATTGTTGTTTGTTGGTTTTTTTACAGATATCATCAGAGGAAATGAAGCAAAATTCACTAAAATGGCAGATTTATCAGACTTTTCAAATTGTTAGTGCTCATATGGCAGACGCTAGTGTTACAAAAACCGCTGGATTATTTGGCGAAGTAAGAAGTTCTGTCTCAAAAATAATGACAGCATTTGAGAAAGAATGAAAAAAAAACACATCCACACTGAAGTAAAACTCTGGAAGAAAGCGAAAGCTGTCTGATAGGGACCATCGAACTCTTTATACAGGTTGTTCAGAAGGCTGACAAGAATACATCTCCGAAAATTACTGTAGAGTTTAATGACCATCTCGAGAACCCAGTTTCTTCAAAAACTGTAAGAAGGGAGCAGTATAAAGGTGGATTTCACGTGAGGGCTGCAATCAGAAAACTATATCAAAATAAATTTGTATGAAATTTCCAGGTGTTTCCATTATTTTGTCCAACTCTTGTATCTTCACGGGTCTCCAACCTTGATGCAATGTTATTAGATATGTTTTCTTCTCTCCTCTATATTATAATGAACTTAGTATCACAGTAAAAATTGTGGTGGGTTAGGCAGAAATATTGTTCCCCAAAAGTAATTTATTATACTTTAACAATCTAATTCCTTATCGATAATTACTTATTTTAAGGCTGAAAAAACTATCTTTATCCCTGTATATATTCTGTAGACGACGGTTTACTTTCTGAAAAGTAAATGCTTTTGATTATACCGTTTGGTTTATTTCTAGAGTTTTAAAGATATATATATATATATATATATATATATATATATATATATATATATATATATATATCATCATCATCATCATGACGTGCGGCTAGCACGGATATCCCTGACCCTCTCTCTCCACGTCTCCCTATCATTCATCGCCTTCGGCAGGTCTTCAGGGTTACATCCCGTATCATCACATAGCAGCTGTATGAATGTTCGAGCTGGTCGTCCTGCTTTTGATTGGCCATATGCGGGGGTACACAGAAGCACATCACTTACGATCTCGTCTTTGCTTCTCCAGCAGTGTCCGGCATGTCTGGTTCGTCTAGCTTGTATAGTTTTCGTGATAGGTGGTAGGTGGCCGTACAGTTGGCGCCGTGTGGGGTGTTGCTGCCAGGAATTGTTCAATATTGCTCGCAACATTCTTGTATAATTGCCGTCGAGCTTCTTCTCCAACCGTTTAGTCAGCGTCCAAGTAGTGCATCCATACAGCAGTATCGACACGACTGCAGCCTAGAAGAAACTGCGTTTCATTTTATCGGTCAGGTTTGATTTCCATATGATCGAAAGCCTATCGATAGCTGTCCATGCCTTCGTTAGCCGTGTGTCGATGTCTTTTTCGATTGATGAGACGCTGCTTCCTAGGTAGGGGAATTTGTCAACCAGTTTCAGGGAGGTTCCGTCTAGTGTGGAGATGTGGCCTTTCTGATTAAAGCACATAAATTCAGTTTTGTGTGCATTGACATGGAGTCCAATGCCTGCAGCAGCTCGTTCCAAACTATGCAGTAGTGTTTCGGATATATATATATAATTTACAGTTTATATACATATATGTATATACATATATATATATATATATATATATATATATATATAATTTAAAGTTTAAGTATATATATATGAATATATATATATATATATGATTTTTAATAACTTAGGTGAAATGTCTTCCTTCTTCCCCCTCTCTCTTTCTCTCTCTCTCTCTCTCTCTCTCTCTCCTGTTTGGTTGTACTTTATTTTCTTGTTGGATCTGATGAAGTCCTGTTAAAATATTTTGGGAGTTTTGATTCATATCAATGCTCTTAACAGAATGGAAATAAATTTATTATCCTAATATGACTAAATATTGTTTTTTTTTTCTTGAATATATATAATATGGAAGTAAATAATGGAGTAAAATCCGACAAAATAGAAAAAAATTGATAACAAGGTAATCCAAGCAGAAGGAGAGATTTATTGAGAAACATAGTCGACACTATGGCGTTCCGGTTCTAATTAACCATCCTCAGGACTAGGAGGGATGATATTAGTGATGTCAAATCAACGATGGATGTTAAAGAATTTATACAAAAACCTAGGGAAAATCTGTAATTTGGTAGAGTGTAGGTCGTTCGATCAGCGTTTGTTTTCAAAATTACGCCATGTGATATTTATTTCATTTCTATCACGTACATTACCTTGTTAATCTGCTATTCATGTTGGTTTCGCTTGTTTTATCTTCTTCCTGGTGTAATGGTTATCGTTGTCGGAAATGGACACGGCAACACGAGTTCAAATCCTGGACGACACTGATTTCATTTCACATAGCACTAATACCCTTGGGAAAGGTATGAATCCGATTATTCTCCCTCCAGCTATGGGTAAATAGTAGGGCAGACTAGGTTCTTCAGCCTTGGTGAGGCAACTTGTCTGGGAGAAGGAAAACTCTGAATTCAAACCTGTTAAACTCCGCTTAAAATTTGATCTTGTGTCATATCCTGCCCGAGCGGAGGGGTTGGTAAATATGTATCTTCTTCCTTTCTTTCTTCTCTTCCCTGTCTTTCTTCTATCCTCTTATTTCTTCTGTTTTTCTCTTCTCACTGCCCTCCTTCTTCTTCTTCTCTTTCTCCTTCTTTTTCTTTTTTCTCCTTTTGATTCGAATTTTTTCGTATTAAACGGATGGAACACCTAATGTCTTTTTAATATTCCCAACAAATCATATGACGTAATTTAAAAAAAAACAAACACTGATTTACTGATCAAACGGCCAACTCTCTACTGATATATAGTTTTTTTCCTAGGTTTTTGCATATATTTTTTAAAAATTCATCGTTGATTTAACATTACTAATATCAGCCATCCCAGTCCTGATGTTCGTTCATAAGAACCGAAACGCTATCCTATTGACTTTGTTTCTCATTAAATCTCTCTTTCTGCTTGGATTACCTTATCATCAAATTCTCTCTCTCTCTCTCTCTCTCTCTCTCTCTCTCTCTTTCTATATATATATATATATATATATATTGACACAGAGTTAACAGCACTGACAATCAGATTCTTACTTATGCAATCACTAAACTAAATGGTTCTCAAGTGGTAGTATCCTTTAATATACAACAGTATACCACATGGGAACTATTTGGTCAAATGATCGCATAGGTGTGAATATATATATATATATATATATATATATATATGTGTGTGTGTGTGTGTGTGTGTGTGTGTGTGTGTGTGTGTGTGTGTAATATGAAAAAACAAATAATTCAGAGGATGATTTTATTTATAATTGAATGATTCGCCAACGTTAACGTTTCTGTTTTTATATCAAACCCTCATCAGGGCATTTAATATGTGGTAGCGTTGATGATGGTTTAATGTAAAGACCGAAACGTTTAACATTGGCAAATAATTCAACTATGAATAAAATCGTCCACTGAATATCTTGTTTTTTCATATTTTTACATTTACATACCGTTGGATTTTTTCTATTTTCCCATATATATATATATATATATATATGTGTGTGTGTGTGTGTGTATCTGTCTGTCTGTCGGTGTGTGTTTGATACATGGAACATTCAGGACAACAAACAAGCTCTTATGGAAAAATGTAATAGGTTTTATAGTACACCATTTCTTTCACAAAAAATCAAATAATCTTTTTTTTATTTATTAAACCAGCTTAATTTTATTTGATGGAAAAATACTATGGTTGCCTTCTCAGAAAACATTTTCCTATTTCTTTAGATGTTTAATTCTTATAAATTACCAGAGTTCATAGAAAATATTTTATTTATGGTACGAATAGGGAAGAAGAAATGAAAAAACGCTATAATTTAAAACTTAGATTTTGTTTTCTACCAACCAATGATTAGAGCAGCTGGTGTGTTTAACCAAGTATCCTTGGCACGAAGGTCAAATGAGTTTGAATCGCATCAAGTGCTTAACTTTTATTGTTTTTAATTGACTTTCATTTCAAAAGATTGACAGTTCAAGTGATTCGTGATAAAAAGCGACAATGAATTAAGATGAGTTAAAATTAACAAGAAAGAGAATACTAAAGTTGGCAACCGTAGTCGAGGGCGACTCGAGGGGTCCCTTTTCAATAGCTACTACACTAAGGTGTAAGGGAGGGCGCGACTCCTTTCCCTGGATTGTTCCACTTTACACTTGATACGTACCTTTTAATGCTGAGTGTTAAGCAAGGAGGTATCAAGTACCATTTTTTGAGTTTTTGGTATGACTCGACCGGGGATTAAACCCCAATCCTATGTCCTATTAACAAACACTCTACCAATGGGCGGTGCCACAGGGCAGTGAACATTATCAATGATAATTTTTTATTCATTATTCTTTCTTTCTTTCTTTCTTTCTTTCTTTGCAATCATTTTACTTTCTTTCTTTCTTTGCAACCATTTTTCTTCCCTTCAAACATTTTTCATTGTTTGTCATTTAATTTCTTTCTTTCTTTCTTTCTTTCTTTTTTTCTTTGCAATCATTTTTCTTTCTTTCTTTCTTTCTTTCTTTCTTCGCAATCATTTTTCTTCCCTTCAAACATTTTTCTTTTGCTTGCCATTTAATTTCTTTCTTTCTTTCTTTCTTTGCAATAATTTTTCTTTCTTTCTTTCTTAGCAATCGTTTTTCTTCAAACATTTTTCTTTTGTTTATCATTTAATTTCTTTCTTTCTTTCTTTTTTCTTTCTTTCTTTCTTTCTTGTTTTATTTTCTTTCTTTCTTTTGCCATAATTGATATCTCAAAAACAAAAATGCCGAAAACACTAATTCAATAAAGCAACTCTAAGCAGAACAGAACAAAAAAAAAACCAAACAAACAAACAAAACATTGATATATTTCGATCTGATTGCCGAGGTGTTAGATTATGAAGTTGTAACTTAACACATTCCAAATAGGAAAATGAATTAACTTGAATGCAAAGAAATTATCTTTTTTTTAAACTATTTTGTTTAATATAAAACCTGATAATTAATCAGACATTGGAAATGTTATTCTCTATTTTAGTAATTACTCTTTAAAGATTCAGCTATTAATTCAAAAGTTGTAAGCTTTGAATTTGTCAAAAAGCTGCGAGAACTTGTAAGGAAAGGAATGCTTGCAATCGAAAAGCTTTATTTAAAGCATAACATTTTACCAAGCAGATTTATTGCACCGTAGACTCGGACTGTAAATATAGTGAATAAATATGATTTGCAATCAGTGATCTTTTTAAGATTTGAATCAGTGGTTGCAAGTTCAATCCAAAGTCTTGGTAGTTGGCAAGAAATGAAATAGTAATGGACTAAACCATCAAAAGTCTGTTGAACGGGAGTTGTAAGTTCAGTTCCAAAGAAGAGCACCATAAACAACAAAAAGAGATCAGCACGGTACATTAATTGGAACAAGAGTAAGTGGATACTGTATGTACCCGATGAAGGCCAGAGAGTGACAGATCAAAATGGTGGAGGGAAAATAATAAATACTAGCGTGAGTTAAAACTTTTGAAATATTTTGGTGCGGGGTTGTTTGCACTGCGTAAATCTCATCATTTAAGCAGTTCAAGCCATGGTAGGTACCTGCTGTGGTTGATAGTATCATGGTAGTTATTACGCTGACACGTTCTGCAATGTAATTTGTAAACAGCAGTGATGAATATGAAACGTTATCTAATTTAGGAATTTATGCCTCACGAGTTTGAACTCAGCCATAATTTCGCGGAAGTAACCAAAATCATTTGTTGTGCGAAAGATGGAGACGATGGAGGTGCCCGTAGTGTAATGGTTATCGTCGTTGAAAATGGACACGGCGACAAGAGTTCAAATCCTGGACGAGACTGATTGCATTTCACATAGCACTAATACCCTTGGGAAAGGTATGAATCCAATAATTCTCCCTCCGGCTATGGGTAAATAGTAGGGCAGACTAGGTTCTTCAGCATTGGTGAGGCAACTAGTCTAGGAGAAGGAAAACTCTGAATTCAAACCTGTTAAACTCTGCTTAAAAATTGACCTTGTGCCATATCCTGCCCGAGCGGAGGGGTTGGTAAATATGGTTGTGCGAAAGATGAAGACGCAATTGATCACAAAAAAATTACCTGATGGCTAAAGAAATTTCGCTAGGGTTGTAACATAGGACCAAAATGCGTTGTGTCTGAAAGAAAGGAGTCCGCAGGAAAGAAACACTCAAAAGTCAAAATTTAGGGAAGAAAATAGTAGTCGCTTTTATTCATGGGGACTACAGCGGGCGGTAGTTAAAAAAAAGTTTGTTCGATAGCGTTCTTCTTCTTTCCCTCTCTTGGGTTGATAGCAGCGTCGTTATAGCGGCCTTGTTGATGCGTTCATATCAGTCGTTTGTTGACCGGCTGGGTATGCACGGGTCGGGGTGTCCCTGACCTCTGACGAACCTGTTTAGAAACCTGCCTTGAACTCCCTCAAATCTCGTTACTTGATTTCTTATATAGAGATTTTATTGATCAATTCGAAGGTTCCAGACGGCTCGGTCATACCAGTGAAAACAATAGTGAAGCACGTGAAAGTTCATGCGTGATTATATTAAAATCACGCTTGAACTCTACTGGTCATTCTGCTCGCACGCGCTAGGTTCGTGACATTTTTCAATGATTGATGACAGCGGATGTACTCGCGCGTTCTCAATGACAGTGCCCGTCCGTAATATTACAGGGTTGCAAGAGCTTCGATAATCAGGTATGCTCACGTAGGCTTAAAAATATGAATTCCAAAGTTATGGTCCAAGCAATAGAGGCAAATATAGTAAGTAGCACTCGAAGAGTATCAGGCGAGCTCATCATCTCCCAGTCGTGTAGTCTGTCATCTTCACAACATCGACATAAGCATTAGAAGCTGCCGAATTGTACCTCCTGTTACCAAGACGTTACAAAACTTTTTAATCCCTTTAGTAGGAAGCTAATTAAAAAATTCCATCGAATGGTAATTGTATGGCAATCCCTAAACTCTGGACAAAAACATTTACTGTTGAATCATCAAAATAAAAATTCAGATATTGTAAAATCTATTAAATGCATAATCAATTGTTGTTTTTTTAATACTGAAATAAAACATTGTCATAATTTCAAAATTAATATCTTTATCATTTTTATTTTTGTCATAATAATTCAACTGACCTTTGTTAGATGTATATTGCATTCTAACTTCAACAAATATGTACAGTCCAAAAATCGCGGCGAGTGAAATCACAGACTTTTTATTACAATTAAGTTGCAAATAAAAAGGTAACTTGTTTTCATTCTTTAAGATGAATCTTTTTAAAACTATTTCACAAACCAAAATTTCGCCCAGCTAATAAGTAATCCTTTCCCAACTGGAGTTTAGCTCATGAGAAAAACAGAAGAACGAGGACATCCGGTGGGAATTAGAATCACTAAAACTGTTTACTAGCCTAGCTTTCCAACCACTGCATGGCGTCATCGGTAAAACGGATCGTCATAATGTGGATTAGCTTTGTGTAAGAATTTCTTCAGTTGACAGTGTGTCCTGAATATGACATAAAACTTCATGTGATTGTGAGGTTCCAATCCTGGAGTTTTGGGTACTGTGGAATACCCTTTCATTGCCATTATTGTCAGGTCCACTCTGATCCGAAGCAATGTCACAGCTACGGGTCCACTAAAACTGTTTAATCATCAAAGAGACTTAAAATTATTTATGTTGAATAGAATTACTAGTGTTAAAATAGCAGTACTTGAGACCATTTAACTGTGTGAAAGCAAATGATTTCTGGCTCGTTCAAAAAAATGTTGCCTCCAAATTATTTGTTTACAAATCACACACACACACAGACACACACACACACAGACACACACACACACACACACACACACACACACACATACACACACACACATGTATAGATTTAGATTTAGATTAACAAAATCTGACAAACAAATCACACACACACACACACACACACACACATATGTGTGTGTGTCTGTGTCTGTGATTTGTATGTCAAATCCTGTTTATCTCTCTCTCTCTCTCTCTCTCTCTCTCTCTATATATATATATATATATATATATATATATATATATATATATATATATATGAACGGGTTTTGACATTAAGTAACCTGCTGGGGTTGATATGCCATGAAACACATCCAACCAATTAATATACACTAAAAGAGACTGAAAAATATGGCTGATAAAATGTTAAGCTAAAAACGACAAAAACAAAAATGCTATTATGTAAAACTAGTAATAGATCAATAACATTTAAAAAATTAAAGCAACACTACTACTACAAATAATAAAATTAATACTAATAAAAGATGCCAGACAGACAGGGTGAAAAAAAAACAGTCGGAAACGAAATACAATGATGATGCATCATCAAAGTAATTCGGAGAAAATGCCTGTCCAAGAATGCAAAGAAAAAAGAACTTTCTGATTTGATAGAGATAATGTTCAGAAAAATATATTGCATTGCTGTGAATCATTGATACAAGTAGAGTCCGACATTGATTTGAATCAGGGTTATTACTGGTTAGTATTCTCAAGCTGCAAATGGCCTTCTGTGTAGGTTGGCTGTTAGTATTTTAGTTAGTATCTCAGGTATTCCAGTGTTAGACAGAAGGTTTTATGATGATGTAGTCCACAGTAACCTTGCACATCTTGAGCTGAAGAGGAGACAAAAAAGGGGATGAGAAACATTGCCATGATTACCACAAACACCATTTTAAAGTATGGAGAAAATGAGCAAAACGCTTGGAAGTAAAAATAACATCGAGAAGTTTAAAAGGTTACTTATATACATTATATGACATTTTGTGACATTATATATATATATATATATATATATATATATATATATATGTATATATATTATATATATATATATATATATATATATATATAAGTAAAAAATGGAGTGTAATTCGACAATATATAGAGAAAAATTGATTACAAGGTAATCCAAGTAGTGTCGACTTTGCTTCTCAATAAATCTTTCCTTCTACTTGGATTACCTTGTTATCAATCTTAATTCAAATTTTTTGCCGAATTTTCTCAGTGCCGAAAATAATGAATGAATTTACATTAAATTTTGCTAAAAGCTAGGCAAAGATGTTTCTGAAAGCATTGAAATGGTAAAGAAAGCTTATGGAGGTGATATCATGAGTCATGCCAGGGTCTTTAAATAGTATTGCTGCTTTTAAGAAGAAAGAAGGTCAGTTGAAAGTGAAGAACATTCAAAAAGGCTTTCTTACCAACTGAAAAGGTGTGCAATCAGTTGAAAGCAAATAGAAGATTGATTACCACAGAACTTTATAAGGTCAGAATTTCTGATGTATCATGTCAAGCTATTTTTTTACTGAGGATTTGAAAATGTGACGAATTGCAGTTCAATTTGTTCCACGACTTCTTATCCCAGTATTTTGGGATGACAATAGCCACTGAACCATGAATCTGCATTAGATTTAGACGAAACTGGCTCAAACTTTTGAAGTGTATCAAGACGTTAATGGACATAATGCAATAAACTGTGCCAAGATCTTCGTTATTGCTGCTTCAAGAAGCAAAGCGCATCAGTTGTAATTGATTAGGATTCAAAGAGGCATTCTATCTGCAGAAATGGTGAAACAGTTGATAATGTACACAGTCTGGTAAAGATGGACAAAAGAGTGACAATCAGAGAGCATTTTTTCTTGAAGTGAGCTTTTCTATTGGGTTATGTAAGGCGATGGATGCGAGTTGCAAACTTAGTTATTCCACAGCTTCTGATACCAGAGCAGAAGGACTTTCTGATTATCATGGCTGTTTGAGTGCAGAAACTAGTGCATACGTTTTGTAAAGCATCATAACAGGAGATGGATTGTTGTTTATGGCTATTAAAGCTCAGTCATTTGCGTAGAACGGTCAACGACAGATTGCTAAGTTCAGAGCAAGACCAAAGTGCTACTCATAATCTCAAGACAAAAAAGGCTGTAGTTCACTGTGAATATAGTCTTGAAGATCAAATTGTCACCAAAGAATATTTATTGGGAGTCTTGCAACCTTTTTTTATGCTGTGTATCGTAAACGGCGAAACAAATGGTCCATAGACCCGCCGCAGATTCACAGTGGCAATACAGCAGCCCAATCTGCTCAATTTGTTCTACAATATCAGGATTTTACAAATGCATCAGCCTCCATATTCACTTGACCATGAAACATTTTCCTATTTTCTAAACAGAAAATTTATCTCAAGGTAAGATTTGAGGACGTGGAAGACATTAAAAGGAATACAATGGCAGAGCTTCACATTATTTTACAAGAAGTGTTTCAAAGGAAAAACTCGCAAGACTTTGCGTATTGAATGTCAAAGAGACTATTTTGAATAAAATTACCGTTTCATTCATTTGTCATTTCTGTCTTGGTAAATATAGCTTCAGTCTGAATACTTTGATGGTACATACAATAAAAGTTTACTTATTTTGGTCTTTTTTCCCCAAAAAAGGTGTGGGAATGAAAAAACATTGAAAATAGTCAATAGTGTTGGTAGTGATGGAAGGGACCCCCAAAATAAAAATCTAAGGGCCCCATAGAGCTTTTGATTGATCCTATATATATATATATATATATATATATATATATTGATCATATAACCTGGTCTCATGACAGTTATGAGAAATAATTTTGTAGTTGTAAAATAAAACATTTTGAAATCTTCTGATAAAAGTGATTTAGTGACAACCAACACATATATACATATATATATATATATATATATATATATATGTGTGTGTGTGTGTGTGTGTGTGTGTGTGTGTGTGTGTGTGTGTGTGTGTGTGTGTTATTACCTAAAATATTCGGACTGTAGATCTCATCTTTATTGTTATACTCACAACGTTTTGGCCGATATGTCCTTCGACCTTCTTCAGGTGTTTCATGCCGAACTCGGGAGTCCATACAATCTTCCGATAGAAATCGTTTTATCTTCAGTTAAAATTGATAAATACTCGGGTGATTCAAAAGTTTTTCAATATTTTGGTACCTGTTAGTTTTCAGCGCGTATATCACGTGATCGAAACAGTTCAATCCGTAGTAGATAACCGCTGCGGTGGGTAGTATCGTAGTTGTTGATGCACTGATATATTGTGCATTGCTACACTCCACGTGTAATTTGAAAGCCGCACAGGTGAACGTGTAACATAATCCAATTCGTCAACTTATGCTTTTTGAGTTCAAACTGAGCCGTAACCCGACGGAAGTAACTAAAATCCTTTGTAGTGCGAAAGCTGAAGATGTAGTTGATCACAGAAAAATAACTAGAGAGTTGGAGAAATTTCAGTGGAGTTGCAAGAACCTCGATGATAAGACAAGTTTGGCTGGCCTAAAACCGTCAATTCAAAAAGCACTTTCCCAGTCAAGGAGGAAAATTTGGTAAGAAGCACTTGGAGAGTCTCAGGCAAGATCATCATGGAGGTGCCCGAGGTGTAGTCGTTATCGTCGTAGGAAATGGACACGGCGACACGAGTTCAAATCCTGGACGATACTGATTGCATTTCACATTGGGAAAGGTATGAATCCAATTATTCTCCCTCCAGCTATGGGTAAATAGTAGGACAGACTAGGTTCTTCAGCCTTGGTGAGGCAACTAGTCTAGAAGGAAAACTGAATTCAAATCTGTTAAACTCCGCTTAACAATTGACCTAGTGTCGTATCCTGCCCGAGCGGAGGGGTTGGGTAAATAGTATCAGGCAAGATCATCATCTCACGCTCCATTGTGATTCGTCACCTTCACGAGCTCGGCAAAAGCATCTCAAGGAGCCAAATTCTGCCTCACGTTATCAAGATATTGCAAAATTTCTGACTCAACTTAGTAAAACTCTATAATTGTTCAATGGTGAGTTGAGACTAAAAATATTAAGCTTAAATCTAAAATAATCTCTGGATTAGTATCGAAGGGGAACCAGTATAAGTCAGTTTAATTCTGATGGCATTCAAGGTATGTCAGCTTTGTGAGAGATATATGTTGTGATGCTGACAAAAGAAAGACAAGGGGGAACACAAAAAGGTTGAAAGAAAAACATATATTTTAGTAACAGAAACAAGATACAAGTGAACCTGGTTAAACAGTAGTTAGTTGATAGGAAGCTGAGAGTCCAGTGGGGTAGTGACAATTCGTCCACTACGCAAATGGCATCACACGTGATTGTGTCACGCCGATTTGGTAAACTCTGTCTGACACTCTCGTTGACGTGTATTTATGGAGGAAGACGAATCCAATATGTAGTAAGTACAACAATATATTGAATCACTTATTTAACTATGTGTTCTTAGATTTAGGTTTCTGTCTTTACAAAGACATAAAGATGATGAAAACAAAACTGGGAGAAAGTAAGGAGAAAGAGTTGACAGCTATCATGTTTGACAAATACAATGATAAAAGTTCTTGGTTTGAGATAAGAATAACTCTATTCTCACTCCGAGAGAGAAGTCACTGAAAAGGGAAAGAAAGAAAGAGGCACATTGATATAAAGGAGATTTTTTTGTAATGATGTAAAAATATTGATAATGGTGATTACAATTGTTGTATAGCTCTCTTCTTTTCTTCGTACGGGTATATTGGAGATGCCCATAGTGTAATTATTACTGTCGTAGAAAATGGAGACGATGACTCGAGTTCAAAACCTGGACGAGGCTTTTTGCATTCACATAGAACTAATACTCTTGGGAAAGGTATGAATCCGAGAATTCTCCCTCTAACCATGGGTAAATAGTAGGGTAGACTGGTTTCTTTAACCTTGGTATGCAACTGGTCTTGAAGGAAAACTCATATTTCAAACCTGTTAAACTCTGCTTAGAAATTGACTTTGTGTCCCATTCTGCTCAGGCAAGATGAGGTATATATATATATATATATATATATATATATATATATATATATATATATGTAAATCCTAATAGAAACATTTATGATGCTTTAAAAAATCCCCTTATTTATTTAATGACCCTCATATATATATATATACATATATATATATATATATATATATAAACATTTATGATACTTTAAAAATCCTCTTATTTATTTAACGGCCCTCATATATATATATATATACATAAGCATTTATGATGATTTAAAAAAAATCCCCTGATCTATTCAATGACCCTCATATATATATATATATATATATATATATATATATATATATATATATATATGAGAGAGTCATTAACTAAATTAGGAGGATTTTAAAAGCATCATAAATGTTTTTATTAGAATTTTTTTCTATACATGTCAACTTCACATTGTTTGAAATTGGTTTACGAAAATGTTGGCAAATCACACAGAGGGGTTCAATTTTGACCACTGGTATGTCATTAAATTTTTGGTGTCTGAGAAGTGTAAACTATACAAAATTTATTGAAGATTGTATGATGATTACGTTGAAGAATTTTTATGAAAAAATGTTTACAAATGGGCTGAACATGGGTTTGCCATTATGTGCCTGAGTCAAAAAGATTGTCCTTGGAGTGGAAACACCGTGACTTTCTGGTAAAGAAAAAGTTCAAGGCGCAGCCGTCAGTAAAGAAGGTCATGCTTACAGTCTTCTGGGACATGAAAGGAGCCATCACTATTGATTTTCTTGAAAAAGATGCGTCTGTAAATAATGAGTCCTACTGTCAATTCCTTCGGTAAAATTACCTTTATTTATTGAATGACCCTCGTAATATATATATATATATATATATATATATATATATATATATATATATATATATATTGTGTATGTGTGTGTGCGTATGTGTGTGTGTGTGTGTGTGTGTGATATTTTTGAAAAGTTGGTATCATTTTGTGATATAATTGATCAATTTTTGTTCAAATGATCTTAAATTTTAACAATGTGTTGAAGCAGCTCAAATCTTTATGTTTAATGTTTTTTTTTTCTTTTCAGGATCTTTATCTTTGCTATTTTCTTACTTACAGGTTAAATACTTTTTAAGACACAGTTTATCTTTCAAATCTGGGGACACGTGTCTGCAAAATCTTTAAGAATTCACCAATCATAGTTGGATGCACCTTGATAACAATTTTCTAAAGCTAAAAGTTTTCCTCTTTGTTTGTTTATAAAAATGTCAGATTTCGGTTATCTCATGTGATAAAGTGTCATGTTGATATCCGCGCATCTTTTTACAGCTCTGTATTTATTTTCTTTAGGGTTAAAAAGGATAAACAAAAGATTTATTTATTACATAAATCACTCCTGGCTTTGTGGTTTGATTTAGACAAGTTACGCAATTGTATTGAATGAAAGCATTTGACTAAAATTAACCATATTATTTGTTGGATTTTCAGCTTAATAGTTAAAGAGAAGAGAAAATATAGAGAAGGTTATTTCTCAAAGTGAGTTTTGGGAATTCTTGCTTTTGATATATCAGTGATATATATCAATATTGCTGATATATGTTGCGAGACGGTGAAGGGCAGTAAAATTAAAAGTAAAGTTGGCGACCAGGAGGTTCCCTTTTCGATAGCTACTACACCGAGGTGTAAGGGAGGGCGCTACTCCTTTCTCTGGATTGCTCCACTTTACCCTTGATCCGTACCTTATAATGCTGAGTGTTAAGCAAGGAGGCATCAAATACCATTTTTTGAGTGTTTGGTATGACTCAACCTTGGATTGAACCCAGGTCTCTGGGGCCATTGGCAAACACTCTAATTTCTAGGCCAGTGTCCGGTATGAATAATAGTTAAAGGTAAGAGAAAACATAGAGGTTATTTCTCAAAGTGAGTTTTGGTTTGGTTTAGTTTCTTTGTTTAATGGCATATCAACCTTTGTAGGTTATTTAATGCCAAAGACATTCTTCTAGAAGAACAGTAGTGTTACTATTTAACCCATAGCTGGGAGGATAAGGGGGTTCATACCTTTCCCGAGGGTATTTGCCCGAAAGTGAACGTCATAGCGCGACTGGAATACGAACTCGCGTACTATGATTCCGCAGTCCAACGCTTTAACCATAACACCACGAGGACAAGTTGGCATCAAGTATCATTTTTTTAGTTTTTGGTATGACTCAACCTGGGATTGAACCTCGGTCTCCCCGGCCATTGGCAAACACTCGGTCAAGTTGTATAAAAAGTTCACAATACTTATGATTAAAGTATCCTTTAGGTTCATTTTCTTTCTCTTCTTTTAGAATTTGATTTTGAAGTTTATATAAAAGATTTTGAATAAAAAAGTGATGCATTAAATTTTTGCAAGATTTCAAGGTTGGTCATAATTTTGTCTCAGACACATGTTGCCAGGATGACACAACAGAAGCTGACCGACTTGCGATATAAGACTTTTCCACATTCACTATATTCTCCTAACTTCAACCACTTTTTCAAACGTTTGGATATTTTCATGTACCCCCCCACAAAAAAAAACATTCCTTTTCAAAAGAGAAGTTGAAACTGTATTTAAAGATTTCTTGTCATCAAAACCGTTAGAGTTTTATTGTACAGATATAAATAACCTTGTTAATCGATGGCAAAAATCCTTAGAAGTTCAGGGATTATATTCTGACTGATTAAAAAAATTATTTAAATTCATTAATTCAGGAGTAAAATCAGACATTATTTTCCGAACAACCAAATACATTGTATATACCACATGTTAAATGTTCTTGAATGTACAAATGCGTTTATCTTGTCTTTCTTTCCGTTTATTCAGTTTGGTTTGGTTTGGTTTCTTTGTTTAATGGCATATCAACTCTTTTTAGGTTATTTAATGCCAAAGCCATTCTCCTAGAAGAACAGTAGTGGTACTATTTAACCCATAGATGGGAGGATAAGGGGGTTCATACCTTTCCCAAGGGTATTTGCCTGAAAGTGAACGTAATAGCGCGACTGGAGTACGAACTCGCGTACTACGATTCCGCAGCCCATCGCTTTAACCATTACACCACGAGGACACCCCTAAAGATTTACTGTTTATTCAGTGTTAGTATATCACAGATATGATTATATTAGTCTTAGTCCTTAGTAATTGGGGACCTGATTAAATAACTGCCTTATCACAAAGCACATCAATACAATTAAAAGCTGATGCCTCTATAGTAAGCCTCGACAGTGTCTTATTTTCCTCTTTATGTTTTTTTTTTCTAGTCGGGTTTAAATCTTCATAGTTTATGAGAACGACACACGATACAGGTATTGCTTAGAATTGAAACACCTGCTGATATCACCTGCCTTGAATGTTTGGCAAAAAATGCAGCCGAAAAGCTCTTTATTCTGGTTACCTCCCCTTTCTGAATTAGCAGAGGTCAAAGGAAATTCACTCATGACCAATCAGCTCAGTTGTAATTTTATAATATCAAGTAAAAATAAAAGCAACGAAGAACAATGAGGGAAATCCTATGAACAAATAAATCAAAACTACAAACTGAACATTCTATTTACTCTGTCAGTTATTCACAAGTTTGTTATAAGACACATTTTTCTTAACTACCCAACATCAAATGCAGACAGCTATACTTATTGATTCTGTAAGTCTAATATTTCATTTGGTTACCAAACACCATTAACCTAATGCTATTATTTTACTATCCACCATGAAATCAGAATTTCAGGCTCAAGAAGATCGTATCAGATTCTATCAGGTTTAATAGAGAGACCATTCAGAATCTTTTTAAAGGAATGGTGGGATGTTTACACCCTGAAGCAAAATTTGTTTTGTGTTTGGTTCTTTTTATAAATTTTCTGAACCCAGGTTCAGGATGTTAACACAATACCACGAATGTGATGTCTTGACTAAAGTGAATTAACTGTTCAGTCATTTGCACATAGATAAAGGAAGAATTGGATTCATGCCTTTTCCAAGTTCTATTTAAACTGTCAAAGCCAGTGTTTGAACTCTGTTTACTAATTTCATTCTGCATGCCTTTAATTGTTTGGCAACGAGCAACTCCAAAAGGAGAAGAGAAGGAAGGAAAGAGAGACTAAAACGATAGAAAGAAAGAATTGATGCAATAAAATCAAAAGTAAAAATGAGAAAGAAAGAAAAAAGAAAGAAAATTAGTGAAAGAAAGAAAGAAAGAAAGAAAGAAAGAAAGAAAGATGAAAAGTTGTGAAAGAAAGAAAGATAGAAAGAAAGAAAGCAAATTAGTGGTAGAAAGAAAGAAAGAAAGAAAGAAAGAAAGAAAGAAAGAAAGAAAGAAAGAAAGAAAATTAGTGGTGGAAAGAAAGAAAGAAAGAAAGAAAGAAAGAAAGAAAGAAAGAAAATTAGTGGTAGAAAGAAAGAAAGAAAGAAAGAAAGAAAGAAAGAAAATTAGTGGTAGAAAGAAAGAAAGAAAGAAAGATTAAAAGTTGTGAAAGAAAGAAAGAACCCTGAAGAAATAAAGTAGAAAAAACAACACTAAAGAAAAGTCACTTCCTGTGTCAGATGAGACAGAAGAGGCAATGATTTTTCTCACCACATCTTGTTTGATCCATCGGGAGATCCGATCATAGTAGCAATCATAGTTTTTGTTTTTTATGGAGTTGAGATAATGAATAATAAAATAAAGAAGAATAAAAAGACTTTTGAAAAGCAGCGAAATATATGAAGTCGAGTCACTTTGGTGATTTGAGAACCAGAACAACCACAGCAACAACTACAACAACAGTGATTAACTTAGTCTACAGGAATTTCATGTTCTTCACTGACTATTAAAAGATGTTGTTGCCATGGCAATAGATAGACTGGTTGTTTTTCTGAGTCTTCAAAAGCAAAAGATAAAAAAAGAGTTAAATGAATGATAGAGCTAAAAGAAATCAGGAGAAAGAAAAAAGAGAGATTGATAATTCTTCAGGTGGTTTGGAATTCTATTAGAAGGAAACGGTGTGTGTGTGTGTGTGTGTGTGTGTGTGTGTGTGTGTGTGTGTGTGTGTGTGTGTGTGTGTGTGTGTGAAACAGAGAGAGAGAGAGAGAAAAGCAATGTGTGGGGTATGAGGCAAAGAAACTGGAGAAGGTGTAAACATTAAAGACGAAAATAGTAAAAAGAAAAAAGAGGATGAGGAAGATGGAAAAAAGAAAGATGAGGGTGCTGGAATTTTGAAAGATAAAGAAGGTGATAGGTGAGAAAGAGAGAGACAAAGACAGAGACAGTCAAGACAGACCAAGAAACAGAGAGACAGAGAGGGGGGATTCAATGGCGAGAATTTTCAGAAACACAGTGGAAAAAATGAGACGTCACTTGTCTCTTCCACTGAACCAGAATATATGATTTCCCATGCTCTGCCCAATCAAGGGCGAAACTAACAACATCTAGTTAACTGAAGAAGGCCGAAACGCTGTGAGTGCAATAATAAGATGAAGACACTAGTTCAAGTACATCAGTGAATAATATTATATTTCCTCATCTCGGAGATCCAAACAAACATGAAAATCATCTTCATCATCAAGGTCTACCAACCGCACAAATTCCTTTGATTCTCTCTCTCTCTCTCTCTCTCTCTCTCTCTCTCTCTCTCTCTCTCTCTCTTACCATCCATCCCTGTCGGTCATTGCTCTCGGTAGGTCCTCTAGACTGCATCCAGGGTCTGCACATAGCAGATGTATATTAGTTTTTGCTGGTCAGCCAACCAGGGTGTGTCCACGTATAGAAGTCCATTGGAGAACGTCACTTATGGGTTGGTTCTTATTTCTCCAGCAGTGCTCAGTATATCTTGTTCGTCTTACTTCGATGGCTTGTGAGATGGGAGGCAAGTGGTTGGACAGCTGCTGCTTTATTGGGTTCTTTTTCCAGGATTTGTTCAAAAGAGCCCGTAGCATCCTTGTGTAGTCCCCATCTAGTTTTTTTCACCAAAGGTTTCGTTAAAGTCTAGGTGGTGCCACCATACTGTAGTACTGACACGGCCAGAGCTTGAAAGAATTTCCGTTTGGAAAAATCTCCAACCGGCTTAAAAGTACGCTAACAACCCCAAAAGAATGAATCAGTGAAAACTATTCCGATAAAAAGCCACAAAAATTAACAGAACGAATTCTAGCCGAATGATAAACAATGATGAGCCATAATGAAAATATTTCACGTCTGAGTCAATTTTTTTTAATTAAAAAGATAAAACAAATGAATAAATAAATAAGCATCCAGTTTTCGTAATCTTGCACAGAACCTAAAGAGAGGGAAAGCTGGAATGGAAAAATTGTATGATGCAATGTTGAAAAGGCCTTCTCGACTCGAAAATCAAACGCTCATCGCGTAACGGTTATTGTCAATGGAAACAATGGAGCCAGCGATCTGAGTTCAAATACTGGACAAGGCTGTTTACATTTCATATAGCGCGCGCACACCAGATGGAGACACAGAATACTTCGACATTGTAGCAGGAGTACTACAAGGGGACACGCTGGCTCCGTATCTCTTTATCATTTGTCTAGACTACGTACTTAGAACATCGATTGACAAAATCAAAGAGAATGGCTTCGAACTGACGAAGAAAAGAAGCAGAAGATATCCCGCAACAACAATTACCGACGCCGACTACGCCGATGACATAGCGATACTGGCAAATACACCTGACCAAGCCGAAACACTTCTGCATAGCCTGGAACGAGCAGCAGCAAGCATAGGCCTCCATGTTAATGCACACAAAACGGAATATATGTGCTATAACCAAACAGGGGACATCTCCACTCTAGAAGGAACCCCTCTTAAACTAGTAGACAAATTCACGTACCTAGGAAGCAGCGTCGAATCAACCGAAAAGGACATCGAAACGAGGTTAACGAAAGCATGGACAGCTATCAATAGGCTATCGACTATATGGAAATCAGACCTAACCGATAAAATGAAACGCAGTTTCTTCCAGGCAGCGGTCACATCGATACTGCTATATGGATGCACTACATGGACGCTAACAAAACGGCTGGAGAAGAAACTAGATGGCAATTACACAAGAATGCTGCGTGCAATCCTGAACAAGTCCTGGCAGCAACACCCCACAAGACACCAACTGTACGGACACCTGCCCCCTATCACGAAATCTATTCAAGTTAGGCGAACCAGACATGCAGGACATTGCTGGAGAAGCAGAGATGAACTCATAAGAGATGTACTCTTATGGATCCCCACACACGGCCGCGCAAAAGCAGGACGACCAGCACGAACGTACATTCAGCAGCTATGTGAGGATACAGGTTGTTGTCCTGAAGACCTACCTAGGGCGATGAACGATAGGGAGGAGTGGCGAGAGAGGGTCAGGGATATCCGTGCTGCCAGCACGATATGATGATGATGATATATATACGTATACATGCATACTTGAGGGAAACTTATGCATCCATCTCCCTCCAGCTATGAATGAATAGTTGGGTAGACTGGACTTTTTAAACTTGGTATGGCCACCGGTCTAGGAGAAGGAAAACTGTAAATACAAACCAGTTGCACTTTTTGTGCCATATCCTGCTCGTGGCGAAGGGGTTTTATAAATACAACAGTGAAAATCAGTAATTGATTATATCTTTTTACATGGGTTTGAACATTGATCTCAACATGATTGGAGCCCCATCCGTACTAATTAAGCAATAAATTTCAACTCGTGATGCTTTGGTATGAATTAGGAAAGAGGAAAATAGTGAAAAATTATGAAAAAATATGAAATAGATGAAGAAAATTTTTCGTGTGAAAACCAAAAAATAACGTTAAAGTTGACAGGAAGCACCATTGGTCTCAGATCCATTAGAATCCATGTGTTTTTGGTTTAGTTTGGTTTCATTTCGTAGTTCAATGGCATATCAACCTTCACGAGTTATCTAATGCCAAAGCCATCTTTGTTGAAGAATAGCAGCGGTACTATTTAACCGATAGACAGGAGATAACAAGGGGTTTATAACTTTCCCGTGTGTGTTAGTCTAGATGTGAACATAATAGGGCAACTGGAGTTTAATCTCGCTTATTACGATGTCACAGTCCAACTCATCACGGTGACTCCCCGAAGAAAATAAGAATCAAAAGGAAGAATAAGAAATGGAGAGAGAGAGACAGAGACAGAGAGAGAAATTAAGTAAAGCAGTCGACCTAGTATTTACACATGAAAAAATAAACACGGATGTATTTTAATTTATTCGAGATGGTCTTTTTTAAAAGAAACTAACGTGCTTCGAGTGGGCATAACAATATGATTTCTCATTACTCAATAGTAAAACTGAGTAATCGGATATATAAATATACATTTGGTCGACTATATATATATATATATATATACGAGTATATATATATATATATATATATGCATATACGTGTATATATTGTCATTCACAACCGTAGTCAAGGGCAACCCGAAGGCTCCTTTTTCAATAGCTACTACACAGAGGGGTAGAGGAGGGCGCTTCTCCTTTCCCTGGATTGCTCCACTTTACCCTTAATACGTATCTTATATTGCTGAGTGTTAATCAAGGAGGTATCAAGTACTATTTTTAAAGTCTTTAGTATGACTCGACCATGGATTGAACCCAGGTCTCCCGGACCATTGGCGAACACTCTACCCACTAGACCAATAAGCCAGTAAATGTTCGTAATTTTTTTCTTTTATATTACCTATAATAGTGTCGGGTCTCATCTCATCTCAATTATTACAATTTCTTAATGGTGCTAACTATTAAATTCAAATTAATATAGATTTCTGTTATCATTATTAAGCAGCAAACTCGGTTGGAAGTGCATTATTCTTTAACTCTTTTGGTGCAGAGAGCAACTCGAGTCGCAAAATATACTTTAAAAAAGTGAAGACTAGACGAAACTTTCGTCCACGAATAGATTATGAATTTATATGAATATAACTTCTAATATGTAAGATTTGCATGTTGTTTTTTTTATATTCTACCAGTGGCTGACTGAGGGTTGATCCACACAGCAGCTTTTGGTCTAACTCAGAATTTTGGGCTACAAATTTTCAGGTTGAATTTTATGTCAGATTGACTTGTACACCACAATTTACGATATTAATTTTTTTTTCAAATATACTTTTCTTAAGCCTATTGTTCTACACCCTTCTGTAATTCAATTCTGTTTAATATTATGTGCTTTTGGGTAGTCGATAGATGTCTCTTATTTAGCTTGTGCCAAACTAAACCAAGCCTGGTTAATAAATTGACGTAACGACTTGTGTGATATAATGAATAACCAAGTAGATTAGCAGATCATTTATTACTAGTGAGCTTGATTCTCACTGGGTGTCACATATTGGTGTCTTTGAGATAAATCAAAGCTCAGCTGAGTTAGGTTTTAGAGTTGTCTCGCGTGGTTAGAGACCAAGTCTGGTCGACCATTATTAATGAGTTCGATTCTTACTAGGTGTCATATACTTCTGGCCAATGCCAAAGAAAGCTAGGAGTTGTAAATAACTATTTTCCATTAGAAAAGGCTCAAAGCTACGTATTTCCTTATTTTTAAGGTTACAAGATTTTACACTTATACTCCTCACAAAATCTTTACTATATTGCTGTCGCAAAACCGTGAAATCATTCGCGGTAATGTATGGATTTAATTTCTCTTTTAGTTTGGTTTCTTTTGTTTTAATGGCATATCAACCTTCGGGGGTTATCTAATACCAAAGCTATCCTTACAGAAGAACAGTACTGGTATAATTTAACCTGTAACCGGGAGATAAGGGAGTAGTTCGAATACACTTACTTCAATGTCGCAGTCAAGCACGCAAGCAACTACACTGCGGTGACTTCCACTTTAATAGTGCATAGAGTGTTCGCCAATGGCCCGGGAGACCTGGGTTCAATCTCAGGTCGAGTCATACCAAAGACTCAAAAAACGGTACTTGGTGCCTCATTGCATTATAAGGTACGAATCAAAGGTAAAGTGGAGCAACCCAGGAAAAGGAGTAGCGCCCTTCCTTACACCACGGTGTTGTAGCTATTGAAAGAGGAGCCTTCGGGTCACCCTCGACTACGATCGCCAACTTTACTTTACTTATATATATAGATATATAATACCTAAAAGAGCTATAAACTACGTACCTAAGTTTCATCTCACGGATCTTCAGGATAATTCTGACTAAAGAGCTTTGGCCCAAACGACATTTTATGGATAAAGTGGCTACCAGAAAGAATAAGAAATTAGCATTAAAAAAAATTAAACGCATATTCTATTTACTGAGGACCCAAGCTTTTTTAGTATTTCAGACATCTGATTGAGTAATTCATTGAGGTTATTGTAAGAAGCTATAGATAACTTTTCCTCTCATACATAGGAGAGAATATCTATCACCAGCCTTATATTTACAGTATATTTTTCATCATTTCCCATTTTGATATAGGATCTATCTGTCTCTATCTATCTATCTATCTATCTATATATATATATATATATATAATTATATATGTATGTATCTTGGTCTGTTGATCTCATAGGCGAGAAACTGACAGTCAGCAAACCCCGTTGACTCTAAGTCTACGCTCATACATAGGAGAGAATATCTATCACCAGCCTTATATTTACTGTATATTTTTCATCATTTCCCATTTTGATATAGGATCTATCTGTCTCTATCTATCTATCTATCTCTCTCTCTCTCTCTCTCTCTCTCTATATATATATATATATATATATATATATATATATATATATATATATATATGTGTGTGTGTGTGTGTGTGTGTGTGTGTGTATCTTGGTCTGTTGATCGCATAGGCGAGAAACTGACAGTCAGCAAACCCTGTTGACTCTATGTCTACGCTATCCTAACTTAAATATATATGTTCTATCACTGATATTGAACACTTTTTGCTTATAAATATTCCTATAGGCAACACCCAACAAAACAGCGGCTGTACGACCACGTGCCTCCTATCTTAGAAACTATTCACGACGAACAATACATGCTTTGTACTGCTGGTGAAGTAAGGACGAACTCATAAGTGACTTTCTCTTATGGGCTTTAAAATGGACCCACCAGTGTTGGCCGACCATCAAGGATTTACAAACGTCAGCTCTGAGCGGACACTGGATACCGTATAGTGGACCTCCCGGAAGCAATGAATGATAGAGACAGATCAAGAGAGTGAGAAAGACAAAGAGAGAGAGGGGGGAGAGAGAGAGAGAGGTGGAGAGAGAGAGAGAGAGTCAAGGGACTGTGTTATCAGCTCGACTTGATTTTATATATATATATATATATATATGCTTGTTCTAATAAACCGAATTCCTCGTTCATATTTTGTTTGATGACACATCTACCTGAGAGTCAAGCAGTTATGACTTGCACACCTGTGTACACAGGAATATCTTATTACGCACATGCATATTTATTACTGCATGCTCTCATAAGCAAACAAAAACATACTTATATATTCAAGAAAACGATTCTTTTAGCATGGAAAACCTTCGTTTATATCTCGCCCTTTCATGTTCAGCTAAAATGTATCAAGTTGCTTCCTTCCGCATTGAGAAGACATGATCGTCTGTGTGTGTGTGTATGTGTGTGTGTGTGTCTCTCTCTCTCTCTCTCTCTCTCTCTCTCTCTCTCTCTCTCTCTCTCAAGGGAGATGTAAATCGCAAGACGAAGAACATCTAAATTATTTAGTTCCTATATATTTAAAAAGAAAATATAATTTTAAGTCTTACTTAACAATAACGCTTTCTCTCTCTCTCTCTCTCTCTCTCTCTCTCTCTCTCTCTCTCTCTCTCTCTCTCCCATTTTTTCTTGTAATTAATTATTATCTATCCTTGTTGTTCAAAAAGAGGGATCGCCTATATTTGTAACAGGTTTTATTTAAACAATTTCAAAAACTCATGAGCGATGTTTTTTGATGGACTCCAACCGGCAAAAACTTACATCCATCAGCTTTGAGCGGATACAGGATGCCGTCTAGGGGACCTAACAAGTGTAATGGCCAATTGGGATGAATGTCGAGGGGGAGTCGAATGAATCCGTGATGCCAGTACGCCTAAATGATGATAATAATGATGATTGAGAGAATTTGTGATTGTTTTTTAAAGTGATTTTCTAGTTGTGCGAGTAAATCTAAAAAAAATCGAGTTTCATCTCTCAAAAAAGATAACCGTTCTCAACTCTCTCAATCCGGTCAATTCCCAGTTTCTCGAAACTTGTCTACCAAACTTAAAATTGTCGACATATTAAGAAGTGTAAACTGTAGAAATATCACGTTGAATTTAACATTAAGCGTTTGTAAGATCTATACGAAATACAGTCATCATTTAAAACGATATAGATGACACAACTCAAAGAAATTACTGTTAGAATAAGACTAGCACATGGTGCAATTACATTATATATATATATATATATATATATATATATATATATATATATATATATATATATAAATTCAACTATCAGCCCTATAATGATGATTATGATATATATATATATTGAATTACCGTTGCTGTAAAGCTTATTTTACGTAAGCATCTAAATGATACCTGGTACATATATGATGGCATATCCTATGGAGTCGAGGAGTCATATAATCTTTTAATTTGTATATGAAAATAACTTGGGGTAAAGATATATATATATATATATATATATATATATATATATATATATATATACGAGGATCATTAAATAAGTTTCCAGACTTTTTCGTATAGGCATTTTATTGATAATACACACATGAAACTCTGGTCCCCTTCGAAGTAATCTCCTCCAGCTGCAATGCACTTGTTGTACCGTTCTAACAACTTCTGGAAGGCCCCATGGAAGTCCTCTTGTGTGAGTGTATCAATGACCTTCGTCGCAACCTCTTTCATCTCCTCAGTTGTCCCCTAACGACAGCTTCTGAGTTTAAGGACAAACCAAAAGTCACAGGGAGCAACGTCTGGACTATAAGGAGGCTGAGGAACTGTCTTGATGCCCATCTTGGTCAAATAGTCTGTAACAAGTATGGAATTGTGGACTGGTGCATTGTCCAAGTGGAAATGCCACTGAACCGATTTGAAGAGTGCTGGCCTCTTCCCAAGAAATCTCTTCCTGAACTCCCTTAAAACCTCGACATAGTATCCTTAACCCTAATCCTTTGGCCAATCAACTCTGGTCTATTGACTTACGTACTCCTCCCACACCTCTCATCATCCTTCACAGACACCCTGCCTTCCTTGAATCTCTTATGCCACGCAAAAACTGATGCTCGATTCATGCAAGATGCTCCAAAAGCAGTCTGAAGCATTCCATACGTTTTTGTGGCATTTTTTCCAAGTTTAAAACAGAATTTTATTGCATGTCGTTCTTCTAAAATGTCCTCACGTCCAGATTGCATTTTTGAAATTCACCAGCTGTGACAATCAGGCTTTAGTAGGGTGTATTCCACTTGCTGCTGTAGCTGTTCATTTGAAGCTGAAATCATAAGAATTGGTCAGTCATCTCATAAGATGTATAGCAATAACATACTGAATTTTCAAGAGTCTACAACAATTTTAAATGCCTCTACAAAAAAAAAAAGTCTGGAACCTTATTGAATGCACCTTGTATATATATATATATATATATATATATAATGCTATTCAGCTATACCTTCTTCTGAAGCTATCTTAATTGCAGGTCTAAGAACTGAGATTTTGACAACTTTAAGGTATTATTTTTAACAGCGCAGTAAGCTGCTTCCAAGAACACGAGAATTGGAAATAAATGAAACAATACTTGATGGTACTGCTAAAGAACACATTAGCCTTTTTGGAGTAATGACTTCTCCCTTGAAAAAAGGCTTAAAAGTGAGGACAATCCCTACTTGCTACGAAACGTTAAAACAAAAGGACGACGAGTATTCGAAAATTTCCAAAAAAGATAGGATCATTGAAATTTTTTTAGACCATTACATATGCTTAAACACACACACACACACGAGTGAAGGTCTTGTATGAATTTTCACTTGATTAAGAAATGAAAATACTTTTCATACACATTTTGTATATATTTCAGATATTATTCATTGTATCTTATATTCGTTATATATCATGCATCTATATTTTCCACTTAAATAGAAATAAGTAAATAAGATACCATTACCATTTTGTTTGCAACATATCTGTAATTTTTATTTTTTTATTCTTCCTTTGGAATCTCCACTATTTATTATCTTCCAACGTCAACCTTAAAAAAAGAGTATTTGCATAGAACATAAACACTATTAATACAATATCTATATACAGATCAAATTCAGTTAAAATGCTCTCGTAAATTCTTTTTTCTGAAAGCATTCAATTTAGTCTTAAAATCTTTAGAGTATAGCTGTTTTTGATCTAAGTTATTTGTTCCAAAAATATTTTTCTCAATTAGCAAAAAAAAAAAAAAATCCAATTGGCTTGTAGACTTAGTGTTCGAAATCTGTCTTGACAATAAGTTTCCAGTTCGATGTGAATTTGAAAAAAATGTCAACCATAATTAGAAATTCCATTAATTATTTGGAAAGTTTTTATTAGATCAACTCTCATTCTTCTTTCGAGTAAAGTAGTTAATCCTACTTTCTCTAGTCTCTCTTAATAAATGTAATCTTTTACTTTTTATTATTTTTGTCACTCTACATTATAGGGAGTGTCCTCGTGGTTAAAGCGTTGGACTGCGGAATCGTAGTACGCGAGTTCGTACTCCAGTCGCGCTATTACGTTCACTTTCGGGCAAATACCCTTGGGAAAGGTATGAGCCCCCTTATCCTCCCAGCTATGGGTTAAATAGTACCACTACTGTTCTTCTAGGAGAATGGCTTTGGCATTAAATAACCTAAAAGAGTTGATATGCCATTAAACAAAGAAACCAAACCAACCAATCAACATTATATAATGTGTTTGCAGATTCGAATTAGTAGATAGAAACAAACATTTGAAAATAATATATAACTTGATGAAACGGAGACAGCAGCGAATTGTGATTTTACCAATCTTAGATAAGTTTTGCACTATGCCAGAATTATAGGACACACAGTGAGAATCAAATTCACTTATAATGGTCTGATAGCCTAGCATGCTAAACTTTACACCAACCCGGTGCTTTAAACATTTAATGTAGTTTAGATTTTGGGAAAAGGCTTCTACAATCTAGGGTGTAACTTCACAAATCTATGAGATTAGTTTACTTATTAAACCACGACGGGGTTCCTTTATAAATTTAGCACAGCTGAAATTATAAGAATATCTTATAAGGATCGAACTAATAACCAAGTGATATATTACCGCGGCGGGACGAGACTGTTAAGAGTTTTTTTTTTTTTTTTTGGTTTTTGCTAATTCATTTTATTTTATTTTATTTTCATTTCATTTATTTATTTATCTATTATGTGTTAGATCGGAAAGCTTAGACAGTTAGGTTATAATGATAAAAAGAGCTGGAAAGAAGAAAACACGTTGGAAAGAAGAAACATGTGGGAAAGAGGAAAACACACAGGAAAGAAGAAAACAAGCGGGGGAAAAAGAAAATAGGCGGGAAATATTTCAGAAGGCAGGAGTCCATTTGCGATCGTGGCTCAGCGTCTTTTCTTTATCTTAGCGAATTGCGTATATTGTTTATTTATGATTACATTTTTGTACAATTGTTTCGTAAGATTTTTTGCTGACACTTGTATGATATCAAGTATTTTTATCTTATACAAATAGTTGCACATAGTTGGATGGTTTCACGTATTCCAATTTAATACTTATTATCATATGGTTTCACGTAATTATTTCTATTTAATAATAGATATTTGTTTGTACATTTATATCTGGTTTCAAGAAACTAACAGTAATCTTAAGTAAACGATTATAGCTTCAAGTAACTTTTCTGAAAACATGTAATTTATAATTATATAGCATCAATTATTCCTATCAAATACTAATAATCTTTAAACATATCTGTTTGACCCTCAGATGAGTATATTTGTCTCTGCCTCCCACCAGACAGGACTTGACACAAAGTCAATGACCCGAAGATCGATTATAGATTTAGGGGATTTAGAGGAGGCGAAGGTCTATGCAAGTCATCGACCCACTTAGTGCAATGTGGGCCTGATGAGCCAAGCTGGACTTGGACCCAAATCTGGATCCAGGCATGTTTGCCTGATTATAGCTTAAACTGGACAGCAAAATCCAGTGCTATACAAGGGGCACAAAGGTGTCAGTGTTGCAGTTCGCCCATCCGAAGATGGTCCAGCCGAAGCAGGGTGCTTTTCGGCCTCGAATCTGTCATTGGTTTCGATACCCTGTCCGGCACGAATGCCAGGCGGCCCAGCGAATGCCCTCAGATGGGACCCAAACAGATACAACCACTCTGGGTCAGAAGGGACCTTGGAATAATGGCAATGAAGATGTACTCTACACTCTTCAGATCTCCAGAACTGGAACCTCGCTATCAGATACAGTTTTGTATCATACTCAGAAGACCTCATTTTTAGGTGGGTCTAGGAAGTCTTACACCTCTTCAAGGGATACAGCAAGCTAATTCGAAGCTCAAGCGCCAGGGTGCACACATATTTATTTGATTCAATAGAAAAGTATACAAATATACATATGTAATGATAATAAGGATTGTATTGCGCCAGTTTTCTAATCGGTCAGCTTGCCTTCAAAATTCTTGAAAGACAAATTTTAAAAAAAAGGAAAAAAAAAACAGAAGAAAGAAAATGATAAAGAAAGAAAGAAAAGATAAAAGAAGACAAAAGAAAACAATAAATGAATTAAGACAAAAGAAAGGATTGTGAAAAAGAAGTTGAAAAAGAGAACGAATAGAAAGAGAAAATAAAGGAGAACGAGTAATAAAGAATAAAAAAGAAAGTAATGTAAAAGAAAGGAGTACAAAGAAAAGAAAGATGAAACGTGAAATACAATAAGAAAAGAGAGAAAATTGAAAGAGTAAGAGAAAATGGTGATAAGAAATGGTCCTAAAAGAAGTTAGAAAGAGAAAATAGTTTAGCGTAAAAAAAAAAAATAAGAAGACAACTTTGTTTACTATTGAAATGTTCACACTTCTCCACCTGATTGTTTATAGGGGGTGGGTTGGGGAAAAAGAGAGGCTGGGCCACGATGATATTTATGTTGTTATATAAGCCAGTAACGATGTCAGCTTTGCGTTGGAGGGTTATTTTGGTAGAAGAAGGAGGAAGAAGAAGAACTGTCGGAAAGAAAATTGGTTTCTGTGGAAATGGTGGTTGTCTCGAATATCAACACGCCATTTATGGCGGGCAAACGGCTTTTTAGAACTGGCTTTATATATTTCTTACGAGGAGGAACTTATATCTTTTCCTGAAAAAAAAAACAAAAAAGCAAAAACAAAAAAAAAAAACGAAAAAAAAACACCAGCAATTTACCCTTTACACACATACCGACATCCATTCTCAAAATCTATTTAACCTTCTAAAAGTATATATATATATACATCTATACACACACACACACACACACATATATATGTGTGTGTGTGTGTGTGTGTGTGCGTGCACGTACCCGTGCGTGGGTGGGTGTAAACACAACCCACACTCAAGCATAAAACTCGTCAAATTTACTTATAGATCTACGAACACGCTGATACCGACTAAATCTTCAGAAAATACAGACACACTAACAAAAATATACTTAGCTAAACTTCATTTAACGTTACGTGAATATATATTTATGTGTGTGTGTGTGTGTGTGTGTGTGTGTGTGTGTGTGTGTGTGTGTGTGTGTGTGTGAATTGAGAAAAAGAAAGAAAGAGAGAGAGAGAGAGAGAGAGAAATATTCGCGGGGTTTACATAACCTGTAAGGCTACAAATAGGCCTTATTAAACAAATACGTCGACGCATTCATTTCCTCAAATCATTACAAAGCAAATTCTTATTGTAGGTGGAAAAAGAATGAAACAATAAACACAGTTCTATTTTAATAGTGACTGTATTTGAAGCTGGTAGACGTCAACTAAGTTACGGTATTTTCTTTTTACTGCCCCATAACTTATTCACATTTAATACTTTCTCACTTTATTCAGGTTTTGCACTTACAAAGTGCGTATAAGACCCTCTACAGTTTCCGATATTCGTAATAGGAATAAGACGGGGGATGTAAGACACTTATGAATGTTTTTGTCGTCCAGTTTTCTTAATAGAAATACAACGCGAATGGGCGACATTCGAGTCTGTTTTGCAATTTTCAGAAAGAAAAAGCGACAGAGTATGTGAAGCACTTATTAACGTGTAGCAGAAGCTTTTTTGGTTTGGCGCACAATTTAATTCGACGCATAATTTCACCCAATCAGGATGACCTATCCTATTCATCCCAGATTTTCTTTTCCGGGCAGCAGAAATTGGGTAAGTTGCAAAACACAGTCTCTTTTGGCTGGAGAACGCCGTCCAGTGCAGACGTCCCATTGGCCGTTCTTCAATAGCAGTAGCTACATGGACACATGAGGGAACCTATCTAATTTATGGATTCCTTGCGTCTATCACTCAGGCCAAGGAATCCCCGTTGAATATGAATTAGATATATTCAATACGCCACCACAGGAACAACTTTATGTCTCCCCCAAAATTGGCTATGTTGATGCGATGCCTAATCCCGCTCTCGGCACCTAGCTCTCATTTCACCTCTGGGCCACTTTAATGGAGACAACGCACGCCTCTCTCCAAAATCCACCAGACACACAAAACCTACGGTGACTCAAAGTTTATTTCTTCCAACGGCAAACAAGATTGTCGCTAAACTATAGCGAACACAATCCCTCGCACGTCCAAAGATACGCGCTGCCTTCTCAACTTTCTTATAACTCCATTTCGTCTCCTTACTCACGACGAGACTTGCAGCACAAACGCAAACAACGTTTTCCATGCTTCAAATAAAAACTATTCTAAAAATATATTTCGACTTCGTACAACTTGAACCTTCTCCTTTATATACTTACAAACTTAGCGAGGAAACAACTCAACATAAACACACACACACACACGTTATACCATCTTCCTCGCTAAAAACAAAACTTTCCCTCGTTAAAAACAACAACAAAACCTCCGGCTAAAAACGTTTATGTCTTCTTACTTTTATGAAGAAAATCCCATCGGGGCAAGTAAAGCACTTTCTATTTTACAAATGAAACCCAATGGTGGATCATCATCATCATCTCGTGCTATCAGCACGGATATCCCTGACCCTCTCTCGCCACCTCTTCCAATCGTTCATCGCTTTCGACAGGTCCTCATGGTTACACCCCGTATCCTCATATAGCTGCTGTAAGTAGGTTCGAGCTGGTCGCCATGCTTTTGCTCGGCCATGTGTAGGGGTCCATAGGAGTACATCACTAATGAGCTTGTCCCTACTTCTCCAGCAGTGCCCTGCATGTCTGGTTCGACTAACTTGGATAGTTTTCGTGATGGGTGGCAGGTGGCCGTACAGCTGCTGCTTTGTGGGGTGCTGCCTCCATGACCTGTTCAATATTGCTCGCAGCATTCTTGTGTAGTTGCCGTCAAGCCTTTTCTTCAGTCTTTTAGTTAGCGTCCATGTAGTGCATCCATATAGCAGTATCGAGACGATCGCTGATGGCTTCCAACATTCATGATCGCAACACACAACGGGGAATATGAGACACTTATAGACGTTTACGTCTTTCTACTTGCATAATAAAAACCAAATGAAGAATATGAGAGACTTATAGATGTTTCCCCGTCTTTCTACAGTCATAATAGAAATACAACGAGGAATGTGCGGCACTTATAGATGTTTACACCTTCCTTATTTTCATAATAGAAACAAGGTCGAGGATTTGAGACACTTCCTACTTTTCATATAGAAACACAGCGGGCGATATGAGACATTTACTAATGTTTACATCCTCCGACATTCGGAAGAAATACACCGTAGGGAATATGATACCACAATAAACATTAACATCTTTCGAATTTCAGAAGAGAAAGCAATGTGGAATGTTAAATACTTATAGATATTTACTCCTGTATTTTCGGACTAGAAAAATAAAGGGGTTGTTTACATTTTCGTAATTTTAGTTGCGTACCACGAAGGAGAATATGAGACACTTCCAATTTTTGTAAGAGGAATACAACGGGAATGTGAAACTTTTATATCTTCGGATTTTGACTTTCAAAACAGAGACATAACGGTTCATGGGGGTGTCCTCGTGGTGTAATAGTTAAAGTGATGGACTGCGGAATCGTAGTAAGCGAGTTCGTACTCCAGTCGCGCTATTGCGTTCACTTTCGGGCAAATACCCTTGGGAAAGGTATGAGCCCCCTTATCCTCCCAGCTATGGGTTAAATAGTACCACTACTGTTCTTCTAGGAGAATGGCTTTGGCATTAAATAACCTACAAAGGTTGATATGCCATGAAACAAAGAAACCAAACCAAACCTAACTGTTCATGGCCTGTTGCGACACTTATTTATGACTTGCTACTTTCTGAAGAGAAATACAGCGAAGACTATAAGAAATTTATAGATATTATTGGCTTTCAACTTTCAGAAGAGAAACCGACGTGTAATGTAAGGTTTATGATCACGTCCCTTTTTTTACCTGAAGAGAAATGCTACTGGTTAATATGAGACTCTTATAGATGATTACTTTTTCGAGCTTTCATAATAGAAACACAAGGGGAATTTGAGACACTTATATTTTCTAACTTTCCAAAAAAAAAAAAACACTACGAATAATGAAGGAGGCTTAGATATGTTTACTTCTTCCAACTTTTATGGATAGAACCTTGGCAGGGAATGTGAATCACTAATAGATGTTTACGTCTTCCTACTTTCAGAAGTGATATACAACGGGGAATATGAGACATATATATTAACTTCTTCTGACTTTCAGAAAAGAAATCAACGGGGAATGTGAGGCACTGATTGAGGTTTACTTCGTGGAGCTTTCAAAAGAGAAACACAATATGGACTGTGAAACATTTACATTTACTTCTTCCTTCTATCAGAAGAGAAATTCGACGGGTTAATATGAGACACATGTAGAAGTTTATGAGTTCCTTCTTTTAGGAGAGAAAGGCAACGGCGATATAGATGTTTAATGCTTTCCGATTTTCATAAAATAAACAAACAGGGAATCTGAGACAGTGAGAATATATTCTACCACAGATATTGTCTGATATCTGGTAACATGTCATTATTACAATGAGATGGACATGCATTATTCTAAGTGGAAGACATATATATATATATATATATATATATATATATATATATATATATATATATATATATATATATATATACTTGTTTAGGTGTAGTTGCTGTTCGAGCTACACGAGAAGAACTAAACTAAGGCTCGATGCTAGATTTAAATATATTCCAACGAAAATACGTAATTTTATTGGAGGCCCGACTAATAATCTAAGAAATACATTCGGGTCTTCGATTGTAAAACACCTAATAAATAATCATGACTGTGCTTAGAAGTTTAATGTGGACTTTTTTCCCGGTACTGAGTTAGTCGCACTCTTCATTTCATTTGATATATATATATATATATATATATATATATATATATTAATGCAACAGACGGATTCAAAGTCTTAGTCATGAGAGAACTAAAAGAATAACAAGCAAAAACCGAAAATACACACACACACACACACACACACACACACACACACACACACACACACACACACACACACACACACACACACATATATATATATATATATATATATATATAATCTCATTTGTTTTTTAATCAACGGCAGAACTCACTTTCTTCAAGATCTGTAATATAAAAGAAGTAATAGGCGTTATTCTAATACGCTGGTTTGTGACATGTAGATTAAGGTCTGAATTCATGGTTGTCTTTGTTCAAGACTGCCTGCAGGGATCGGGTGATCCGTTTGTATATCAAAATCCAAGAGAATTTTGTGCCTTATATTTTCCAGAACAGAATGGATGTATATATATATATATATATATATATATATATATATATATATATATATATATATATATATATACATTTGGGGGAGGGGGGAAAGAGAGAAGTCATTAGCTATTAATTTCGTTTTAATCAGATTTATTTTATTTGAATGTGTTGTCTCTTATCTTTTCCCCAGGCATCTCAAGGCCCCCTTGCTGGAGTAAAGTCGTTAAAATTTTAATCAAATCCATTTTTCAGAAATAATGCTGATTATGGATTTCATATTTGTTCTTATTTTCTAAGAACTTTTGTAGTGGGACACCTGCGGGTTCTTTGGGGCACACCCCCTTGTAGACTTGTTAAAATTTTGCTGGCTTAGGACTGCGGATAGATGAATCAGAGAGAAAGTGCGCGTCTGTTGAAAGAAAGTTTCACAAACAGAATTCGTTTGCAAAGACAAAAGAGCTAAGAATGAAGAAAATACCAAAGTGTGAGACATTTTCCGTTTATTTTATGCTTTTTGTCTTTATGTTAGTAAGACAAAAAAGAGAAACATTCTTTATCAGAGATAATCAGAAAGAGCAAGCCCCGTTGGGTTAAGGTTCACCAGCCCCAGAACGGAGAAAGAGAGAGAGAGAGAGAGGTGGGGCGGAGAAAGTCAATGCAGATACTTCCTCAAGTTTTCTCAAAAGTCAGGCATTCCTCAAGCACTTTTTTCTTTCTTTTCTGTTTTTTTGCGATTTTAGGGGGGGGGGTTGTAGATTGTTTGTGCAGTCTTATATACTAATACACGCACGTGTGTGTGAATGTGTAACCTTTCTTTCTTTTTACTTTTTTCTTTATAAAAGTCTCTTCTTTTTAATTTTTAAAAAATTTCTCTGTTGATATTTCCGGTTTTCTTTCTTTTTTTTTTTTTAAGCTGATGTTTTCTTTATACTTTCATTCAATCTCTCCCCTGATATTTTTATTTTTTTTAATTTTTTGCTTTTGTTTTTTTTTTTTTCTTTTTTTTCTTTCTTTCTTTTTCCTTTCTTTCTTTTAACTTTTTCCAATTTCCCAACTGATATTTCTGGTTATCTTCCTTTCTTTCTTTTTCTTCTTTTCAAATTTTTTTTAATGATATTTCTGACTTATTTTGTTCTTTATTTATTTAAGTCTATATGTTCTTTTACTTTCACTCAATCTCTTTAGTAATATTTCTGGGTAGGGTGAGGGTTCTCTTTTTTTGTATTTATGCCTTTTTCTTTTCTTTTTTTTTTGTGATCTCATTTACATGAACACACATACTCATACACGTGTATGCTTAACCTTTTTTTTTCTTCTTTTTTTCTTTTTAGTCTATTTAGTGATATTTTTCTTTTTTTTCTGTCTTTTTTTTTTCTTTCTTTCTTTATGTATTTACCAACTCCTCTGCACGAACAGGATGGGACACAAGGTCAGTTTTGGGGGGCGGAGTTTCAGAAATTTGAATTAAACGTTTTCTTTATCCGAGACCAGTTGCTATACCAAGGTTAAAGAGCTCAGAGCTGGAGGGGAAATAATTTGATTCATCTCTTTACCATGGATAAAAGCACGATGTAAAATGCTAACAGCCTCCTCAAACACGATTTGAACTCGAGTCATCGTATTCATTTCCTACGACAGTAACCATTACACCACGAACATTTTTCTTTCTTTAAGACTTTTTTCTTTTTTTCTTTTCTTTTAGTGTCTTTACTGATGGTTCTCTTTTTCTTTCTCTCTTTTTCTTTCTTTTTTCTTTAAGATTTCGTTTGTTTGTTTGTTTGTTTCTTTCTTTCTTTTAGACTTTTCTTTCTTTTTCTTTTTTTTTTTTTTTTTTTCCTAACTTCTGTTCTTTCTTTCAGCCTTTTCGTTCTTTCTTTTCCTTTCTTTTAGGCACTCTAGAGAAATTTCTCCCTTCTTTCCTCTTTTTTATTTTTTCTTTAGTACAGTTCCACCAGACAGTTTTTGTCATCTCTGCTGATCTTGAAGTCTTCTATAAGAACAACAGGAAAAGAATTATCACAGACAGTTTGTCCTTTAGAGTAACAAATTCCAATGTTTGGTGAACAGATGGAAGACTAAGACTTTTCCAAAAACTGTTTTCTGTCTTCATATTTCCAACTAAAATGATTTTCATATCTACACATCCGCTCGGTACCTGTATATATGTGCAAATTAGTACATCCTTAATTTTTTAGTTTTCTGTTTTTTGCAAAATATATTGATATATTATACGCATATTTGCACATGCATATATGCATGTCTGATTGCATACGAGTGTACAAGTCAAGGTATATATGATCTTCATATCGACACACCTGCTCGGTACCTCCCCACAAACATATGCGTGTACTAATTTGCACATATATACATATACCTATACTTGTACACTCGTATGCAATCAGACATGCATATATGCATGTGCAAATGTGCGTATAATATATCAATATATTTTGCAAAAAACAGAAAACTCAAAATTAAGGATGCTTTCATTTTCTTTTCTCTTCCATTTTCTTCTTTTTTTTCTCTCTTTTTTTTTTTTTTTTTGCTTTTTCCTCTTTTCTCGTATTTTTTTTCATTGATGAAAAAAATTTTCAGGCTTCTTTTTACTTCTTCCTCTTTTTTTTATCAATGTTTTTTTTTTTCATTTTTTTTTTAAGAAGTTCATTTTTTTCTTTTCCATGGTTTTTTCATCTGTCATCAAAATTCTTTCAGTTTGTTTGTTTGTTTGTTTGTTTGTTCATTCATTTTTCTCTTTTTGTCAGTTGTTTTTTCTTTCTCTTAGGTTTTTTTCTTGTTTAATTTGAGATTCTTTCTTTCTATCTTTCTTTCTTTCTTTCTTTCTTTCTTTCTTTCTTTCTTTCTTTCTTTGAACTCCTTTTTTGTTTAACTTCAGCCTTATTCTCGCTAAAAAAATGTTATTTTTCTGTCTTTCTTTCTTTCTTTCTTTCTTTCTTTCTTTCTTTCTATCTTTCTTTCTTTCTTTCTTTCTTTCTTTCTTTTAACTCCTTTTTTTGTTTAACTTCAGCCTTATTCTCGCTAAAAGATATTATTTTTCTTTCTTTCTTTCTGTCTGTCTTTCTTTCTTTCTTTCAGTTATTTCAGCTTTTCTTCTCTTTTTCAATTTCTTTTTTCTTTCTTTTCCTTTATCCATTCATTCCTTCCCTCCCATTCCTTCCTTCCTTCCTTCCTTCCTTCCTACTTACTTACTTATTAACTTACACCCTTCCTTTCCTTGACTTATCTCTTTTCTTCCTTGCCATCCCTCCAGTGACCCTGTTTGTTGGGTCACTATGATATCTGGTTTCTGTTTTGGTGGCCAGGTTAGTAGATAGCAATAAACATCAAAACAAAAAAGATAGATGGATGAATGGTGTGTGAGGGGAAGGTTGTTAGACTTGGTACAAGAGATAATACATGTGTTCCAGGTAACCAGAGGTGGTGGTGGGGGTTGGTCCAGATTCCATTACTAAGAACATATAGGAAAATGGTTTGACACAAATTTTCTACCCTGTATGTTTTATACTTTTAAAATGAATTCATAAAAAAGTAAACGTAATTTTTACTAAATCAATTGTTAGAATTACATCAATGATATCCACTACATTAATAAAAGTAAAGTTGTCTCCCTTTAGTCGAAGGCGACTCGAAAGTTCCCTTTTCAATAGCTACTACACCGAGGTGTAGGGGAGGGCGCTACTCCTTTTCCTGGATTAATTAATACTCAATATAAATGCAATTATTCATTCCAAAATCAATAATAATCGTAATAATCAATATAAAATCAGTTACTAATACTTGATCAACAACCGAAAAGGACATCGACACGCGGCTAACGAAGGCATGGACAGCTATCAATAGGCTATCGATCATATGGAAATCAGACCTAACCGATAAAATGAAACGTAGTTTCTTCCAGGCAGCGGTCGTATCGATACTGCTGTATGGATGCACTACATGGACGCTAACAAAATGGCTGGAGAAGAAGCTAGACGGCAATTACACAAGAATGCTGCGAGCAATATTGAACAAGTCCTGGCGGCAACACCTCACAAGACACCAACTATACGGCCTCCTACCTCCCATCACGAAAACTATCCAAGTTAGACGAACCAGACATGCAGGACACTGCTGGAGAAGCAGGGGCGAGCTCATAAGTGATGTACTCCTATGGACCCCCACGTATGGCCGGGCAAAAGCTGGACGACCAGCACGAACATACATTCAGCAGCTATGTGAGGATACGGGATGTAGCCCTGAAGACCAGCCAGAGGCGATGAATGATAGGGAGAAGTGGTGAGAGAGGGTCAGGGATATCCGTGCCAGCTATACGACATGATGATGATGATGATGATGATGATGATTAATAAAATTAAAGCAAAAAGTACAAAACCAGTTATCGATATTGAATCAAAGATCATTATAAAATTAATGGCTGATGCTAATCGATTTTATTTATACTAATCTAAAAAGTCACCGTTATCAATATGTTAGTTATAAGTTACCAATACTAAATCAGCAATCAATATATAATTAGTAATTAGTACAAATCAATCACTAGTGCAATGGCAATGAGATATACGAAACCAGTAATTAATATTGAACCAAAGATCAACATAAAAATCAAAGATCAATATAAAATCAACATCCAAAGCTAAATCAATATTATTGATGCTAAAATAAATATTATTGATCAATATCATTGATGCTAAAATAAAAACTCTCATTTGGTTAATAGAAAAGAAAAATGTTTCCTGTGTTTTCTTCAAAAGTCAAAAGACGAGACTTTTTCTATTTTTTTCTGGGGCTATGAATAACATTTTCAAGAGAATTACAGGAATTCTCTTTCAGCTGTTTTTATTCTCTCGGAGACTATAACACCCGAAAAATGCTACAATGTATGTATTTACGCAGCCCCTCCATGGGATGCAACACAAGGTCACTCTTCAAGCGGATTTTTCATTCTAGACCGGTTGTTAGGCCATTGCTAAAGAGTTCTGCCTACCCTATAATTTATCTATAGTTGAGGAGAAAAGAGGGATTCACGCCTTTCTCAAGGGCATTAGCATGACGGGAAATGCAAACAGCCCTATCCAGGTTTGAACTTAGGTCACAGTGTCCATTTCTTATGATAATAACTATTGCACCAAACAGTGAATAATACCACAATATAACTCAAATATCTCTTTAAAAAGAGAGAAGGAAAGAGATAAAGAGAGAAGGAAAGAGAGAGAGAGAGACACACACACACACAGAGAGGGGTGAGAAATAAAAAGATGGAGAGAAAGAGAGAAAAAACGAAAGATAGAGAGAGAGGAGGAATCGATAATGATAGAGAGGGAAATAGAGGGAAAAAGACAAAGACAGAGAGAGAGAGAGAGAGAGAGAGAGAGAGAAGGAAAGAGAGAGAGAGAGAGAGAGAGAGAGAGAGAGAGAAAGATAAAGATAGACACAGAGAGGGGTGAGAAATAGAAAGAGAGAAGAAACGAAAGATAGAGAGAAAAGAGGAATCGATAATGATAGAGAAGGAAATAGAGGGAAAAGACAAAGAGAGAGAGAGAGAGAGATGAAAAAAGAGAGAAAAAGATAAAGAAAGAAAGACAGCGAAAGAAAGAGATAATGACTGACCATGAGGACGGTTCAAATGAAAACTTCAAATCTTGCTAAACGCAAAGATTTAAGGAACTAATTTTTAAGGAAACAGGTTCTTTACCACTTGAAATATTGATACAACACAACCTTCCAAATTCTTTTATACTTGATTAGTTTGATTGATTGGTTTCTTTGTTTAATGGCATATAAATCTTCGTGATTTATTTTATGCCAAAGCCTTTTAGAAGAATAGCATTGATGCTATTTAACCCATAGCTGGGGGGATAAGGGGGCTCATGCCTTTCCCAAGAGTATTTGTCCGAAAGTGAACTCTTTTATACAGCTTTGCAACAGAATAAGTTGAACTTATTTGTAAACACCCCCTATATATATATATATATGTGTGTGTGTGTGTGTGTGTGTGTGTGTGTGTGTGTGTGTGTGTGAAGTATATATAAAAGAGTTAACTGACATATGTAGCCTCTTAATACAAGAAAAATCGTAAACAGTAATTTACCACATCTCATTTAAGGTAATAATTAAACTACATATAGTCTTAAGATATAATAGATTAAAAGGTGTATTAGATTAAATTTTTATGTTATTAATGAAAAGATTGGAAGGTAAATGGAAATAACAACATATGTTGCGTCTTAATACAGGGAAAAATCATAAGCACAGAAATTTAAGACATCTCTTTTAAGGTAATAATTAGGTTACATATTGTTTTAAAATATATTAGATTAAAAATATATCAGATTACAATGTTATGCTGTTAACTGATAAATTTGAAGACAAATGGAAATTTAAATAGTTAATTTATAATAAAATAGAAATTTTCAAGATAAAATTTTCAGATTTAATTCAGGACATAAGAACGGAGTCTAATTTATTGTATTCTTTTTTTTATCACCTGCTGTTATGATGGGATTTTGACTCTTTTATTGTTTGATTTTTTTGGGGAGGTGTATTTTGACCTTCGACCCGGCCCAAAATGCCATTCAAGGTGATGCACCGGAAGGAAGTGACACATTCCAATGGCAGTTAGGAGAGGAAATCGCGTGGGCGGAAATTGGCAACAAAATGGGACAAGCTAAAAAATCCCATGATACTCTCATAGACTGACGTACCGGAAGAGAGTGACCTCTGAACTGCATGACAGTTATTTCCGCTTGATGACGATTAAACATTCGATTTCAAAGATCGAGTGGGCGATCGTGTGGGCGTTGAATTATTATATAGCTCAGTCAAGACAGAAGTCAAGTGCCAGTTGAGTTGCAGACAGTTGGAGAGGGAGAAAGACGAGAGATGTGGTAGGGAAAGCCACACCAGGCCGAAGGGGCTTGAGGCCCTGATGAATGGAGTCCAGAGAAGATGCTGATAAGATGCAGTACAGAAAGCCAGCACCCAGCAGAGTGGACCCCAGCATCAGGAGAACAAGAAAGACACAACGTTGACGGTCATAACAATGGGGTCAAAATATTGCAGTTATGTTCGATCTCAGCTCCCTCTCACACGCAACCCTTGAGTAACCCTTTCGTACCCTTACAAATAAAGTGAGAGGTATATATTTTTCTAAAGAAGTCCTGTGTGCGTCTGTTTATCATTGCGTCAGTATGTATCCAGCATATATATGTATATTTCTGCATGAATCTGTATATGAGAATATAACAGGGGTATGAAAGGAAATTTTTTAATGAATTTAATCATAAATTTTTAAATGTTTATTTTTATGAAAAAGTTTTTTTCCCTTGAAAAGCTAGGTTTATATATCTCCATTTTAATTATCAGTCATCAGATGAGATAATTAGCAATCAGTAAATTGTCGAAATAGATTTATTTCGGCAAGGTCACGTCGGAATTGCCAAGAACTACGGGAGTATAGCCCTTACTTCCATTGCAGCTAAGACTCTGCTACAAAACCAAATTGAACCGGAAATTGAGAAAATTAAAATGGTTTTCGGAGAAACCGATCCAGATTCTAATATTTCGTCGAATCTTAGAAAGATTTCGTGCAAAAAACCTCAAGGTGTCACTCTTATATGAAAATTTCTCCAAGGCATTTGACTCCATACAAAGAGGGAAGATGGAACAAATACTATGATGGAACAAATACTAGCCTATGGTATTCCCAAAGAAACTGTTGGAGCCATAATGATACTCTATAAAAATACGAAAGTAAAAGTTCGCTCACTGGATGGAGACACAGACGTCTTTGACGTTGTCGCTGGTGTTCTGCAAGGGGATACATTAGCCCTATATCTGTTCATAATCTGCCTAGACTACGTACTTTGAACTTTCGATAGATCTAATGAAAGAATATGGTTTTACGCTAAAAAAAGGCAAGAAGCAGACGATACTCCACACAAACTATCAGGGACGAAGACTACTCAGATGACATAGCGTTTCTAGCAAATACATCTACCCAAACCGAATACCTGCTGCATAGTCTGGAGCAGGTAGCAGGTAGCATTGGCTTCCATGTCAATGCAGACAAAACGGACTACTTGTGTTTTAATCGAAAGGGAGACATCTCCATACTAAATGGTGACTCTTTGAAACTAGTGGACAAGTTCACCTACCTCGGAAGCAGAGTCTCATCTACTGAAAATGATATCAATATGTGACTAGCGAAGGCATGGACTGCTATCAATAGATTGTCGATTATATGGAAGTCAAACCTATCTGATAAAATAAAACGCATTTTTTCCAAGCAACGGTCGTGTATATGGATACACTACATGGACGCTGACCAAGCATATAGAGAAAAAGCTATAAAGAAATTGCACAATAATGCTACGAGTCATATTGATCAAATCTTGGAAGCAACATCCAACAAAGCCCATCTCTAAAGCCATTCAAATAGGACGGACAAGACATGTAGGATACTGCTGGAGAAGTAGGAATGCACTCATAAGCGACGTTCTCTTATGGACCCCTTCACAAAGAAGTGCAAGTGTTAGACCTACTAGAACTTATCTACAACAGCTCTGTACGGACGCCGGCTATTGTCTAGAGATCTTGCCGGACGCGTTGGACGATAGAGACGAATGGTGAGAGAGTGCCAGGGAAATCCATGCTAGCAGCACGACATGATGCTGCTGCTGATGATGATGATATCCTCTATGTGAAATCACAGCCTAAAATACTTGTAGCGTTGTGGTTAAAGTGCTGGACTACAACATTTTTGTCAGAGAGTTCGAATTCATTTTGTGCTATTATGTTCCCTTTCGAACTCCGTAATCATTTCAGCTATTGGTTGAATAGTACCACTGCTAATCTTCAACAAGCTTTTGATTGATTGATTGATTTCTTTGTTTAATGGCATATCAACCTTAGTAGGTTATTTAATGCAAAAGCTATTCTCCTAGAAGAACAGTAGTGGTACTATTTAACCCATAGCTGGGAGGATAAGGGGCTTCATACCTTTCCCAAGGGTATTTGCCCGAAAGTGAACGTAATGGCGCGATTGGAATACGAACTCGCTAACTACGATTCCGAAGTCAATCGCTTTAACCATTACACCACGAGGACACCCCCTCTTCAACAAGGATGGCTTAACCTACGAAGATTGATATTACATCAAAGAAAGAAACCAAACCAAAATACTAGATTAATGTAGCCAGCCACACCAACCGAGCATTTGTACCAGTTTCTCAAACCTTTTAGTTTAAGACTGCACGCTGCAATAATTGAGCTATACTCAACGGTGCTATAATTGTTTGGTACTTAAAAAAAGAAGAGAACAGGTAATTTTTGGCCACGTTATGTATTCTTTTTTCTTTCTTTTCTCTTTTTTCTTTTTTTAAATAAAGACACCTGCCAAGTGGGTAAGAGTGGTTTTCTCATTTAAATATGCAAATAACTGGCTTTTGGCAACGCTTCAATATCTTGAGTAATCTGGCACCCAGACAGCTATAGGCACAGTGAATGTTCAAATATGTACCTTCAATTTTAACAAAAAACGAATACAACAACACAATGAAACAAAACAAAAATAATAATTCTTAGTAAAATATCCCCCCTCTCTCTCTCTCTCTCTCTCTCTCTCTCTCTCTCTCTATCTATCTATCTATCTATCTATCAGTATATATAAGACCTACCAGGAGCGATGGATGATAGGGTCAGATGAAGGGAGAGAGAGAGAGAGAGAGTCAGGGAAATCCATGCTAGCAGCACCACTTAATGATGATAACGATATATATGTCGGTTTCAGATTTTTTGTTTAATGACAAATCAAATCAACACGTATGGGTCCTTTAATGCCATATAAGTCCTTGTAGAAGGATAGTAGTGGTGCGATTTAACCTATAGGAAGAGGGATAAGATTATTTATACCTTTTCCACGGGTTTTTGTCTGAAAGTGAACGTAATAGCATGACTGGAGTTTGAACTAGCTTTCTATGATGTAACAGTCAGGTACGTTAACCACTATTCCACGGAGATTCTCCCCACATAACAATATGACAAGCCTGTTACCAGAGATTCTCTCTACAGTAGAACTTTCCCTATCACACTACAATGCCAATGGTCAGATCAGTTTCATCCAAAGAACAGTGATCAGCGGGACCATGTCCATTTTTGGCTTTATTCATGTTTTCATGAATGTGAATTCTCATTAAAAAAAAAGAAACGAACATCACATTCTGTAGCCAACTTAAATATTTACACGCTCATACACAGTGCTTCCCATTATGCAATGATTAACATGTTTATCGTGTTTTCTTTCCACCTAATTTTGTAAACATTTTTCTTCTTCTACCTCCAAATTTCCATTTTTAACGAAAACGACAAAATCAAAAAATGCATATTTCAATTCCAACCAATTTAATCCTGATAACTCTGAGGCATTTCCCGTCTTTTTCTATTATTTCCTTTAATTTGAATATTTTGTTTTAATTACTGTAAATTTCAAGGTACAAGTCGACTTTTAAGTCGGAAAAATCCCTTTAAAACTAGGGAGCAACTTGTACGGCAAGGCTAAAATACAAAACTTAACCACAGAGAATTCAACCAGTGGAACAGTACTTTTGATGGCCCAGTCGGTTGGGCCAGTAGAATACACCCACTGCTTCTCTTCAGATGGGTAAGACCCCTTCAACGAATGTCCTGGATAAGACACTAAACAATATGATGGTTAGGCCCCAGTAATACAAGAGCTTTGGGGAATGCGTAGTACCCCTTCATTACCATCGCTCCCAGGTCCACTCTGGCCCGGAGTGGTAGCACCGGATAGGGTCCTATCTATGAGTCAAATAGAATAAAACTGCGTACTTATGTTAAACGTAATTGTTTGAAACAGAACTGTTAATGTATAAAAATAGATTTAGCGTTAATGACATACAATGGTTGACGTGCCATAAAACCAAACCAAACTAAATAAAATTTACAAAAATATAGAATCTATCAAAAAAAGAAAGAGAGGAGGGGAGTATGAAATACGAAAGTGATTTATTGTGACTACTTTGTAACATGGTCTTTTATATTTAACATTGTAACTTTTATATGTAACTTTTATATTGTAACTTTTATTCGTAACTTTTATATTGTAACTTTTATATGTAACATTGTAACTTTGTAACATGGTCTTTTATATTTTAAAATTCAAATTTTTCTTTTATATTGGCTATTATAATAACAATGTGGGGTCTGCATTTGTTCTCATCTTAATTATTACAATTTCTTAATGGTGCTAACTGAACACCTTATCTTTCAGCAATGGGTTAAAAAATACCATATTATTATTATTATTATTATTATTATTATTATTATTATTATTACTATTATTATTATAATCCTATTTACCAACACCTCCGCTCGGGCAGGATATGACACAAGGTCCATCTTTAAGTGGAGTTTAACAGGTTTGAATTCAGAGTTTTCCTTCTCCTAGACTAGTTGCCTCACCAAGGCTGAAGAACCCAGTCTGTCCTACTATTTACCCATAGCTAGAGGGAGAATAATTGGATTCATACCTTTCCCAAGGGTATTAGTGCTATGTGAAATGCAATCAGTCTCGTCCAGGATTTGAACTCGAGTCACCGTGTTCATTTCCTACGACGATAACCATTCCACCACGGGCACCTTATTATTATTATTAAGCAGCAACCCCGGTTGGAAATGCATTATTCTTTAACCCTTTTGGTGCCGAGAGCAACTCAAGACATGAAATATATTTGATAAGTGGAGACAAGCTGCAACCTTAGTCCACATTACTTTAAAAAATTGTATCTTGCGCGATATATGCCTTGAAAGTGCTTTTTATTCGATATAAAGTAAAAAGTAAAGTTAGCAACTGAAGTCGAGGGTGACTCTAAGGCTCCCTTTTCAATAGCTACTACACCGAGGTGTAGGGGAGGGCTCTACTCCATTTCCTGGATTGTTCCACTTTACCCTTGATCCTTTCCTTATAATGCTGAGTGTTAAGCAAGGAGTCATCAATTACCATTTTTTGAGTCTTTGGTATGACTCGATCTGGGACTGAACCCCGGTCTCCCGGATCATTGTCGAACACTCTATTCATTAGGTGAATACCCCAACGATAAAATTGAAAAATGCTTTATTTCTTCAAAACTTTAGTAAAACAGTCGTTTTCAGAAGTATCAGTGAATAAAAAATCTTATAAACACATTTGTGTGATTTTTTCTTTACAAAGTGGCATACTTCGATAGTCACTCAACTGACATTGAGTCGCTTCTGTTTAATATATCTTAGTGATCACAAGATTCGAAGCAAGCTTTTTTCATTTTATGGTTAAAAGTACATTCCATCCATTAAATCTGTCGCCAAATGCACCACATCAAAATGGTTAAGTTGCATTCTAATACTATTGGGGTTTCAGTTCTGTTTTTTTTTGTTTAATGGTGTATCAATCTTTGTTTAATGGGTATATCAATTTCTGTTTAATGGGTATATCAATTTTTGTTTAATGATATATCAATCTTTGCTTAATTGGCATATCAATTTTTGTTTAATGGTATATCAATCTTTGTTTAATGGGCATATCAATTTTTGTTTAATGATATATCAATCTTTGTTTAATGGTTATATCCATTTTTGTTTAATGGTATATCAATCCGTGTTCAATGGGTATATCAATTTTTGTTTAATGATATATCAATCTTTGTTTAATGGGCATATCACTTTTTGTTTAATGGTATATCAATCTTTGTTTAATGGGTATATTAATTTTTGTTTAATGGGTATATTAATTTTTGTTTAATTTTATATCAATCGTTTAATGGCATATCAATCTTTGTGGCTTATTCAATTTCAAACCCATCCTTATAGAAGGACAGAAACTATTTAACCCACAACTGGAAGGATAAAGGGGTTCATACTTTTGCTCAACGGTATGAGTCGGAAAGTGGACGTAATAGTATGACTGGAGTCCGAACTCACTTACTTGGATGTCGCAGTTCAGCACTTTAACCACTTTGCTACTGGGACGCGCCTCCCTAATATGATTGGGATCATGAAAATCCTGCTACAATGAGCTATATCGCTGCATTATAGTAATATGCATGAAAACCACATATTCATGATAAAAAAGGGGAGAAAATGGGATATTTAAAAGAAATTTCAATATCATATCCATCGTAGAGCAATGGTTTGCAAATTGTCTTCTAAACTGAAATGATGTGAGCATGTTTCTCACAGAGTGCTCCACTATTTTGGCTTTGTGCCAGTTTAAGTTTCTTAATTATCTAGCAAGAAGAAGGCGGAGGAAAAGGAGGAGTGGAGAATAAGGAGTGGGAGGGGGAGAGAGAAAGAAGAAGAAGAAGAAGAAGAAGAAGAAGAAGAAGAAGAAGAAGAAGAAGAAGAAGAAGAAGAAGAAGAAGAAGAAGGGGGAGACGTAGAATTATTGCAATGACATTATTGGTCAGGGCATCATAACCAAACCAGCAAGTTGTGCCTATCTCCCCAGGTAAAATAATCAGTGATGAGTAAAGTACTGGACATTCTTTTTGTAATTTTCCACGCATGAAGTGAAGCTAAAAATATACATTTGATTTCATATCCAGACGTTTTACCTTGCTAAGCGATATATCATAAGTCAGGGGAAATGATATGAAAAAAAAATATTCATTTCAAAGTTCTCAACACCTGGCAAATAGAAATCTGTTAATTAAGATATAAAAACATTGGAACGAATATCTAAATGACCTCGTTGTATTTAATGATGAGGGTTACTGATTTTATAAATACGGACATTTTTTTTCCTTAACGCAGATGACATTTTAGAATAAAAGGTTAGTGAAATAGTGTGTGGCGTTCTGAGTGCTGTGATTGTTTTATGAAAACAAAATGACTATTATGGAAATCCTTTTTAGAAGAATTAACTATATCTGGCCAGCCAAATATGTTCATTTATTGACAACTGAATCAATTAAAACCAATTGTCTATATATGAGTATGGTCATGATGAAATAAAATGGGAATTTTTCCAAGCAGTAGTCGTGTCAGCACTACTGTATATCTGCACCTCTTGGTCTCTAACAAAATGCTCACAGAAAAAGCTAGACAGGGACTACATGAAGACGCTGTGTGTTATTTTGAATAAATCCTTGAAAAAGCACTCTACAAAACAACAGCGGTGTAGTCAATTAACTCCCATTTCAGAAACGACCCAAGAAAGATGAACAAGTCATTCTGGTCACCGCTGGTAAAGTAATGACGAAGTGACATTCTGCTACGGACTTTGAAACCTGCAGATACCAGTATTGACTGACCAGCAAAAACTTACTGTCATCAGCTCTCTGCGGACACTGGACGCTATCTAGAAAACTGGCCTGTTCGGGACAGATGGAGAGAGAGAGAGAGAGAGAGAGAGAGAGAGAGAGAGAGAGAGGAATCCTTGCTGTCAGCGCACCTTGATGATGATGATGATGATGATGATGATGATTTGAAACGGGACAAGAATTTAGATACATCTATTAAACATCAATTTGAAAAAGAACGCAAATGTTAATTTAAAAGAGGGTCGTATGTTACTTTATAAGTAAAATGACATGAATCGAAAACTCATAGAAGACACTGTCTTGTTGAATACAGTATTAATATATATATATATATATATATATATATATATATATATATATATATGTGTGTGTGTATATATATATATATGTATATATATATGTATATATATTTATATATATATATATATATATATATATATATATATATATATATGTATGTATGTATGTATGTATGTATACATTGATCAAAACTACTTGGCCTATATAATGAAATAACGTTAACAAGTCAAAGAAAATGTCGAAAAAAAAACATAATATACTTACAACTAAGGCCGTTGGAATAGTAGCGTTACATCTTTTATGTTTTTTTTTTTTTTGTGGGGGTGAATTTTTTGCGATATTTCAAGGAAACCCTTCCTCGTTGTCCAGCGATGATAATAGAAATGAATATGATATAATGTAATCAACTGGAACTAAGTCCGAGTTGAGCTGTTGATATACGTTCGTTTCTGTCATATTTGTAGTAAAAAAAAATTTAATTTAAGTTGTTGATATGTATCTATTTCTGTCTGATTTATATTTCAAAAGATGTGACATCTCACTTTGAAGTCCAGGTCACCCGGATATGTTTATCGTTAAAATGTTTGCGTCCCTTTAAGGAAATATTGTCATTCTGTATCTATATCTATTAAGTCTGTGTTTGTACGAGTGTAATTCTTTTAATTTGACTTGTTTATTTATTTGGATAGTAGAGGATCTATTAAGAGATATATATAGGGTTATTTATTTAAAAAGCCCATATCTAAATAAGTCCATGTTTGTGCGCGTGTGATTTGGAAATCTGTTTAATTTCTTGTTTTCTATGTGTGTGCATGAAACATAACCCTGTATCTACTAGGATGCTTGCCCAATCGGCTATGGCAATAGAATACACCCACTGCTTCTCTGCAGAGGGGGAAGACCCCACCCCAACGAGTCTCCTAGATTTGACACTAAAAAATCTGATGGTGAGGTTCCAGTAATGCTGGAGCTTCGGGAATGTGGTGCACCTTTTCATTGCCATCGCTCCCAGGTCCAATCTGACCCGGAGTAGTGGCACCTGATAGTGTCCTATCTATGGGTCAAATATAACTAAAAAGTGTATACTTGAAATAGAACTGCTTTGACATTTAAACTGCGTACTAGAGCTAAACTGAATTGTTTGAAATAGAACTGTTTTTGATATTGAAACTGTACTTAGGTTAAACTTAACAGTTTGAATTAGAACTGTTTGACTATATTGAATAGCTTGAAATAGAAATGTTTTTGACAACTAAACTGTGTAATTATTCAGAACTGAATTGTTTGTAATAGAACTGCTTATTTGTATAAAAATGGATTTGGCATTTAATAACCTGCTATGGTTGATAAGCCATAAAACCTAAGCAAACAAACAAACATAGTAGGACGCATCTGACGTTGCTCAGAATGCATCCGGGTAGACATAAATGTTTGGATACATGAATGTATGTGGGTTTTTAGCGGGTGGTTTGATTGTGGTTATTGAATCTTTCGCGATAACAGTTGCTTTTTTCCCCACGTAACCTCTATTATCGCATTTAGAGCAGAGATTTTAGTATATTACGTCGGGTCTATCATAAGATATATATATATATATATATACAAAGAAATGTGAGAAAGGAAATGATTTATTTGTGAGCAACTGTTTTCATGCTTGATATTTTGGAACATCGTTTGTTTAAACTTAGTCTTGCACTAGAACAAGCTTAGTTTAGTCAACCTTTATAGCTCTTTTTTAATGTTCCCTTTGCTTTGGTGTTAGGGTTAACGAGCTAGCCTAGCTAACTATTGCTACTCAAATGTATTTTATAATGCAATGTAACCCGTAGTTAGAGGTTGTGAACGTGGTTTATTGAAAAGAAAGAGGAACGTGTCACGGTCATCTGTTAACAACTGAAACACTGCAAACAAGACTGCCCAGTCGGCTGAGGCTGTAGAATACAACGACTGCGCCTCTGCAGAGGGGTAAGACTCCCCCAATGAGTGTCCTGATTATGACACTAAACAATCTGATAGTGAGGCTCCAGTGATGCTGGAGCTTTGGGGAATGCGGAGTACCCCTTCATTGCCATTGCTCCCTGGTCCACTCTGGCCTGGAATGGTAGCACCTGATAGGGCCCTATGTATGAGTTAAATAGAACTAAACTGCATACTTATGCTAAACTGAATTGCTTGAATTAGAACTATTCGACCAAACTAAATAGCTTGAAATAGAAATGTTTTTGACAAATGAACGGTGTACTTACATTTAAATTGCGGGCTTATGCTGAAATGAATTCTTTGAAATGGAACTTTTTTGACATTGAAACTGTACTTACACTAAACTGAATTGTTTAATATAGAACTGTTTTGACATTTAACTGTGTACTCGTGCTATACTGAATTGTTTGAAATAGAACTGATTATTTGCATAAAAATAGATTTGGCGTTAAATAACATACAAAGGTTGATATGCCATAAAACCGAACCAACCAACTGCAAACAAGAATATTTCTATTCAACTGGTATCTTGAATCTTAAAATCAGCATTTTCAAAAACAGAATTTTATTCGTTTCTTTTTATTAATGGCATTTGAACTTTCGTGGTGGTGGTGGTGGGGTTAACACAAAAGCCATCCTTGTAGAAGAACAAATGTGATACCCACAGTTGGGGTTAAGAGGGTTCATACCTTTTTGTTGGGCATTAGTCTTAAAATGAACGTAATAGATTGACTGGAGCTCGAACTTGCTTACTTCGAGGCCACAGTCCAGCACTTTAGGCATTATGCTACCCCAACTGAGAAATGCATGGATCACTTTGTCAACAGTATAAGGGTTGTGTGGCTGTTTACATAGGTGCCCGTGGTGTAGTCGTTATCGCCGTAGGAAAGGAACTCGGCGATACGAGTTCAAATCCTGGACGAGACTGATTGCATTTCACATAGCACTAATACCCTTGGGAAAGGTATGAATCCAATAATTCTCCCTCCAGCTATGGGTAAATAGTAGGACAGACAAGGTTCTTCAGCCATGGTTAGGCAACTAGTCTAGGAGAAGGAAAACTCTGAATTCAAACCTGTTAAAAATTGACCTTGTGTCATATCCTGCCCGAGCGGAGGGGTTGGTAAATAGTACCACATAGGCATTTATGTGTGTTTTAAAATTCAGTCAGAGGTCATAGATCAAGGAATGTCAAAGACAGTGATGGGTCAGATTGTAAGTTCAAAAAACCGAAAAGTATAGATAGTTAAAGTCTCGAAGAAGGGATCAGGGTTGAGGTTCTAGTTTAGAAGAGCGAATTATCAAAGAAAATCTAAAGATTAGTGAGAAATGATGAAGACTTGATCCACAGTTCATTTTCATCTCACTACACATCCAAACAAAAATATTATTCATTAATAAAAAAGTAAGTGCAGTTGTCTTGTATTCCACCTTCCTAATGACTTTTAAGGAGGTAAATAACAAGGGTCCACGTTTAAGAAGCTTGTTGACTTGCTTCTCCCACAAGAAGAGGACTTGAAGTAGACTAGTGTAAACTTAGTAAATATATACATTCGAGATAAGTTCAATTTAATCGATTTTTATAACCAGAGAACCACAATAGAAAGTGAAACAGAAAGTGAAAGTTAATCTAATATGGGAATTTATCACAACTGTAAAACAGAGGAATGAGCTAAATATATACAATGCTTGGTAATTTACAATGGCCCTCAACCTGGAGAACAGAACATGTATTTTGCTATTTAAAATATGACTTACTCAGTATTTATCTAACTTTCTTTGTATTCTATTGTGATATGTCAATGATTTGACGAGGCAGATTGGTTTGGTTTGGTTTGGTTTTATGTCATATCAACCATTGTTAGTTATATAATGCCAAATCCATTTTTTACATATAAACAATTCTATTTCAAACAATTCAGTTTAGCATAGGTACACAGTTTAGTTCTATTTGACCCCTAAGATAGGACCTTTTCAGGTGCTACCATTCCGAACCAGAGTGGACTTGGGAGCGATAGCAATAAAGGAGTACTCCACATTCCTCAAAGCTCCCGCATTACTGGAGCCTCACCATCAAATTGTTTAATGTGATATCCAGGACATACGTTGGAGGAGTCTTACCCCTCTGCAGAGAAGCAGTCGATGTATTCTACAGCTCCAGCCGACGGGGCCTTGACAAGGTACTATTTACCAACCCCTCCGCTCGGGCAGGATATGACACAAGGTCAATTTTTAAGCGGAGTTTAACAGGTTTGAATTCAGAGTTTTCCTTCTCCTAGACTAGTTGCCTCACCAAGGCTGAAGAACCTAGTCCGTCCCACTATTTACCCATAGCTGGAGGGAGAATAAGGGGGTTCATACCTTTCCCAAGGGTATTTGCCCGAAAGTGAACGTAATAGTGCGACTGGAGTACGAACTCGCGTACTACGATTCCGCGGCGATTCACCATTCGCTTTAACCATTACACCACGAGGACACCCTCGGGGCCTTGACAAGGTAGAGTATATCATCTGAAGTACTTAATATTCTACTAAGTATTGAAAATAATATAACTATACTTGTTTTTTATTACATTACAAATGATATCACGTATATGTTTTCATAGACTCCAAGGAAAAAAATTTGTTGGTAAAGTTAAAAGACAGGTAGCAGATGTTAATAAACATTTATTCACACAGTACTCCGGTATTTCTGGAAGATATAGATCCGCGGACCGAAGATTTTTTCTAACGAAGAGACTTCGGCTATATATTGCAACCTTAGGGTCTTTGATGGTATACAATTACAGCTGCTGGTTATCTCCAAAAGCAACAATAGCTTGATGCCTGCTACCGCAAACATCTTAGAACTATTACTGGAAACTTATGGCCAAATAGCCGAATCTCCCACCAGGCTCTTTACAAGATGTACAACATCAATCCGCGATCAAAAAGGATGGCGCAACTACGATGGTTCACGTTTGGTCGTGTGCTAAGGATGCCCGAAGAAACACCTTCACAAAATTTACTGGAATTTACTGTAATAAGGTCCAACAACTATTGGACTCGAAGGGGCTGCCACAGCACAAACTTGCTTGGTAAGTTTTGGGTGGACCTCAAAAATGTAGGACAGGGAGCTTTAATATCTAGCAAGCGACTGAGGGAGCTAATGACTCTAGCAAAAGAAAGAACAATGTGAATTCAAAATGAAGAACCGAATGCTGCAGTAGAATGTTCCGAACTACAATAGCCATAAAATGCAATAAAACGCAAAACATTCATTAAATATTTTAAAGAACAATGTATTAAGCAATGAAGCGAAAACATTTTTAATCGTGAAACATTACTGGACCGATAAAAAAGAATAGCGTTAGATTTTTCTTAACTTTGTGAGAGGCGGCGATTCACCATTTGAATGCAGTTACTTGTAAAAACGGTGTAAGATAGAATAAGAACAAGATTATCGATGTTTGAGTTTTTTGTAGGAATTTTGCACACGTAGTTGTAGACAACATGGCTCCTTCTGATTCTCTAAGATTTTTGCCAAATGAGGCATTGTTGAGAATCAGCAGCTTGAAATGTTTTCAATGTTTCTTAAATAAGATTTGATGAAATCTGGATGTTTATGGAAAGAACAATATAGATGTGACAGAACAGACATTGACATGAAATATCCTATTGTTATGATGGCCATTCAAAATGATCGAAGCCTCACATAGAAAGAAGAACTGAATATTTTTGTTTTGTTAACATGCTACCACTTCTTTTAAAACTAGAAAAACTCATTCAGATTTCTGTGTTAGTTTCTATCAAAGAGAGACCCCTACAAAGGTGAGGGTGTGAGGCAACGGTAAAATCAGGGGTGGGCTTAGAATCTTTTGAATGACCCTGGTAATATGAATATAATAGCAAGATGCATAGAAATAATTACAAAATCATTCATACTTTTTGCTTTCTGCATCTGCCAGTATGTTTTCAGAATTGCTTTCATCTTTTTATATGTACGAAATCGACTGAAAGGTTCGTAGACTGACCAAGATGCTCTCATGGAATGTGATTAGGTTTATTTTTCAACAAAAACCCTTTGCAGTCAATCGGTGTTTACGTGCTTATATTTCGTTGGTCAAAAATGTTATCAACATCAGATATCACTTTATTGCATAAACTTTTTAACCTATGAACTTTTCAGTCTATTCTCTTAAATAATGTGATGATGATGGTGATAAATATGAAAATAGACAAAATTATTCCAATTTTCTTGCAGTTAATAAAATCAAATATTTCTATAAAATAAATGAAATTTTCATTTATCAAAAATGTGACTTATGAGAATTAGCATTTATATATACTCGAGTAATGAACGACTTTGTGGAATGAATGACTTTTTATTTTGGTTTGGTTTCTTTGTTAAATAACATATCAATTTCCGTGTGTTATTTAATACCAAACATCTTTGTAGAAGAACAGCAGTGATGCTATTAAACCCATACCTGTAGAATAAGGGGTTTCATGCATTTTGCCAAGAGAATTAGTCCGAAAGTGAACGTAAAAGATGACTGGAGTTCGAACTCATTTACATCGAAGCCCAGCGCTTTTACCAGTTCTCCACGGGGACTCTCCAACCTTTTGGCTATGCTATTCTACACTGGGTGCAATTAATGACCTCTTGTTTTTTGTTTTTTAGGGAGAAAAACTAGCCTTTAAAAGCTATTCATTACACGAGAATATACGGTGATTTCACGCTTTAATTCGATCTTGACAAATGAAATAAATTATGTTTCATTACCTCTTGAGAATCAGCTTCTTGAAAAGCTGAATCCAATTCCTTTGCGGTTCTATTCATCATTGCAGTTATACTTGTAACGGTATCCAGGTTTTTATTATGAAGATCCACGGATCCTGATTGAACGTTTGATTGATCCAAAAGGTTTTTACTGTCTGTAGAATCTTCAGTATTCAAATTATTGTTTCTCCTTTTTATTGCACCTGTTTCAGCAGGATAAATTTTGCTTTCAGTATCTTTAACATGACATTTCTCTCCGGGGAAGTTTTCTTGTGATGCTAAAGTCCGTGTCAAATCAGAAAATAACATTCTTTTAGACAATGGCCTCAAAATGTTTAAGACTTCTGGTCGAACACGCCTAACATCTGATTCTCCTCTTCGCTGGTCATTTGAGTCTGCAAAAAATTTATGAAAATACAATTTGTGAAAAATTAAGTTTTCATGAATCTGTATTGTTCAACTTCAAACAACTCTTTAGTTAGTAAATATATGTGTATGTGTTGTTTACAATGTTGTAAGCACACCCTTTTCCAATAAAAATTAATCTTCCTTAAATACACAGATACTTAGATGCAATTAAATATATATGCCATTGGCTTAATGAGTAGAGTGTTCGCCAATGGTCCGGGAGACCGAGGTTCAATCCCAGGTCGAGTCATACCAAAGACTCAAAAAATGGTACTTAACGCTGCCTTGCTTGCACTCAGCACTATAAGGATATAGGGTAAAGTGGAGCAATCCAGGTAATGGAGTAGCGCCCTTCCCCGAACATTGGTGTAGTAGTTATTTAAAAGGGAGCATTCAGGTCACCAACTACGGTTTCCAACTTTACCTTACATATATATGTGTGTGTATGTCAGTCTGTCTCACACCAAAAGAAAAAAATGGAATAACCAGCAGTTTTTACCTTAGAGATCTTAGGATTTGCACCCCCAAATTTTTAATTGATTTGACAATGTAGAAAATTTCTTTCGCGCAACTTCAATCGCCAAAATCTTTCATACAACGCGCCAATATAAAAGCTCTCAAAATTTACAAACATAAATGTTCTTCAAAAATTCCAAACAGTAAGTTTTCCAATAATGATAATAATAATAATGACAAAGCCGTAGTGAAAGCCACCCTTCAAGAAGTAACCCCAAAATCAAAACTGCCGAAGGTAGCTCCAGAATCAAGCTTAAGATGACACGTAGGTATTCTTTGGCGGGAAAAGTCTAAGAGAAGGTATTCTAAAACCTGCAGTTTGCATAGTCGCTTGTTATCTTGTTATACTTGTCAGTGGCCTGTCATTATATAGATCCAAAGAGTGGTATAAGTGGAAATTTACTAAGCTTTTTGCTTAGATGTGGCACAAGAGAGTGGTATAAGCGTCCTACAAGCGTATATCACTGTTATACTCTAATACAGATGTCTCACAATCTTATCATTTTATGCATCATGTATATTTCTTATGAATTAAATTAATTATTAATCCGAATATTTGACTTGTAATTTTGATGAAAAAGAGAGTGATCATCTATCAAGATGTGGCTGTCATCTTATTTATCAAACCCTCAGCACCAGCAGAATGTAATACAAGGTCAATTCTAAGCTGAGTATATACGAAAATGAACAAATATGAAAAAATGCAAGGTTTTTCAGAGGCTCACATAGTGGTGCTCACATACCACGACTATCAAGATGTGGCTGTCATCTTATTTATCAAACCCTCAGCACCAGCAGAATGTAATACAAGGTCAATTCTAAGCTGAGTATATACGAAAATGAACAAATATGAAAAAATGCAAGGTTTTTCAGAGGCTCACATAGTGGTGCTCACATACCACGACTATCAAGATGTGGCTGTCATCTTATTTATCAAACCCTCAGCACCAGCAGAATGTAATACAAGGTCAATTCTAAGCTGAGTATATACGAAAATGAACAAATATGAAAAAATGCAAGGTTTTTCAGAGGCTGGTTTTATTATTAGTTGAACCAGCTTCTAAAGATCTTGTATTTTTTTTATGTATGTACATTTTCATAACGTAGTATTTTCTTCCAATTCCTCATATATATATATATATATATATATATATATTCATATATATATATATATATATATATATATATATATATATTATTTATTTATTTATTTATTTCCATTTTTTTTTATCAGACCTGACCGATAAAACGAATCGCAGTTTCTTCCAGGCAGCGGTCGTATCGATACCGCTGTATGGATGCACTACATGGACGCTAACAAAACGGCTGAAGAAGAAGCTTGACGGCAATTACACAAGAATGCTGCGAGCAATATTGAACAAGTCCTGGCGGCAACACCCCACAAGGCACCAATTATACGGCCACCAGCCTCCCATCACGAAAACTATCCCAGTTAGACGAACCAGACATGCAGGACACTGCTGGAGAAGCAGGGGCGAGCTCATAAGTGATGTACTCCTATGGACCCCCACGTATGGCCGGGAAAAAGCAGGACGACCAGCTCGAACATCCATACAGCAGCTATGTGAGGATACGGGATGTAGCCCTGAAGACCTGCCAGAGGCGATGAACGATAGGGAGAAGTGGCGAGAGAGGGTCAGGGATATCCGTGCTAGCAGCACGACATGATGATGATGATGATGATGATAGCGGTGAAGGCCTATGAAGAAGCTCTCATACTTCTTGGATAAGCTGATAAAAAAATGGTGCCCTAATGTGTCACAGATTCTTCTGAAAAACATTTCTCAGATTTTTAATTTAGAGATTTTTTTATCTCCGAAACCACTTGCCTTACCAAGGTTAAAGAACTTAAAATGAAATATATATATATATATATATATATATATATATATATATATATATATAAGTACATCTCTATCAATTAGTTATAAAAATCTAGTTTTCTTATGAACCAAAGATATCAGGATTTTATTATTTCTTGTGGAACATTGTACGATCATCACGGATATTATTAGCTATCATTCATTACTAAACCCATGCCACTTAAGAAATCTGTAACCAAGAAGGAAATCGACTTTGGTTTGATAATATACTTATTATATAAAATTTTGTGTAAAAGTGTTATTAATTTTAGATTGCTACATATTCATATTTTTGGTTATAACGTTCGGTAATAATCAATATTTAATAATATCTGCTTTGATTATAAAATGTTTCACGAGAAATAATGAAAATCTTACTACCTTGCTTAGTGGGCTGATAATATATATATATATATATGATAATATATATATATATATATATATATATATATATATATATAGTTAGATAGTTACTTAGTTACTTAGTTACTTAGTTAGATGCTTAGTTATGTTCATAGATAAAGACAGCTCAATATCGGCGACATAATATATATATCTAAATTTGGATAGCGTAGACAGTCTACATCTGGTGATCGCATAGGCGCGAAACTGACAGTTACCAAGTACGTTGATTCTCTCTCTCTCTCTCTCAATATATATATATATATATATATATATATATATATATATATATATATATATATATATATAAGTGTAGTTCAAAAATTGCTGAGCTTCATGCCTCACCCAGACAGAAGAGCAATTAGAAAAACTAATTCGTATTTTCCTATTTTTATAAGTGCTAGAGTGTTGCCATAACAAAAATGTTCACCAAGATTCTTTCATCTGGGTGAGGCTTACAACTTTTTGAAAGACATTCGTATATATATATATATCTATATATATATATATATATATATATATATATATGATATGATATGATATGATATATGTATGTACCAGAGTGGTTGGGTAGTGAATTAATAGCTATCAAAATAGAAGATGTCTGAAGTTGTATGTATTCACCTAACATTAATGCCCTAAGTAGAGGTATGAATCCATTTTTGATGAATTCTACCTCATCATTTTTTCACTATCATGCCACAATGTTAGATGAAAAAGTCTGTAATAAGAGAGAGCAACATGATAAACCACTCTCCCATAATAGCTTTAATTTACCGAACAATAGCAGCAAACCAAACAAAAACACTTACACCCATTGCAAACCTTGACAGCATCTATATATATATATATATATATATATATATATATATATATATATATATGCCGTGATGGAATTAGAAAAAAATGCCAAAATTGAGGTGGGTTTGTGGATATTGGTTTTCTCCTCACTTTTCTTCTCTTACCTGATAACTTTGTTTCTTTACTCTGAATCTCACCCCCTCTCTTCATGTATCTAAAATATGTTTCTTAGCCAAGATTTATGAGATGGTTGTATACCTTAGTAGGTAAGGAATGCCGTCTATTTATTATCTGTTGAAAACAAGAAAACGTTTAATATAATCCATTCACTGCATTGTTTAAATTGAGATAACGGAAGTTTAACATTGGTTTTGGCTATTAATTCTTAACTCGCAACACATTTATAATATCTATTTAGTCACGAAAAGTAGACAGGCTGACTATGTTGAGCTAAGAAACTAGTGTTCCAGTGTCTAAATTTCTGATCACTGGACAAATCTGTTCAATTACCAAATTATTGCGGAAGACCATAGATTGCACTGTTTGGTATATTGCTTTCAAAAACAAAAACAAAAACAAATAAAGATCAGGGTCGTAGTCTAAGTATTTGATGCAAAAATGACGTTAATCAATCTTTGAATTCTAGACATGTAAAGGTATGCTGTGAAACACAAAATTCGAAATACTGGAATGCAAGCAATAAAAAAGGGAATATTCGTCCAAATTAATCCCAATATTATGAGAAAATATCGTCTGAGGACTTTGCTGATTTGTCAAGTACTTCAGACCAACATGAAGAAGAAAGGTAAGATCAAGAACAAAAGGAAAATGCATTGTGGCCATTGATGTTGAAAATATCAAACAGAATGGTTTATGAGAGAACAAGGGAACTTTGATGATGGAAATTATGTATTTAAATCAATAAAACTGAGAATATGTATCCAAATATTTCACACAAGAATTTAACCCAAAACTTTAGAGATATTCGATAAATTGTAGTCTCTAAAAAGAATTGGTAACATTTAAACTCATGCAAAAATTACTTTTTTCTTTTCCAATGTTTCGTTCAAACAAACTAATTGCTGATTCAGCATTCGACAATTTTTCATAAAGAATGACACCGAACAATTTTATCTTCAGAAAATAACGTTTGTTTTGATCAAAGGAAGGCTGTTCTGTATCTAGACATAATAATCTTGTTTTTAATTATCGTAATTAATCTATTCTTATCGCTAGTAAATGTCTTTTTTTTAAGCCAAAAGAGAAAAACAAGTATTTAAATAGTGACAGATTTTTTTCTGTAAATTTAAGACAATCTCATTTTCTTAACTTGAAAGTTAGTTTTTTTCCTAAAGCAAGCAAATAACATACCAAAGTGGATTGATTGTACAAGCAATAAAAAGCTGAGTTAACAGCAAAGTCACTTCTGAGATTTTCCTAACATTGGCACTAATAGGTAAAGTTCAAACCCACATAATCAAATTTAATTCTTCAGTTTTAATATGAATGTATTTTTATTCATTTATTTAAAACTGAAAATGGATTTGTCATTACGAGCTTGAGTGGAAAAGATCGTGCATGAAGTGAAAACATTGACTCTCTGGTAAAGAAAAAGTCCCAAGTGCGGCAGTCAATAAAGAAGATCATGCTGAGCGTCTTCTGGGACAAGAGAGGAACCTCACTTGATTTTTCGAAAAAGGTATAACTGTAAACAGTGCTTCTTATTGCCAACTTCTTGGGCAAAATTCACTTTATTAAATAACTTATGTAAAGACACACACGCACGCTTACACACACACACACACACACACACACACACCTATATATATATATATATATATATATAGTGAGAGAGAGAGGGTCCACATATGCTCCTTACGTAAAAAAATAAAAATGCAGTAACCCCAAGCGAAAAAAATTACTAAAATATTTTTCAAGTATATTTTGGCAAAAATATCTTTATACATTTTATATTCTTATATTGTAGATACAATTCTAAAATAGGTAAGTCCACGAAGAGATTTGTATTTTTTTTAATTTATTTATTTTGTTCTTACATATGTGTATGTTTCCAGCTTGTTGTTTTCGTCAGAGACGAGTATGTATAATATGAGGGAAAATAACTCCGTAATCTATGATTGTTCCTGCTTCCTTCATTATTATAAACTGTTTGATGTTAGAATTTAAATTTGAAATTAAACCATTTATTAATGATTTATATATAACATTCATTTTATTTTCAATAGGATTTTTATGCAAAAATTTTCTAAATGAGATTTTTATTGCAAACGACAACAAACTCGTTATTTTATTTATTATGAATATAAAGCAAAAATAATATTTTTTTATAAATAAGAAATCTAAATTTTTTCTCCGAATTTACACACATAGACGTTATTTTTTTTTTTAATTTAGAATAATTTCTTTTTATATATAACAGTAATTATGTCAAATAATTTCTGAAACGATAATGGAACACGAAAATTTTCTTGCTTTTTTATTTCATTTCTTCATTTGAAAATACTTTTTTCAATGAGATATCACATAACATCCCTTTGAAGATAGTTAAAAAATCGAAACGTTTATTATACATTCATAAATAAATACATCCTTTGAATATTTACATACACACACAAGCACACACGCAAACACACACGTACACATGCATACATCTCTGGCGTTCCGCTGATAGAAGTAATAAGACTATATATAACAGTATAGTAAAAAAAATGTTATACGTTTCTAAATTCACTTATTTCATTTGCTTAATTTTACTTAGAAGCGGATCTTACTAAAATAAGAATTTAAAAAATTTTCATCTCGTTGAATAACATTCTCTTATTTTTTCTTTTCAAAAATGAATATTAATCTGTGATAAAGAAACGACAATAAAATGACGAAATTTTAAAAAGTCACTCGTCCTTCATTACATCTTTGAAATTTTCTTTAAAAGATTTCTGTGTGTGAAAATATTGGCTTTATTTATAGAGGTAAGTCCACAGAATGTTTAAATCGTTAAAAAGATTTCGAAAAGCATCTTGATTTAACTTCGAAAAAGAGAAAGACAAGGTAAATAACTGTTGTAGTTTACGTAAAATCTGAAGAATTTCCAAGATTTTAAATTTAATATGTATTTATTTGTAATATCGGAAGTCGTTTTTTTGGCCCTTTTTCCTGTTTTGAAATATGTTTCAAACAGTTTCTAATAGCACTGTTTCATTTCAGTAAAAGGAAAAGATTAGCCTTGCTGAATTTTTACGAAAATTCCATCAATGCTGTTATTCGTCTATTCGAGTGCAGCGATTTAGTGCAGTTAATAGGTCCTGCTCCAAATTTGGTTTCGGTTTCTTTCTTTAATGGCATATCAACTTTCGTGAGTTATTTAATGCCAAAGCCATCCTTGTAGAAGAACAGCAGTGGTGCTATTAAACCAATAGTTGGGTGTAAAGATAAACGCGTTCATACATTTCCCAAGAATGTTAGTCTGAACATAAACGTAATAGTGCAACTGGAGTTCGAACTCCCTTACAACGATGTTTCAGTTCAGCACATTAGCCACTACACCACGGGGAGTTGATCAACAACAAATTCCTGGGACCAATTAATCACTGACTTTTTTTATATATCGTATAATCTTGGAGAGCACCTGTTTTGTTTGTTGGGTGGTTCTTCTCACCTTTCTCTCCTATGCCATGGAGCCATTTTTTGCATTGACTTGGTTTTCTTATTTCTTCATTTAATCAACCTTCGTGGGCTATTTAATGCCAAATCTGTCCTTCTGGAAGAACAGAAGTAGTATTATATAACTCATCGCCGGTGAGGGACAGAAGGGTCTAAACCTTTCCTAAATTAATTAGTCTAAAAGTGAATGTAATTGTGCGAGTGGAGTTTAAAGTCGTTTATAATAATGTCACTGATTAGCACTTTCGCCATTCGCTACGGGAACTCCATTTTTTTTTTTTTTTTTTGCATTGTGCGAAGAACGTTCTTCTTCGTCCATTTTACTCGCTTGTTTCATTTGAAGGTTGCATTTTTTTCAAATGCAGGAAACCTTTGATAATGAAGAAGATATAACTTATGTAAAACTTTATTTAACGCTACCGGTCATTATTTGAGTGCCTTCTTCATTAAAAAAAAAAAACAAAAAAAAAAACTATATATATATATATATATATATTCATGCGCATGTATTCTAATGGTTACCATCGTAGGAAATGTACATGGTGACCCGTGTTCAAATCTTGATCGAAACTGTTTCCTTTTCAGATAGGGTTAATGGGTAAATAGTTGGGTAGAATAGGCTCCTTAACTTTAGTATGGCAACCAATAGAGGAGAAAAAACCTCTGAATTCAAACCTGTTAAACTCTGCTTAAAATTTGATCTTGTGTCACATCCTATGTTATACACACACACACACACACACACACACACACATATATATATATGTGTGTGTTTGTGTGTGTGTGTGTGTGTGTTTATTAAATATATTTCATTAAAAATACCTCCTAGTCGAATAAGACTATAGAATACGCCACTGCTCCTCTGCATACTTGTAAGACCCCCACCTAATGAGTGTTCTGGGTATGGCACTAGTATGCATCTTATGGTGAGGCTCCAATCCAGAGCCTTTGGGGAATGTGTAGTACCACTTCTTTGCCATTACACCCAGGTCCACTCTGACCCGAATTAGTAGAACCTGTTTGGGTCCAATCAATGGATCTCATAGAACTGCTCAATCATTTACTAAGGCTTATCAAAATTATTTTACCTCATGCGAGTTTTTTTGTTTTTTTTTTTTTGCATCAGCGTTAGTTGGTGGTTTTTCACTGAAGTCCGAGTGACAGCAAGTCCTCTCAGGTCTCCAGGACTCCTCTTAGTATTCTGGCCGTCTCAACAATGCTGTAGTGTAGATGGTCTCCATACTTTCTCTTATTTCCAGTTCCACCATTCTTTCTTCCATATCTTTTGGGACCGTTCCAAGTGCACCAATTACAATTGATATCACCGTCACCCCCATGTTACACGGTTTGTTTATTTATTTTAGTTCCCTAGCAAGATTCAAATATTTGTTTATCTTTTCATTTTCTTTTATTTGTATTCTGTGGCCCGCCGAAACGGTAAAAACTACTAAACACTAAGTTTTCTTTCTTTTTTCCTTTTTGGTAATTAACACTAGGTGTGGTCTTCTTGTCGGGATTATTTGAAACTATGTACCACTGTGTAAATTATTCATATTACATAAGAATAATTGATAAATAGAATTATCACTATAAGATTGCTATTCTTGAAATCATATAACTATGCGCAATCTAATGAAATCTAACAACTCGTTTGAACTTAAAGTTACTTAAACTATTCGCTTACAAATCATATCTATAAAGCCGCATTTGTTATTAAATAAGCCACAAGGATTGATATGCCATAAACACCAAACAATCAACCTACAGACGTTCAAAATTCTTTTTTAAAGATTTTTTTCTGTAGTGGTGGTGTTTTTTCTTTTATCTTTTTTTTTAATCTTTTTTTTTTTTAAGTATTTTGGCTTTGTGAATTGATAAGTCCATGCTTATATAGTCAGCAACTATTGATTGATTGCCTCTGATGAGCAACCAAAAATTGGACTCTAGAGGCTGAAGATATGTCGATAAGTGTAACTTAACTTTCGGATGAAGATGAGACAAGCTGTGTTTTCTCCCGAGCTCACCAGAGGTCGCCATAGGATAAAATAAAATTCGACGAAATGAAAATAGATAACGAGTTTACTACAGAACGGGTTGTTCAAAAGTTAGGTCTATTCAAAAGAATGTATCTCGAACAACAATGTATTGTTACTGAAGTCTTAAGTTATTTAAATTCGGGGAAGAAATGTGAATTTACCCAACCCCAGATAAATTTTCAAGCGGAGTACAGCTGGCTTGAATTCAGTGTTTTCTTCTCCTAAACTGGTTGCCATGCCAAAGTTAAAGAGTACAATCTGCCCTACTATTTACCCATAGATAGAAAAAGAATTGTTGGATTCATACCTTTTGCAAAAAAATTAGCGCTATGTGTAATGCACACAGTCTTATCAAGAAATTGGACTCAGTTCACTGTGTTTATTTTCAATGACGATACCCGTTACGCCACGAGCGCCTATGATACAATTTTAGTTTAGAGGTATATAAGACCTGTCTGTAGGCCGGTATGTATTCATCCAACCCACCCGCCACGAGCAGGATCCGACACAGATCAATTTTTAATCGGAGTACAACTGGTTTGAATTTGGAGTTTTCCTTCTCCCTGATCGGTAGAGTTAGCCTGTCCTACTATTTATCCATTGTTGGAGAGAGGATAACTGGACTCATAACTTTTCCAAGAATATTAGCGCCATGTGAAATGCAAACAGCTTCATCGAGAACTTGAACTTCTTCCTGGAAAAGGTTCCTTCTTTATTATTTTCGACCAATTGAAGAAAACTAGTCAAAACGTAATGAAGATATTTAACAAATCCATACTAACAGAATCAGTAAGTTACGTTCTTGGTTATTAGCAAATATGTATTTTATGAGGGATGATTAAAAGTTGGACTGAAGATGTATCAATTAAAGTTACTTAACTCTAGGATGAACATATGACGGTTAATTTTAGCTTCCGGGGTCACTAGGATCGCCACAAGATAAAAAAAATTAAACCTATTGAAAAGAGATAACGAGTTTGCTATAGAACGGGTGAATTCAAAAGAACGTATCTTGTAGTATTATTGTAATTTTAAGTCATTTAAATTCTGGGAAGAAATATCTTTATTAATTTTGACTAGTTGAAGAAAATTTGTTTGAATTAAATGAAAATATTTAATGCCAAAATGCAGCCAATTTAAGAAGTTCTTCAGAAACTAATTCACCAACAGCGTCAAACCTGATTACGTCTTCTTTTATGTTTTTTTCCCCAGTTTTCAAACATTACTTTTCAGTGAAGCAGTCACGGTTTTAATTATGGTCTAAACCTGTCAGAAAGAAAACTTGAAAAGCATCTTTTTGTAGATCGAGGGAAAAAGACGCTAATGCAATTATTTCAAATTTTATATCCACTCGGATTAATTAGAAGCATACGTTTTTGATGATGTGGAATCGCTCGCATCACCTACAACCGGTTTATATATATATATATATATATATATATATATATATATATATGCACACAACACACACACACACACACAATTTCTCTCTCTCTCTCTCTCTCTCTCTCTCTCTCTCTCTCTCTCTCTCTCTCTCTGTTTGAACTGATTAAATCGTCCCGTTTCTATCAGAACTATAAAAAGCATTAACGTTTTATCCGCTGGCCCTAATTCCTTTCGGCCTTAATAAAGATCTACAACTGATTGGCCTCTGAAATGTATGATGACTGAAAGTAACGGTTTTTTTGCTTCTACTATCCTGGCCGCTTAGAAAATTATGGAACAGATATTTGACTGGGTTCTCAGTTTACTACACAAACATGATGACGTGTGAGAGAGGAAACCTTTGTACTGATACTTGGTGTTTGGACTGTGCAGGGAGAAGAGGATGGGCAAAAGATGATTTGTATGTTCCTCAGTTATGAAATTCAAACTCAGATTTTTTGTTTTCTCTCTTGATAACTGATATATTATCTCATATTTCAAATAGACAAGTATACATTTAATATATAGAGATCATTCTAAATATAGAATGTTAATCAAATGTATATCTCATTCTGTTCATATCTATCTATCTATCTATCTATGCTCATATCTATCTATCTGTCTCGGCTCATATCAATCTATCCACCGTATTTCTCTTTATTGGCCTATAAAATAGTTAAACAAGTTATAATAGTATACATTTAATATATATAGAGCATTCTAAGTATAAAATATTAATCAAATGTATAAGTATCTCATTCTGTTCATATTAGTCTGTTTGTCTGTCTCGGCTTATATCAATCTCTCAACTGTATTTCTCCTTAGTGGCCAATAAAATAGTTAATTTTTTTTAAAAAAGCCAAATATTGCATTATATCCAAAGATGAGTAACTAGTACCATACAGGAGGCGCTCATGATATAATGGTTATCGTCGTAGGAAATAGACACGGCAACCTGAGTTCAAAACCTGGACGAGGCTGTTTGCACTTCATAATGTTGATTCTCTTGGGAAAGGTAGGAATTATACTATTTTCCTTTCAGCTGTTGGTAAATAGTTGGGCAAATTAAGTTCTTTAACGTTGGTATGGCAGGCAACCTGTCTTGGAGAAGGAAAACTGAATTCAAACCTTTTAAACTCAACTTAAAAATTGTTCTTGTGGTGCAACCAGCTCGTGGTGGTGGGGTTGGGTTAATAAATATATCCATTATGTTGATTTCACGTATAAGAAGTAAATCACTGAATGTTTTGGGGGTGTCCTCGTGGTGTAATGGTTAAAGCGATAGACTGCGGAATCGTAGTAAGCGAGTTCGTACTCCAGTCGCGCTATTACGTTCACTTTCGGGCAAATACCCTTGGGAAAGGTATGAACCCCCTTATCCTCCCAGCTATGGGTTAAATAGTACCACTACTATTCTTCTCAGAGAATGGCTTTGGCATTAAATAACCTACAAAGGTTGATATGCCATTAAACAAAGAAAACAAACCAAACCTGAATGCTTTGTGGCGACGGAATTAACACGTATAGAATGGAACAACTGTTACATTGTCATACATGATATGTGAAATAGACATATTCATACCGGTACGCAAAACGTTCTGAATGTCCATTATGCCTATAGATAACATAGGAATCCCGAAACACGAAAAACACTTACGACTTCTTAGTTCAGGTACGAAACTTTTTATAACCTTTGAGTTTAAAGGTTTTTAGACATAAGGAGAGAGATACCATCTTTCTATGCTGAGTTTTCCATCTGCCCAAAACTACGTGCGGCACCTGCCGCAAGGCCTCGGCGAGTTCCGAAAGTCAACCTTCTTCTTCGGAGGCAAAAACTCGACACACTGACTTTTTCAAATCCCCCAAATCCTCCGCGCACGCTTCCGGTGCATGACGTCATTCACATCTCCCGGATACATTTTCTATCTGGGATTTTTATTTTAACATCTCTGAATGACACATCCTCCCCGCACGCGCGTGAACACCTGCGTTCATGTTGCACAGTCCAGTTCGTTATTCATGCTACTGTGACTCCATTTCTCCAACGTCACAGTCCAGTGCGTTAGCCAGGCTACGGAGACTCTATTAAACTACATTAAAAAATAATGATACTTTCTCTAAGGAAATATTTTCATAAAAACTATAAAATTAAAAATGCTAGTATAAAAGAACCACTAAATGGTAACAATATCTTTTTAAAGGAATTGTTGGAATAAATACAATAAAGATGAAGATGCTAATTTGAAACAATTACAGAACAGTGACGCTACTATATGTCAAGAAAATTAACAAAAATCAATAAATCAAAAAAAAAAATTGTCTATCAGGGATTTTGCGATTGTCAGACAAATTTGCATTTCATGTCTTGTGATGATAAGTAGGCAGTCTTTGCTCTTCTTTAGCTGGATGTGGTGTTCCTTACTTCCAGAACAATCTGTCTTTTAAGTAATGATTGGCAACTTGTCTTGTAAATCAGATTCCGAAAACCCTGGTCTTTACTTCGACTCGAATAATGTTGACACTACCATCACAACTACTTCAGTCACGATCAGGTTCACACACATATATAATCTTTTATATAAAGACAAAAAGAAAAAAATCACTTTCTTGGTATCATTATAATTTATTGCTGGCTCTTAAAAGTTCTTATGAGCACGTTGAGTGTTGATGTGTGTATCATTAATCCAAAATTAATTATACATCAGTAGCCGTTACAATTGAGCACTCGCATTGGATACTCCTACCCTTTGGATTTCCTCCTTGGATAATATATATATATATATATATATATATATATATATATATATATATATATATATACTAATCTAATATCTACCAGCATTCATGGTACCAGAAAAAGAAGAAAAAAACCCGCCAGGAACAAAAGATAAGAGTATCTCGAATCACCGCCGGGGGAAAAAAGAAAAAATATTATTGGTCAAAAAGAAAGAAAAGGCCAACCTCGTCAGACCCCTTGAAAAAAATCAAGGGATATGCAGTCAGTTGGTCAAAAGAAAACTAAGACCTTCCGCGAATCCTGCAATGCTACAATTACAAGAGTGCTCAACACGAGTGGAGCCAATATAAAATTAATTTAAATCGCGAGTCGAAAATCTTCTACTAAAGTTTCACCTTATCGGATCATCAGGAAGTCTAACGGCGTTAGACTTCCTGATGATCCGATAAGGTGAAACTTTAGTAGAAGATTTTCGACTTGCGATTTAAGTTATTAATATATATATATATATATATATATATATATATATATATATATATATTATTTCTTTGTTTCTTTCTTTGTTAAATGGCATAATATCTATTTAAGAAATATTTATTCAAATCATTAATTTGGCAAGTAGAAAATACGAACCTTCGAGTGAGATATAAGCTGTGCACATGGCATCACCAAAAGGATTGACAGCCCGGAACGTATAACAGCCAGCATCTTCCGATTTCAAATGGGAAATCTCCATCGTGTACAAATCTCCGTGGTTAGAGAGTCGAACATGGTGGTTTGATTCCAAGCGTTGTCCGTTAAGGCTCCAGGAAATTTGGGGCGGCGGATTTGCTTTTGTCCGACACTGGATCTTGATTGGACAACTGAGGTTTGCTCCCACCGAGTCTAACGACTCGTAGATATCAGGTGCAAATCCAAGAACTGCAACAAAGATAACAAAGAAACAAAAAAAAGATTTATTGAATGTTAATGTAAAGGACATTAGATATTCTTGGGAGTAATTAATTATAGGGTTACAGCTGTAATGTGAGGGTGATTCAAAAGTTTTGCAATATTTTGGTTGGGGCTAATTTGAGCGTGTATAACACTTAACCAAAGCAGTTCAAACTGACGTAGTTACATGCTCAGGTTTGTATTATTGCGGTAATTGGTACGCTGATACGTTGTGCATTGCTTAATATAGTGTGCGATTTGAAAGCCGAAGAACATGCAACATTTGTGGGTTATTTAATGTCAAGGCTATCCTCGTAGAACAACAGCCGTGATACTATTTAACTCATTGGTAGGGGATAAGGAGGGTATTGGCATAATGGTTAGAGCGTTTGCTATTTGTCAGGGAGACTGGGGTTCAATCCCAGGTCGAGTCATAGCAAAGACTAAAGAAATTGGTACTTGATGCCCGTTTTGTTTAACTGTCAGCATTATGAGGTACGGATCAAGAGTAAGAAGAGCAATCCAGCGAAAGGAGTACCGCCTTCCCTTACAGCTCGGTGTAGTAGCTATTGAAAAAGGAGTCTTCGGGTTGGTCTCGACTACAGTCAGGCTAACTACAATTAATTCTAAATAGCACGACTAAAGTTCCAACTCATTTGCTTCGAGACCACAGTCCAGCACTTCAGTCATTATGCAAAATTTACTGCGTGAAAAATGAATGGGCAGTACAGTAACTAAATGGTTGAAGAAGTTTCGCTCGAGTTGCAAGGACCTCGATAAACTGGCAAAGTTGGGTAGACCTAAAAGCGTCGATTCTAAGGCCGTACACCAAAAATCCGGTGAGAAGTATAAGGAGAGTATCAGACATCTCGACATCTCACTGTCTAGTGTAGTTCGTCATCTTCAAGACCTCGGCAAAACCATCAAAAGATTTCAAAATTTGCCGCTCATTGTAAAAGTTTGACTCACCCTCATAATTCTTAATTTCCTTTAGCTAATTTTTAAGACACCAGTGTAAAGATATGCTTTTACAGTGCTCCATGTAAAAAGATGAATCTATAAAACAAGTAATGCAATTAAACAATCTTGTGATAAAAAAAATGAAAAGAAATCGTATCAAGATTTGGATTAGAAAATGAACAAAAAAATTACATGGTTTTATAGAATAATAACACATTAATACACATTCACATGCAAAGAAAATCACTTAATAAGATGATAACAAGGTGGTCACCTATGTTTGTAAAGTTGGTGCTTTGTGTCTTTAAATCCTTATATTTAGTGTAGCCATGTCCGTACTAGTGTACGGCTGCACAACTTTTACTGCAATTAAACATTTCGAGAAAAAGCTAAACGGGAACTACACAAAAATGCTGCGTGTTGTTTTGAAAAAATCCTGGAAATAGCATCCCACAAAACAGCAATTTTGCGGCTACTAAGCTCCTAATAAAGCATCCAGACAAGACGGACAAGATATGCTGGGAACTGTTGAAGAAGTAAAGACGAACTCATAAGCGACATTCTCTTATTGACTCGTAGACATGGACACAACAGTTTTGGCCGACTTGCAAAAACATTTATCAGTTCTGTGCAGACACTGGATTCCACTCAGAAGACTTGCCAAGAACGATGACTAATAGGAGAAGGTGTGTGGGTATGTGTGTGTGTGTGTGTGTGTGTGTGTGAGAGAGAGAGAGAGAGAGAGAGAGAGTGTGTGTGTGTGTGTGTGTGTGTGTGTGTGTTTGTGTGTGTGTGTGGCTCGATGACTTACTAAGAGCGATGGCCAACAGGAACGGATGACGAGAGATAATCTTACAGGGTGGAACGATAAAATTGTTGCCCAAGAAAAAACGACTTGATTCCATTTCCGTTTAATGAAAACCGGTTTTCTTTTTTTGTTGCTGACCATCTACTAGTTGGCCAGTTGTGTACAAATCCCAAGAGCGATAGGAGCCTTCTATCATGTCTGAAAGTGACAAAATGTTCAACGAGCGAGATCGAAGAGTCGCCGCTGTACAACTCATGCGCTCTACCGATCTAAGTTATGACAACAGGACCATTGCCAGCACCCTCAAAATACAAATCTGGATTGCCACGAATAACAGGGACGTGCCCAGGGTGATGAAAACAAAGTTTCCGGCTACGGTTATGGTCTTTGGTGTGGTTTCAAGTGAGGGCCACATCATGCCACCTCACGTCTTGGAAGTCGGCTTGAGAGTCAACACCAAAGTGTACCTGGATGTGCTGAAGAGTGTAGTGATCCTCTGGTGCAATAAGGTTGGTATGGCAGCAGGACTCGGCACCGGCCCACAAGTCCAAAGAGATCCAGGCTTGTCTTCAGGAGTGCTAAGACTTTGTACCCTTCTCTCATTGCCCCCTCCTCCCCCTACCTGAACCCGCTGGACTACTTCGTTTGGTCATACGTCGAGAACATCACCAACATGACCTCCCACAACACCAAAGCCAGCCTGATCGCCGCCATCTGCCGAGTATTCGCCGAGTATTCGCCGAGCTCCCGCCGGCGCTTGTGGAAAAGGCATGCTCCCAGTTCTGGATCCGTATCGAGGCGGTGATTGAGGCTGAAGGCATCTACATTGAATAGATGTCAGCTCTACTACATAATCAAGTTACCTGAATTGATTTTTTCAATAAAAGTTTTAAAATAAAGCTGTAGTGTAGTTTTCTTTAGGACGACAATTTTATCCTTCCACCCTGTAGAAATCAAGGGAATTCATGTCATCGGCACGCTTTGATGATGATGATGATGATGATGATGGTTAATCACAACATATGTATTTACCCAACACCTTCGCACGAGCAGGATGCGACACATGGTCAATTTTTAGCGGAGTTTAACAAATGGATTCAGAGTTTTTCTTCTTGACCAATTGCCTTACCAAGGTTAAAGAACCAAATCAGCCCTGTTATTTACACACAGCTGGAGGGAGAATAGTTTGATTCATACCTTTCTTTAGGGTATTAACACTCTGTGAAATGCAAACGTACGCGTCCAGGATTTGAACTCTGTTCGTCGGGTCCATTTTCAATGATGATAACCGTTACACCACGAGCACCTCCATAATTACTCCCTGAGTATCCCTCAGCCACGCCCTATCATTTAGGCCAAAAACCTTTCCACCGATCTTCAGGAGTAGGGATGTGATGCGTAGTTAATAGCTCTATTATAAGCGTAATTATTTTTTCATTACTCCCGCCCCGCCAAAATGCTAGAATTTATTATTGTTCACTAAATGAAACCTGAGTGAGAAGGACATATTCAGGAAATCATAACATCGATCCGTGATTGCATCAGATACTTATATATATATATATATATATATATATATATTATTTTAAGAAAAAACAATATTCGGTCACCTTAGGATGATAAATTTATTTCCATCCTATTAAGAGTATTGAAATATCATTTGCTCTGTGAATTTATTTACATTGGGCTCTTTACCAGGAATAATTAGATATTCGAAATTTGAATAATTTGTTTGCCCTGACGGAATTGTTCCCTACTCCGTATTTACCACACTATATATAGTAGTCGACCATAGTCGAGGGTGACCCGAAGGCTCCCTTTTCGATAGCTACTACACCAAGGTGTAGGGGAGGGCGCTACTCCATTCCCAGGATTGCTCCACTTTACCCTTGAACCGTACCTTATAATGCTGAGTGTTAAGCAAGGTAGTATCAAGTTCCATTTTTAAAGTCTTTGGTATGACTCGACCTGGGATTGAACCCATGTCTCCCGGGCCATTGGCGAACACTCTAACCGCTGGGCCAGTGTCCCGATATATATTATTTTAAGAAAAAACAATATTCGGTCACCTTAGGATGATAAATTTATTTCCATCCTATTAAGAGTATTGAAATATCATTTGCTCTGTGAATTTATTTACATTGGGCTCTTTACCAGGAATAATTAGATATTCGAAATTTGAATAATTTGTTTGCCCTGACGGAATTGTTCCCTACTCCGTATTTACCACACTATATATACATATATATATATTCTTACACGACTTCTAACATGGATAACTTCAAAACGATCTGTATATATGAAAACTTTCCTATCTCTGCGTATTTCTTTCAAAGACAGGAGGATTTTTCTTGTCTCTTAAAAAATCCAACATTTTCAAATATTATTCCACGTGCCAAACACGTCCTAAATACTTTTAAATTAAGAACGTTATGAGCACGTTTGTATCTTTTTCGTTGTAAACATTTCATTTGCTTCTGTTATCTCGACAAGCATCCATCGCTGTGTGAACAATTCTCATGAAATCAAAGTCTTGATGAAGGTTATTAAAACCGAAACGTTTAACGTTGACTTTACATCACAATAAATTCATCAAATTTGGATTATTCTGGGGTTTTTTTTACTTTCTTCATATATAAGTAACTAAAGTTGGCAATCTTAGTCGAGGGTGACCCGAAGGTTCCCTTTTTAATAGCTTCCACACCGAGGTGTAGGGGCGGGCGCTACTCCATTCCCTGGATTGCTCCACTTGACCCTTGATCCTTACCTTATAATGCTGAGTGTTAAGCAAGGTGGTATCAAGTGCCATTTTTTAAAGTCTTTGGTAAGACTTATACGCACACACATATATATATACGTATATATAAGTATCTGATGCAATCACGAATCAAGGTTATGATTTTTATGTCCTTCTCACACAGATTTCATTTAGTGAACGATAATAAATTCAAGCAGTTATTTAGTCTTGTTTTTTTTTGGGGGGGGGGGGTTGCTGGAGGAAGAAACAATAATTACGGTTATAATAAAGCTATAAACTACGCATCACATCCCAACCCTGGAAGATTGGTGGAATGTTTTTTCGTCCATAGAACGACCCTATCGAAATGGCGTGGCAGATGCAACACACTTTGCAGCCTATATATATATATATATATATATATAAGTGTGTGTGTGTGTGTGTGTGTGTGTGTGTGTGTGTGTGTGTGTGTGTGTGTGTGTTTGCGGCACGACGTTTTAAATATTTCATTAATATGTAGAAATTTAAATTTTTGAAATATATGAAAATTAATAGATATATCTCAAAAGCAAAAAGATCCTAAAAATAAGAATCTTTTTGTTCAAGGCTTAAATTGACCTAAAAAGCTGGTTGATTGTTCCAAAAGGTCAGTCAAGTGTGAGTTTTTTTTTATTTTAAAGATCAGCGAATTTATTTAATTTTTCGGTTGTCAACTAACTTAATCGATCATTATGATGAAACGGATCATTTCATAAAACATATTTTTCTAATCCTTATCTTAAAGGTCAATGTCAAAAGGGAGATTAATTTTGCTGGGCATGGTGAGCTGGGCATGACTCATCCAGTCAGGTGAGGCTGAGAATTTTTAGTTCAACCCCATTGCTCTAAACCTGTTCCCATTGGTCAAAGCATCTGAAAAGGGTTTTCTCTATACCTGTTAGATATAATCCTGATCTAGGATTGGCTGACCAATGGGAATATGACTCCTAATTGTCTCTTATTGGACAATCAATCAGAAACCTTTTTTAGTTCAGATATTAATCTATGAAACAGGATGGTAAAACGAATCATCAGAAAGGATGAGAAAAGGGACCAAGAAGAAACTTAAGATTGCCAAAGAAGTATCCCTTCCATTCTAGACCCGAGGAACTCCGAACAACCTTCAGACGTTACAAAAATTCAAAATCCAAGACTTTAGAGACATTAGTGTCATTCTAACCACACCTCATCGTCACTCTTCCTCTCTCGATATTCTTTCTTCTTCTTTGTGCCAGGAAAGCAAATATTGTTTGCTTGTTATTTATTGTCTCACAAATGTATTTCAATAAAAAAACATTTTTGTTAATTGTTAAGAACAGGTTTTCTCTATTCTTTGAGTTGTTAGACAATCTAACCACTCATATTACCTGACCGACAGAAGAAGATCCGGCTGAATTGTATCAACCCCGCTTCGTGGATCTTTCAAACATAGCGTGGGCACGGAAGGATTTGACAAAGCAAACAGTCGGAAGCAAATATGGTTGTCACGAACACAACAGCAATAAGTACTGTGACTCGTAGTCACACTACATTGGGCTCCGTGACAAGCATAAGACCACTTATGAATAAACTGGATTTGGCATTTAATAATCATGAAGGGTTTGGTTTTGGTTTGGTTAAGTTTTATGGCATATAAACCATTGTAGGTTATTTAATGCCAAATCCATTTTATACATATAAACAATTCTATTTTAAACTATTCAGTTTAAAATAAGTACACAGTTTAAAATCTCAAAAATATTTATATTTCAAACAATTCAGTTTAGCATGATTACACTAATTAGTTCTGTTTGACCCATAGATAAGACCCTATCAGGTGCTATCACTCCTGACCAGAGTGAACCTGTGAGCGATGGTAATAAAGGGGTACTCCAAATTCCTCAGAGCTCCAGCATTACTGGAGCCTCATCATTAGAGTGATTAGTGTCAAATCCAGAACACTGGTTGGGGGAGTTGTACCCCTCTGCAGAGATGCAGTCTGTGTATTCTGCAGCCCAGCTGACTGAACCCAATCATGAAGGGTTGGTATTCCATTAAACCAAATAACAACTTCAACTAACATTTATTTTATACTTATTAAAATTGTCAGATAGAAAATGTCGTGTATGTGTGTGCTTTGATAGTTTGTGCATGTTCATTACGTGAAGTGGTACATACACAAGTGGTACATACACATTAAGTGGTACATACACATTAAGATCTCAGGCAAACACACATTTAGTAACAGACAGACAAACAGTCAGTTTTCGGCTGATTTTGGTTGGCAGTCATTGTTCCAATTTCATCACAGCTAAATATTTATTATTCGAACTGACGTATCTACAAATCATAGACCGACTTCTAATTTTCCTCACTTTCTCTATGTTTATACAAACAGAAACTTGAAATAGAATTCCAGACTTTTCGATAAGCAGTATTTTCTCCAAAGACGGGAATGAAAGGCTCAACAACAACAACAACAACAACAACGAAACAAGGAACCTTCTGCTTAATCTGTTTTGGAATCGGAGTCTCATCAACTTTTTTTTAGCCAATTCGAAAATGTGAGAAGTGTAAGAACTTAACAGGAATTGCTCACGATTTGCTTTTTTTCGAAAGAAAATTTTATCAAGTTTATCATGATGCTAAACTTTAATGTTCTCAGCAATTTTTGTCAGTTTTACTAGTTAGGACAACTTAAAGAACATTTTCTGAAAAAAGCAGCAAATGTTCTATCTTGTCCTATAATGTCTACATTACGTACAACATGTGTATTGTCTGTGTCTGAGTCATCATGATTTAAATCGAATTCGTACTGTCTAACCTTTCCTTCCATACACATCTATTCTTTGTCTAAATCACATATATTTTTTTCTAGAATCTGCTCAATACGAGGTAATTAATATCATTTACCCATACGAGTTTCCAAGGCAACCATATGGATAAAAAATAGGGAAAATAAGTAAGTAAAGTTAGCGACCTTAGTCGAAGGTGACCCAAAGGCTTCCTTTTCAATAGCTACAACACCGAGGTGTAGGGGAGAGCGCTACTCCTTTCCCTGGATTGCTCCGCTTTACCCTTTGATCTGTACCTTACAATGCTGAGTGTTAAGCAAGGCAGCATCAAGTACCATTTTTTGAGTCTTTGTTATGACTCGACCAAGGACTGAACCTCGGTCTCCTGGACCATTGGCAAACACTCTACCCATTAAGCCAATGGCCCGAAATCTCTATAAAACATTACTAGCACGTAGTAGACCTGCCACATTGACGTTAACAGTTAGTGTAGAAGTTTTAATATTATTTACTCCTTTAGAGTTTTTCACATCAGTGTTAGCTGATGGTTTTTCACTGGAGTTTGAGTGACAGCAGGTCTCCTCAAGTCTCCAGGACTCGTCTCAGGATTCTGGCCGTTCTCAGCAATGCTGTCGTTTGGATAGTCTCTACTCGCCCGTCAACTTTCAAGTCCTCCAGGCCCTCTAATAATCCTTTAGTTATTGTGCCTAACGCACCAATCACAATTGGCACAATCGTTATTTTCATGTTCCACAGCTTTTTCAATTCTCTAGCAAGGTCGAGGTACTTATCCTTCTTTTCACTTTCCTTCAGATTTATTCTGTGGTCCACAGGGACAGCAAAGTCGACAAATTTGCAAATTCTCTTTTTTTTTTTTGTTGTTGATTATTATAAGGTCTGGTCTTCTGGCCGGGATTAGGTGATCCGTTTGTATGTTAAAGTCTCATAGGAGTTTATTATTATTATTATTATTATTTACTCCTTTTCGAGTTTTCCACACCAGCGTTAGCCGATGGTTTCTCACGGGAGTTTGTGTGACAGCAAGTCTCCAGGACTCTCTTCGGTATTCTGTCCGATCTTAATAAATAATGCTGTAGTTTGAATGGTCTCCACTCATCCTCTTATTTCCAAGTCCTCCAGTCTCTATATCAATCCTTTGGTGACAGTACCAAGAGCGCCAATTATAATTGGTATCACCGTCACTTTTATGTTTCACAGTTTGTTTATTTTCAATTCTCAGGAAAGAGGTACTTATCTCTCTTTTCATTTTCTTTCAATTTTACTCAGTGGTTAGCCGAGACAACAAAGTTCATAATTTGGCAAGTTCTCTTTTTCTTGTTGCCTATTACTAGAAAATATAATCATTATTTCCTTTACTTCGAGTTTTTTAAACCGGTGTTAGCTGGTGGTCTTTCAACGACAGCAAGTCTCCTCAAGTCTCCAGGACTCCTCTCAGTATTCTAGTCGATTCTAATAATGCTATTGTCTGGATGGTCTCGATTCTTCCTCTGATTTCTAGGAGCACCAGTTTTTTTGAGAACCGTTCTAAGTGCACCAACTACCATTGGTATCTCCGTTACCTTCATGTTTCATAGTTGTTTTTCTAGTTCTCTAGTATCTTTTCGCTTTTTAAAATTTTTCACTTTTAGTCCGCCGTTACGACAAATCCACTCGACGATTTTTTCTTTGTTAATCAACACTAGGTGTGGACTTCTTTAATAATTAACTAACTAATCAATTAAATAATTAATTGATTAATATTTTACTCCTTGTAAGGATTTCATACCAGTTTTAACTGGTAATCTTTTACTGAAATCTAATTGATAACAAGTCTCCATAAGACACCAGGACTCTTCTGAGTATTCAACATGATCTTAATAGTTCTGTGGTCTAAGTGGTCTCAATTCTTTCTCTGATTTCCGTTTCCTCTATTTTTTTCCAACTTTCCATTATTATTCTGCTCTTTTGAGAGTTTTTCGCACCAGCATTAACAGATTCTTCTCTCTTGAGTTTGAGTAACAGCAAGTCTCCTCAAGTCTCCAGGACTCCTATTCGAGCCGATTTCAACAGTGGTCTGAATGGTACTGATTCTATCTCTGATCTCGAATTCCTTCAGTCTTTTCTAAACCCTTAGGGACCGTTGCAAGTGCATCAATTATCACCGATACCCTCATGTTCCACAGCTTTCTCAGTTCTTTGACAAGGTCCAAGTATTTCTTAATATTTTTGCTTCCTTTTATTTTCACTCTGTGGTTCGCCAGAGCAGCAAAATTCTCAAGACGCCAAATTCTTTTTTCTTCTTCATTTTTTTTTTCATTAATTAACAATTAGTCTAGACTGCTAGCCGGGATTAAGTGATCTGTTTGTATCTCAAAGTCCCAGATAATTGTATACGTCTCTTTTTCTAGGACAGATCCAGTTTTGTTTTGTGTATGTACCACTTTGTAATTTGGTTAAATTTTAATCACTTGCACAATTCCCAGGATATATTATTATTATTACTACTACTACTACTACTACAATACTCCAGACAATTCCCAAGAAATATTATTATTATTATTATTATTCTCCACTTCAGTGTTTGTTGATGGTCTTTCACTTGAGTCTTGGTGACAGCAAATCTCCACTGATCTACCGGACTCTTCTCAGTAATCTGACCGATCTCAACAGTGCAGTAGTTTGGATGGTCTTGATTGATACCCCAATTTCCAATTCTTTCAGCTTTCTTTCCACGCCTTTGGGGACCGTTCCGAGTGTGCAAATTACAATTGGTATCACCGTCACATTCATTTTCCATAGATTTCTTTGTTCTCTAGCAAAGTCTAGGTACCAAAATCTACAATAAGGCAAGTTCTTTTTTTATTGTTAATTATCACTTAATCTGATCTTCTGGCCGAGATAAGATAATCTATTTGTATCTCACAATCCTAAAGAATTTTATGCGTCCCAATCTCAAGGACGGATTCTGCGTCGTGCATATACCATTTGTTTGCATGGTCAAATTTCAATTTCTTGCACAATTCCCAGTGGATCACCTACCCCACCCAGTCGTGTCTAGTCTTATACTCCTTCTGCGCTAGTTTGCTACATTCACTTATAATGTGATTAATGTTTTCGTCTCTATCACCACATTACATACACTTCTAATTTCATTGCGTATTATCGATTTTTGCTTTATTATAATTGGACCTTATAGCATTGTTTTCTGGTGCTATTTGAAGAGATTCAGTTTTTCTCTAAAGGTTTCCTTCTCGTAGCTATGTCTAGGTCTTTTCATGTGTGTTTTTGCCAATTTGTCTCTTGAAATATCCATACAGTTATTTTCCATCCTATTTCTGTTTCCCAGTTCTTATTGTTCTGTTTGTTATTATGTTGTCACTGATGTTACTGACCGCTATAATTAGTCTTTCTTTATTCTTTTTAATGTGGTCTTCGAATTCTTGAATTGATGCATCGACGATATCCTCAATGCTGGCGGTGCTTTTCCTCCTTTTCTTGACACATAGAGTCTGTCTTAGTCATTTTTCGGACATAAGGCCTTGTTATCAATTCATCAACATCATCATCATCATCATCATCAACTCTCTTCTCTGATCAATTTGTTTGCGTTCCAGCCTGGTCCATTTAAGAATGGTTACGAGTATCTTACTAGAGGAATTACCCAGGTATTTATCCCTTTGATGAGATTTCTGTTGCAGAGATTGGTTTCGAGAAATTTTCCTGTTCATCTGAAGTATTCTTTTCTGATTTTTCTTTCATCTTCGCTTGTTTGATGATGTTCGTTTCAAATATTCCCTAGTACTTGTGATTTTCCTCTTTTATTTTCTCCGATGTCATTTTCGGTATGGACAGCCATCAATAGGTTATCGATAATATAGAAATCAGACCTGACCGATAAAATTAAACGCAGTCTCTTCCAGGCAGCGGTCGTATCGATACTGCTGTATGGATGCACTACATAGACGCTAACAAAACGGCTGGAGAAGAAGCTAGACGGCAATTACACAAGAATGCTGCGAGCAATCTTGAACAAGTCCTGGCGGCAACACCCCACAAGACACCAACTATACGGCCACCTGCCTCCTATCATGAAAACTATCTAAGTTAGACGAACCAGACATGCAGGACACTGCTAGAGAAGCAGGGACGAGCTCAAAAGTGAGGTACTCTTATGGACCCCCACATATGGCTGGGCAAAAGCAGGACCAGCACGAACATAGATTCAGCAGCTATGTGAGGATACGGAATGTAGCCCTGAAGACCAGCCAGAGGCGATGAACGATTGGGAAAAGTGGCGACAGAGGGTCAGGGATATCCGTGCTAGCGGCACGACATGATGATGATGATAATGATTTTCTCCGAGTGGTCTAATTCTTTCTTGAATTGGCAGTTCTTTTCCTTCGGTTATTTTTCACTTTTCATTATGAGCATGGCACAGTTTTTATGTCAAATTCCATTACTATTTATACAGGCTGTGTATTCTTATTGTTTCTATCAGTCTTCAATTCTCTTTCATTTTTTTGCAGGTTGATGACTAGTATTTTCTCGTATATATAAGGTGGTAATCATTATTATTGGCATCCATCAGTCTCCTGAGACAATAGATCGGCGCCCAGATATCGGCACAGGCATCAGTTCGTTCGTGGGACGGGCAGATTTTCCCTGTTCCCAACATCGATGTTGTTAAAGGGAAGGGTAAGGTACGATATAACTTTGTACAATTTAATTTGTCCCTCTCTTAAACTAGTTGCCAACCAATGCTTTAGAACCCAGTCTACCCTGCTATAGTTAACCTGCTACAGTTTCACGTTGATAGGGAATTTAGATTAAGAGTTTTCCTTCTTCTAGACTGGTTCCTCTACCAAGGCAAGGGAGTCCAGTCTACCCTACTATTCATGCATAGCTGGGGGTTAAGAGAGAGATCCGTTCTTTTTCCAAGGTTATTAGCGCAAACGGAAACGCAGATGGCCTTATCATAAATTTGAACTTGCTTGTTGAATCAATTTCTCTCGAATATAAGCATTTATGCTGGCCGCTCGATCATTCTACTCTCTCATTTTAAGCTCACTCTTGCCCTTGATCCGACTGAATTTAATTAATCCGTATTTCTATCTTTTTAAAAATATTTCTGCAATTAGAATGTCATAATAACCGAAAGCATAATTCTTTAGCAAATTGCTGATATTATCAACATCATCAGTTATGTCTGCTTTTTTTTTTTCATCTTTCAAGCTCTTGTCATATTGAACCTGCATAACCGGTCACCTTATTATTATTATTATTATTATTCACAGACAGAATAATAGTAAGGATAAATATCTTGACCTTACTAGGGAAATAAAAAAAAAAACTGCGGAACATGAAAGTGACTTTAGTACCACTTATAATTTGGGGGTGTCCTCGTGGTGTAATGGTTAAAGCAATGGACTGCGGAATCGTAGTACGCGAGTTCGAACTCCAGCCGCGTTATTACGTTCACTTTCGGGCAAATACCCTTGGGAAAAGTATGAACCCCCATATCCTCCCAGCTAGGGGTTAAATAGTACCACTAGTGTTCTTCGAGGAGAATGGCTTTGGCATTAAATAAACTACAAGGTTGATATGCCATTAAACAAAGAAACCAAATCAACCAATTATAATTAGTGCTTTTAGTAAAGTCACAATAGGATTAATAAAGGGCTTGGAGGACTTGGAAATAAAAGGAAGAGATCATCCAAACTTCTGCATTATTGAGATCAGCTAGAATACTGAGAAGAGTCCTGCAGATTTGAGGAGACTTTCTGTCACTTAGACTTCAGTAAATAATGATGATAAAAGGGACTCGAAGAATAGAAATAAGAGGACGAGTGGAGACAATCCAAACGACAACATTATTAAGATCAGCCAGGATACTGAGAAGAGTCCAGGAGACTTGAGGAAACTTGCTGTTACTCAAACTCCAGTGAGAAACCATTAGCTTAAGCTGGTGGGAAACAGCTCTCGATAAGAATAATAATAAGAATAAGAATAATAACTACATGCTGGTGTGAAAAACTCACTATGAGTAAAGTAATAATTAAGGAACAAACGGAAAAAATTCTAAAAGATCTTGAAAACAAAAATAGGAAGATAAGCTGTTACATATTGATCTTTGATAGACCGTTTTAGTTTGTGGATTTGAAAACAGGATATACTCATGTGTCTTAAGGTAAACAAAAGACAGCGGAAATGCCGCATGAATAGCGTAAGTGGGATGCCCGAAGGAAGTGTGTGTAAGCGTCCGAAAACTATATAACGACGAAAGTTTACAACTTCGAGGAAAGTCAGCTGAGTGACACAGAGAAAAGAGCAGAGCAGAGGAAACACTCGACGTCACACTGCCCTGGGCGTTGATCCCGACGGCCCCAGGTTGAGAAGTAGAGAAAAGTTAAGATGTTCAAGACTCGCTTATGTCGAAAGCGAGTATGATCCCAGGATGAAGAAACGAAGATGATTAAATGTTCACTGAAGATACCGTCTCTCTCTCTCTCTCTCTCTCTCTCTCTCTCTCTCTCTCTCTCTCTCTCTCTCTCTCTCTCTTTATCATAACAGTTACTGACTCGACTTTCCCACTTTCACGTAACCATTTCGACAACTTCGTAAATAAAAAGAGGGGTGGATATTTTTATATACAAATGTAATTGTTCCTTTCTTTCGGTATATAACAAAACAGCTGAACGGCTTTACTTCAAGCAACAAATTGCATGCTAGATGACCTGGACCAGGCTAAGAAAAGGAAACTTCATAAGATAAACTGAATTTTTATTTATAGCAACACAAAATAATGCTATAAGAACCAATTTTGGCCCAGTCGGCTGGGGCTGTAGAATACACCGACTGCATCTCTGCAGAGAGGTTAAGAGCCCCTCCCAACGAGTGTCCTGGACACTAAACAATCTCATAGTGAGGTTACTGTAATGCTTGAGCTTTTGGGAATGCGGAACATCTCTTCATTGCCATTGCTCCCAGGTCCATTCTGGTCCGGAGTGGTAGCACCTGATAGGGTCAGATCTTAGGGTCAAATAAAACTAAACGGCGTACCTATGCTAAACTGAATCGTTTGAAATAGAACTGTTTTTGGCATTAAAACTGTACTTATGCTCAACTGAATTGTTTGAAATAGAACTGTTTTGAGATTTAACTGTCTGTGGACAAAAGCTCTACTTATACTAAACTGAATTGTTTGAATTAGAACTGTTTGACTAAACTGAATTGCTTGAAATAGAAATGGTTTTGAAAATTAAACTGTGTACTTATGCTAAACTGAATTGTTTGAAATAGAACTTTTCATTTGTATATAATGAATTTGGCATTAAATAACCAACAAATGTTGATATGCCATAAAACACTAACAAACAAACAAGAACAAATTTGGCCGAAGAAAAATTATTGATGCGCAACCGAATAACAAGTGAAGTTTATGTGGTGACAGAGATAAAATGAGTAATCACTTAATAAGTGAATGCCGCAAACTAGCAAAAAAGAATACAAGATTAAGTACGACTAGATAGAAAAGTTCATCCACTGTTCATTGTGCGAAAGACTAAAATTTGACCATACGAATAAATGATATATACACAAACCAGAATCGGTCCAAGAAAAGTAGAAGCATAGAATTCTCTGGGACTTTGAGATGCAAAGTCAGAAGACCAAACCTAGTATTAATTAACAAATAGAAAAGAACTTGTCATCAAGTAGATTTTACCAATTCCAGTGGACGATAGAGGGAAATGAAAGAAAGTAGAAAGACGTAAAACATGAAAGTAATGGTGATACTAATTGTGGTTGGAGTTGTTGGAATAGTCATCAAAAACTAGAAAAAGAGATTGGGTAAAATGAAGATTAGAGACAGAATTGATACGATCCAGACTACATCCCATCAAAGATCAGCTAGAATTTTTGGAAGAATCACAGAGATCTAAGGAGACTTGCTGTCGCGCAGACTGCAATAAAAATTACTAGTTCTAGCTGATGTGAAAAACTTGCACGGTGTAAAATAATAATTGCTTTGTTAAGATCGGCTATAATACACAAAAGAATTCTGGAGACCTGAAGAGACTTGCTGACATTCAAACTCCAGTGAAATACCTTCAGCTAACGTTAGTGCAAAATAATAACGAACTGTATCTTTGGAAATTACATGGGTACTTATCACAGAGATATCGAAAAAATTATCGCACATATATTTCTGCAATTTTTGGTAAGTATATTAAAACTTATTGTATGTATCTAAAGAATAAATTTGCATATATTAAAGGAATATGATTTATTTAAGCTTGAAAGAAAGAAAGAAAGAAAGAAAGAAAGAAAGAAAGAAAGAAAGGGCTGATTTTAAGAAAGAAAGAAAGAAAGAAAGAAAGAAAGAAAGAAAGAGCTGATTTTAAGAAAGAAAGAAAGAAAGAAAGAAAGAAAGAAAGAAAGAAATGGCTGATTTTCAGAAAGAAAGAAAGAAAGGGCTGATTTTCAGAAAGAAAGAAAGGAAGGAAGGAAGGAAGAAAGAAAGAAAGAAAGAATGGGCTGATTTTAAGAAAGAAAGAAACAAACAAACAAACAAACAAACAAAGAAAAGGCTGATTTTCAGAAAGAAAGAAAGAGCATAGAGATATCAAGATATAAGGTTGCTGAGATACGTGACAGACAATTCTGTAGTGTCAATTGATCAATGGTGATTGATTCAGACTCTGCAAAACATAATGCATACAAGCAAGCAGAATTTGTATCGATTGGTTAGGGGGTCGTTTTTCTCAACCCTTTTGTCTTACCTGTAAGCTTGGCTTTTGTTTCACATTGTCCCACATCGTTTTGGGCCAGACATGCGTAAGTCCCTTCATCCGATGGTAAAAGTTCAGACAACCGTAACATGGCAACCCGTCCATCGTATTCGCTTTGGTAAGGTTCCTGCCCATCCAAAGTGATTCCATCAAATGTCCAAGACACCTTCGGCTCTGGCCAACCAATTACTTCACATTGGAGTGTCAACGGCTCACCAGCTACTTGCTCTTCATCTTTCAGTGTCGATAAAAACATTGGTTTTCGATGACAGTTGGATACAAGATTCGTCTTATCTTCTAAAATATAAAAAGATATGAACAAATGATATTCAAATGCTCCTTAGACGGGGCTTTGTGTCCTATTAATATTTATGTTATCCCTGGGAGCCAAAGATCAATGAGTCGCAAATTCGAACCACAAACCTTTCTATGCCAGTTCATTCATAGTCTTCGCATTCCATTGAACGGACATTAATACGATAATCTCGGATTATTAATTATTATCATCTCCATCTTATTGTTTGAACAATGGCCAGTTTTAATTAAGTGTATTCAATCTCTAATTTTAACTAGCCTATCGGCGGATTTTACAATACACTGATTTCATCCCCGGCTCAGTGTTAGATCCTCCTCACCAAAAGAGATGTGTTGGGTATGACACTAAACTGCATCGGATGTTGAGGCTCCAGTTCCAAAGATCTGGGGAATGTTGAGTACCTTTTCATTGCCATTTCTCCAAGGTTCTCTATCAGTCAAATAGATATGTTTTAAAATTTTTGGATTGGAATATATGATGCTATATGACTGTGAATTATTCTTATTAAGAATGGTTATTTGAAGCTATAATTATTGTTTGGTTTGGTTTGGCTTTATGGCATATCAACCATTGTAGGTTATTTAATGCCAAATTCATTTTTATACATATAAACAGTTCTATTTCAAAATATTCAGTTTAACATGAGTACACAGTTTAAATGCCAAAAGTTATAATTTAAGCAATTCAGTCTAGCATAAGTACAGTTTAAATATCAAATACTTGAATTCTACTCATAGATAGGACACTATTAGGTGCTACCATTCCGAGCCAGAGTGGACATGGGAGCGATGGCAATGAAAGGGTACTCTGCATTCTCCAAAGCTTCAACATTACTGTGGCCTCAGCATCAGATTGTTTAGTGTCATATCTAGGACACTCGTTGGCTATAATTGTTTTCTAAGCATTATTACTAGTCGCTTGAAACCATATAACAGTGTGCAAGCAAATGACAATTATAGAATAGAAATACACGTAATTACTTGAAGCCATATAATTATAAGTATCATAGGAATACTTGAAGCTATAAAACTGTGTTCCAAAGCTCTTAAGAAATAATTACACAAAAAATCTATTTACAAATATACGATGAACGTGATTCTCTAACCTCTAGACATAAAATAATCTTAAAATGCTTAACATGCCGTTAAAATGAATCCCTCAAAACTAATTTTAAAAATAATAGAAACTTTTGCGCTCATCTAATAAAATAACGATCTTAAATAATTATAACTTACCTGATGGGCTTAAGAATATCTCTTTTACGACTAGATGAGAGCCATTCTTGCTGTTACTACAGTTGATTTCCCTCCTGCTGATGTTACCTATGTCCATATCAGTAACCACGCAACTGGTATCAATTTCAGCCATATTTGGGTGACTATTTTCATTTTCAATGAGAGAGCCGGCCTCAACCCCAACAGAATCTTTCTTACAATAAAATTCATTTCCTATCACACTAGCGATTGAAAAAGGACGAATGCTTGGAGGCCCAACTGAATCTACTGATGACCGAGATTTTAGTCGCACAGGAGTTTTGGGTGGACTCAGTTGAACACGGATTTCAGTTTTCTTTTTGATGGTTGATGCGTCAAGCTCGTCAGTTTCTTTAATAGTTGATTTTGTACATAAATCTGTTTCAAATAATGATAAATGACGATCGGCACTTTTTTCTATCAAAGATTTAGGTAATCTTTCTGTATTATTTAAGTGACTGTCATCGAAAATTGTTAGGGGGTGTTCTATACAAGATCCTCGAGATCTAGAAATTAGAGAAGAATCAGATACGGAAGAAATAAAAGCGGGGGACTTTTCACCAATTTCAATTATGTTGCAATTTTGATCGGAAAAAGGCCCCATTTCGTTCGTTTTTATGATAAATTCTTTCATGGGAAATTGTTTTTTCAAATCTCTTGGTTCGCTTTCATTTCTTTCCGAGAAAATGTTTAATGGCTGCTTATTTACATTTGTAAAATTTGTTCTCGTTGAAATTGTATCAAGGTGGCTGATAAATGTCGTCGGCTCAGAATTTTCCGAGGCACTTTTTGAGAATTGTGGTCGGTATTGGATTTGAGGGTAAGTTTTATATCTTCGTGGTTTATATCTATGAGGGGAATCGATCTGTGTAAGTCTCTTATGAGATGCCATATCTGTGGGAGAATTAGAAAACGAATTGTTTCGAGAGATTTTCGATTCGATAGCTTGCGTCATTTCCCGGACACAATTCGTTTCGATCCGTTGAGGTTTTTTCGTTAAATTACTATTTGTCATCTTCCTTATACAATTGTCCTCAATTAATTTCGAACCCAAGTTGACGCGACTAAGAGTTTTCTCTTCCGTTTTATTCAATGTTAGCTGCGTCTTTGATGTTGACATTTCAAATTGAGGCTCTGTATCTTTTTTCTTTTCATGGAGTTTTGAGTCATCAACGTTAACCAAGTTTTGGAATTGTTTTTCACTTGACAAAATTGTTTTCTGGGCAGTTTGTTTGGGATAGCGTAATGATGATATTATTAAGGATTCTTTGTCATCTGTTTTATCTAGGAAGTTTTTCTTGTTTGATTTAATGGAAATAACAGTCATGGTAGTTCGGCCATTGTCGAGTTGAAATTCCTTCATGGTTGGGCAGCTATCATCTTCATTTTCACCTTCGATCCACAGGCATTCGCCATTGCTGCTATTATTGTTATTGTCGTCTGCTTCAGTCGATAATTTCTCCCATTTACCGAGAGTTAAACGTGGCGATAACATTTTATTCGTAACGTCTGAAAAAAAAGAAAGTGTCGTATTAAAGCCGATAACATAGTAACAAGGATATAAAAATAAAAACGCGGCAAATTGAAAACAATGATAAATCAGCAGAAATAGGGAAATGTGATACAAATCGCCCAATTTTTTTTTATTTTTTTGTATAAACAAAACTTTAAGAATTTGCAGAATAATAGATATTGTTCATAGTTGACAGATTTGTCGAGTGGAACACAAATTTCCGCAGGGATTATTTTCGTTCACTCACAATACACTAATGCTAATATTGAGTGAATGGGCTTTATTTACACAATTTAAAAGAAACTTTTCGTAGATCTTGATATATATAATGTACATATTATGTCATTAAAATATCATGTTATATATTCTATAATATATCAATATATACGTAAATATCAATAATGATATATACTTTGCTCAATTGTACTCAATATACACGTACGTACCATATATCATTTTATATGATAAATCATATGATACAATAAATATAATATATAGAATGTATATGCTTTAATTTTTGAATTACAATATCGCTAAAAATATGTACATCATAATCAAGTTTTTAAAATGAAAAGTTTTTTCATCCTCGGATCTTATTTTTAGTAGAACATTTTGTAATCAAAACGGATATTATTAGTTTCTAAACATTGAAATTCTGAAACCAAAAACACGAGGGCCATTAAACTATATATATATATATAGTCATCCACAGACAGATCTGTTTCGTTCTATTGGCTGGTCGCTCGCCACTGTATCCGCATGGAAAAACTCTGTCAACGCCGCAGTAGGAGGGGTAGGATTACTTATAGGACCTAGAGCATTAAAAACGCTTAATAGCGTTGAGAAAATACAACCTAGAATGATGGCAGCTACATTTAACGGAAACCCCAGAGCAACAATCATCTCATGCTACAGCCCCACCAATGTTAGTGAAGAAACTGAACTAGTCACCTTCTACGATGAGTTATCCTCATTAGTGCGTAGCATCCCGAAACACAACATGTTAGTCATTGGCGGAGACATGAATGCCCAAATCGGGAAAAACGCAAACAACAAATACAGCCTCCACAACACGTCAAATAGGAATGGGCAACATCTAACAGATTTCATGATAGAAAATAGATTAGCATGCCTCAATACAATCTACCAAAAAAAGAGAGGGCAAACTATGGACATACACGTACGCAAACAATACTAAAGCTCAGATAGATTACGTCCTCATAAACAAGAAATGGAAAAATAGTGCAATGGATTGCGAGGCATACTCCTCTTTTGAGGGTGTGTCCACCGATCACCGAATAGTCACGGCGAAAATACGGTTAAGCCTACGAAAAAACGCCAAACGAACAGCGACCATTAAACACTATGACTGGGCCCTATTAAACAACAAAGATGTAAGAGATAAATACGTATTAGAATTAAGAAACAGATTCGAAACACTACAAGAAAAGACGGAAAAAAGTACACCAAACGACGAATACGAAAATTTCGTCAATGCACACCTCGAGGCAGCAGCAAAATACATTCCAACAAAAATTAAAACAAAATATAGAGTCCCATGGGAAACTTTAGCGGTGAAAGAAAAACGTGCACTAGTGAAAACAGCCTCCCAAAACTATCGAAAAAACCCAACAAACACAAATGCCTTAAAACTAAAAACGGCACAATATCAATTAGCAGGCATATATATAAAGGAACAGACAGAATACATTCAAAATCAGATAGATAAGATTAGAGACTCGGTGGAAGATAGACAATCTAGAATAGCCTGGCAAACAATAAACGAAGTGAGCAGAAGAAAAAAACACAGCCAAAGCAAAACTTAAAGCAGCAAACCAACAAGAAAGAATAAAACTGTGGAAACAGCACTTCGAAAACTTACTTGGAAACCCACCAAAAATAACGCATGAACCAATCACTAGAATAATTAGCAAACAATTAGACATTAAAATAGGACCGTTCACACAAGAAGAACTCGACTCGGTTCTCAGAAAAATTAAAAATAGGAAAGCTGCAGGGCTGGACGAAATTCCCCCGGAAGTATGGAAGACCAGACAATTCGACGACATACTGCTCCGACACTGCAACGCAGTATACAATCAAAATCCGATAGATAGATGGATGAAGGGATGCATACTCCCCTTCCCTAAAAAGGGGGACCTCGGATTAGCCAAAAACTACCGAGGCATAACACTTACATCCATAGCTGCCAAAATCTACAATGCCCTACTACGAAACCGAATAGAACCCAAAATCGACAACATACTTAGGAAAAACCAAAATGGCTTCCGAAGAAATAGATCCACGATCTCACAAATATTAACCATCCGCAGAATCCTTGAAGGTGTACGGGCAAAGAACCTACAAGCGACATTAATATTTGTCGACTTTACCAAGGCTTTCGACTCCATTCACAGAGGAAAGATGGAACAAATCCTACTAGCGTACGGCATACCTAAAGAAACCGTAGCGGCAATAACGATTCTCTATAGAAACACTAAAGTAAAAGTACGATCACCGGATGGAGACACAGAATACTTTGACATTGTAGCAGGAGTACTACAAGGGGACACGCTGGCCTCGTACCTCTTTATCATTTGTCTAGACTACGTACTTAGAACATCGATTGACAAAATCAAAGAGAATGGCTTCGAACTGACGAAGAAAAGAAGCAGAAGATACCCCGCAACAACAATTACCGATGCCGACTACGCCGATGACATAGCGATACTGGCAAATACACCTGACCAAGCCGAAACACTTCTGCATAGTTTGGAACGAGCAGCAGCAAGCATAGGCCTCTATGTTAATGCACACAAAACGGAATATATGTGCTATAACCAAACGGGGGACATCTCCACTCTAGAAGGAACCCCACTTAAACTAGTAGACAAATTCACGTACCTAGGAAACAGCGTCGAATCAACCGAAAAGGACATCGAAACGAGGTTAACGAAAGCATGGACAGCTATCAATAGGCTATCGATTATATGGAAATCAGACCTAAAATGAAACGCAGTTTCTTCCAGGCAGCGGTCACATCGATACTGCTATATGGATGCACTACATGGACGCTAACAAAACGACTGGAGAAGAAGCTAGATGGCAATTACACAAGAATGCTGCGTGCAATCCTGGCAGCAACACCCCACAAGACACCAACTGTACGGCCACCTGCCCCCTATCACGAAAACTATTCAAGTTAGACGAAGCAGACATGCAGGACACTGCTGGAGAAGCAGAGATGAACTCATAAGATATGTACTCTTATGGATCCCCACACATGGCCGCGCAAAAGCAGGACGACCAGCTCGAACGTTTATTCAGCAACTATGTGAGGATACAGGTTGTTGTCCTGAAGACCTACCTAGGGCGATGAACGATAGGGAGGAGTGGCGAGAGAGGGTCAGGGATATCCGTGCTACCAGCGCGATATGATGATGATGATGTATCTTCCCGTAGCTGGGATCGAAACCCGGTTGACTCAAACGTCAAACCAAAGCTTCTAACCATTCAGCCACGAGGAGATATTGGCTGCGAAGTAAATTTTAAACGGTTATGAATCACAATTACTATTGTTTACATACATACGTTCAACGGTAGCCAAGACCTCAATTCAAACGAAGAGGCTTGCAATAATCGCTAATGGCAACACGATTACTTCTTCGCCAGAGAACTCAACCCCACGGGGATACGGGAGTATATATATCTCTATAGTCATCCAGACAGATCTGTTTCGTTCTATCAGAACTCATCAGTGTGGCCAGACAGTATCTTCCCGTAGCTGGGATCGAAACCCGGTTGACTCAAACGTCAAACCAAATATATATATATATATATATATATATATATATATATATATATATATTGTAAAAAGAAATTATTTTATTAGAATTTTTTCATGAATGTAAACTTTGCCTTGTTTCGAATTGGTTTATAGAAAAATTTATTTTAATGCGGTAAGAATATTTGTTTTGAGACTATTCAGAATGGCGACAAATCAATCAATTCTTGCCGGATTAAAATAGATTTGTCTTTCGATAGGAAAATGTATTTTAAAAAATGGAGATTATACCGAAAAATAAAGCAATTTTTTCCTCGGGAAATATGAGTCGTTGTATAGCAAAATTCCCCTTATTTATTGAATGACCCTCGTATACTTAGCAGTCCCCAAAACTTAATGCTATTATATTTTTGGTTACAGTTTCGATGCAGTAAAGTTTGCAAGTAGATATCTAAGAATATCCGTTTTGTTTATATAATGTTCTACAAAAATAATAAAATCCTGTTATTCAAAAGAAAATAAACTTTTTATTAAAAAAATGTCAGGGATAATAATGTTCATGGACAATATTGTATATCAGTTTATTATCAGTTCATCGTCACCAGATGAAACCAGTATAAGGGAAATAACTCCCTTTAATCTAAACATTGTTAAATGAATACAACAGAGTTATCTCCGGTATACGTATTTTTGAAAATAATTCTTTTGAACAAAATATTACGTAATATTTATTGATGTCCAGTACCTTGTAACAATTCTCTTTAAAAATGAGATATATTGTCGTTTCAAATACAGTACAAGTGTTCATTTATTATTAGACCTTGAAAGAAAATCTCATATAAAAATTGATGAATAATTAGCACGCATATTCTTATATACTAAGCTTAACACAAGTCTACAATGATGAGTATCCAGAGAGAAGCAAATTCACTAGTTATTATCTGCTTATCGAGATAGTTAACCAATGGACAAAGCATAAAATGCACCCACTAGCCAATGTATTCTTCGATTCAGGACAAAAAAAAAAAAAAAGACTTGTAAAATGCTATTTAATACAATACACTAACAGAATCAGAATAATGGCTTTAGATTAGTTTGTCATTGGACCAGAACTATAGAGGACTCAATTGATTAAATTAGTGAATGGTCTACGAAACTTGATCATCGTCGTTTTATTAATTTTGATTCAATTGTTTGGGTGGGGGGGGTAGATTGTTGTTGTTTTTTATTTTTGTTTTGTTTTGTTTTGTTTTTAAATTTTACTATTTCCTTCGTTCATGATTTATCATTTACATATCAGATAAAGCCAGGTAGTACACGGTCGAAACGTCGTAAAAATAAATATATTTTTTAGAATAATTCTTTAATTTATATCCCATTATCGCAAGTATTCTTCGATTATACAATCTTGTTCAAAACTTTTTCACGAAGAGAATCAGAACAATGACTTTGGCTTAGTTTATCACAAAGAAAGAACGAGTGAGAATCCAGCTTGTAAAATTAGTAAATGGCCAACGAAACTTCTTTATATTTTTTACTACAGCAGGCCCTCTTGTACACATTTAAAAAGTTTAATTCCTTCGTATTTCTATTGGAGTATTTCCCTTGTTAGTGTTTGTTATTTAATAATTTTTCATGATGTTTCTGATACTCATTTCGTATCGTTAATATTACATATTACTCGACTCGATCGCGACACTCTAGTTAAAACTCCTGTTTGTTTAGTCTTCAATACAAATTTTAGATTTAGCAAATATTATCGAGTCGTTCATTATAAAGTTTTCATGCTTTATCAAATTTATATTTGGGAGAAAAAAATCTGTATTTATTGTTATAATTGGAAGTACAATACCCTTAAAAAGGATACGATAATACATAAGTATGTATCAATACTTCTGCCTTGGATCAGATTATCTGTGTGCACTGCCTAGGATCAAAGTGTCGCTTCTCAGCCAGCTGCTGAGGATCAGAGTAATATCTGGTGTTCAAGAAGCAGGGTACTGGCGTTCAACCAAGCTGGTGAAGTCCCTGTGGCGTAATGGCTAACGTGCTAGTCAGTGACATCGTAGTAAGCGAGTTCGAACTCCAGTCACGCTATTGTTATAAACCCCCTTATCCTCTCAGCTATGGTTTAAATAGCGCAACCTCTGGCCTTAATATGCTATTAAACAAAGAAACCAAACCAAATACTATCAAGCCTGGAGTTCGAATGAAGGTAGGATTCATTTGTTATATATATATATATATATATATATATATATATATATATATATATATATATATATATATATATATATATAATGGTTAGAGTGTTCAGCAGAGGTCTTGGGTACCGAGTTTCAATCCCAGGTCGAATCATACCAAAAACTCAAAAAATAATACTTGATGCCCCCTTGCTTTACACTCAGCATTATAAAGTATGGGTCAAGGGTAAGTGGCGCAATCAAGGGAAAGGAGTAGTGTGTAGTAGCTATTGAAAAGCGAACCTTCAGGTTACCCTCGACTACAGTCGGCTTATATATATCTATATATATATATATATATATATATATATATATATATATATATATATAATAGACACTCCACATTTAACAAAATCCTTTTTTAATTCAGGAGCTACAATACTTAAATGCATCTGAAATAGGAGCATACTTCCACATCGGCGATTAATCGTCACGGGATCTTTATCTGTGAGTTCTATACATTTAAACCAGTACCAAACGATTTTGCGTTCAAATATGATGTCAACTACACGCGATGAATGCTCTCGCTCAAAATACTCATTGATTGCATAAAACACCATATAATCTATGGCGTGTTTACACTGACATTTTCGACAATGACCAACGAAGGTCAAAAGTGCATCTACTTGAAACGTAACATCAGAGATTTCGGACAATTATCAAACAGCCTTCATCATCAGATGCGACATCTCACTCGCAATCAAGAAAGGGCTAATAAAAAAAAACCCTCCAAATCCTTGTTTGTTATCTTTGATAAAATATGCATAACAGAAAATGTATGGCCTAAATACACACACTCTGTGTGTGTGTGTGTGTGTGTGTGTGTGTGTGTGTGTGTGTGTGTGTGTGCTTTTAGCGTGACAGAAGTTATGAACAGAGAAACAAAGATACATACAAAAAATTTCTCTAAGTTGTTTAATTTTTGTAATAATAATAATTATTTTACTTTTTGTGAGTTTTTCATACCAGTTCTTACTGGAGGCTTTTCATCTCAAACACGTTAAGGGTTATTTCATGCCAAGAGGTTAGAGAATTGTATTCATTGCACGTTCATATCTAAGTTTTTTGCGGAGTTGTTTCTTTGGTTGGTTTTTCTTTTTTCTTTTTCTTTTTGGCTTTGTTTATTTTTCTTCTTTTTCTAATTTTGTTTGCACACAGTCCTATCGTGTAAGAATAATATTTAAACAGATATATTTAACCCATAGATGGGATGCTAACAGGTAATACCAATCTGGATAAAAGATGACCAGGGAGAAATGGCAACACTCATCAGGTCTCCAGAAGTGGAGCCTCTCCATCAGAAGCAGTTTTATGTCTTACCCGAGACAACCCTTTGAGGAGGGGGTACCCTTTTGCAGTGGATATGGTCAGCATATTATTACCCCGGCTGACAAGACGGTTATGGATCTTGCTTTTGATTTTGGAGAACAAGAATTCATTACAAGAGCTCCTATCAAAGGAAGAATGGTGTTTTAATATCACAGGAATATCATTATTTTCCCAAAATATTATTTCCAGAAAGAAAATTGTGATAGAAGTTTTGGTAATTTTGTGTTCCATTAACCAAATGCAATTGTAATAATCGATCCGAATTCTGAGAGGCAATTAAAAGTAAAGTTGGCAACCTTACTCGAAGGTGACCCGAAGGCTCCCTTTTCAATAGCTACTACATCGAGGTGTAGGAGAGGGCGCTACTCCATTCCCTGGATGGTTTCACTTTAACCTTGATCAGTACCTTATAATGCTAAGTATTAGGCGAGGTGGCATCAAGTACCATTGTTTGAGTCATTGGTGTGACTCGAACTGGAATTGAACCTCAGTCTCCCCGACTATTGGAGAACACTCAACTCAATAGGCCAATGGCCCGTGTTTTCATACATGTTAAAGGTCAACATTGATCAACTGATTTTCAAACAGGGTTGACAACCTGAAAAATAAGAATTAATTTTCTTAGTACTTTTAGAATAGATCTTGTATACTACAGTTGTAGAGAATATACAATGGTTGTAAAAGCAGAGCAGTAACCTGGTTTTGTGTTGTTTTGTTTTTGTTTTTGTTTTTAATTCTAGAATCAGTATTATTTTGCTTTAGTTTTAAAAACCTTATTTAATACTTACTGTCATTATCCATCTTTTCCATTGAGGTCGTCATTTCTTCCTATGAAAAATGAACGGGAAAATTAATTTTTAAAAATAACGAATTAAAAAAAAATCTTCTTAATAAAAACGAATGTCTCATGCAATTGATGATTTTACAAGCTAAAACGACAAAGACAATTCGAAAATTTTATTTTTATATAATGATTCCATACATTTATTTTGTTCCTATTCTGCCTTTGGCTTTTGATGTGAGGTTTAACAAATCAAAAATCATGTTTACAGTTTATTTAATGTAAATCTTTCTTCATAATATAGTTCCTTTCCTAACAAAATCAAAACTCGAAGGACCTGAGCTAATAAAAATCATTAACAACAAAAATGAATAAATCTAATATATATATATATATATATATATATATATATATATATATATGTGTGTGTGTGTGTGTGTGTGTCTGTCTGTCTGTCTGTCATGCGGCTTTCTGAGACTTAAATTTTAGCCTAACATTAAAGGGTCGCACCATTCACAAAATACAAATATTGTGCGAGTAAATACTGAATATATCCGAACTTCTTCGGATCTCTAGTATCGTGCTTATTTTTTCTTTCATCTTTGCTTGATTAATGGCGTCCGCTTCCAATATTTCCAAGTACTTGTAATTTTCCTTCTCTCTTAACGTTTTGATTCTTTCCTGATTTAGCAATTCTATTCTTTCTCTTTTTCCGCTTTTCATTATGAGCATGGAACATTTTTTATACCAAAATCCATTCCTATATCCTGGCTTTATATTCTTATTGTTTATATCAATGTCTACAGTTTTTGCAAATGAATTGATGACGTCTATGTACATAAGGGGATTAAACTTTTCTTGACATTTTGTAAATTTATAGCCCCCAGTGCCCTTCCTAAGTAAATAATTGATTGGTATCATGGTTATTATCAATAGTAGTAGCGAGAGTGGGTTTCTCTGGAAGATGCCTGACTGGATTTTCACCTCCGCTAAAATTTTTCCGCCTGCTGCTAATTCCACTTTCCAGTTTTCAAGGCTTCCATAATGAAGTTTCAGCCTTGTCGGATATTTTGTAGATTTTTAGACATTTTGTTATGCAAGTTTTCGGGACCATTATAACCGTTATGGAGGTGCCCGTGGTGTAATTGTTATCGTCGTAGGAAATGAACACGACGACTCGAGTTCAAATCCTGGACGAGACAGATTGCATTTCACATAGCACTAATACCCTTGGGAAAGGTATGAATCCAATTATTCTCCCTCCAGCTATGGTTAAATAGTAGGACAGACTGGGTTCTTCAGCCTTGGTGATGCAACTAGTCTAGGAGAAGGAAAACTCTGAATTCAAACCTGTTAAACCTTAAAAATGACCTTGTGTCATATCCTGCCCGAGCGGAGGGGTTGGTAAATAGGATTATAACCGTTACTCCTTTTCGAGTTTTTCTCACTGGTGCAAGCCGATGGTTTCTCACTCGAGTTTGAGTGACAGCAAGTCTTCTCAAGTCTCCAGGACCCTTTTCAGCATTCTAGTCGATCTCAACAATGCTGTAGTTTGGATGGTCTCCATTCATCCTCTTATTTCCGAGTCCTCCAATCCTTATACCAATCCTTTGATGACTGTATCGAGCGCACCGATTATATTTCGTATCAGCGTCACTTTCATGTTCCATATTATTATTATTATTATTATTATTATTATTATTATTATTATTTACTCCTTTACAGTTTTTCACATCAGTGTTAGCTGGTGGCTTTTCACTGGAGTTTGAGTGACAGTAAGTCTCCTCAAGTCTCCAGGACTCGTCTCAGTATTCTGGCCGTTCTTAGCAATGCTGTCATTTGGATAGTCTCTACCAGTCCGCCAACTTCCAAGTCCTCCAGGCCTTTTAATAATCCTTTAGTTATTGTGCCAAAAGCACCTATCACAATCGTTACTTTCATGTTCCACAGCTTTTTCAATTCTCTAGCAAGGTCGAGGTACTTATCCTTCTTTTCACTTTCCTTCAGATTTATTCAGTGGTCCGCTGGGACAGCAAAGTCTACAATTTTGCAGATTCTCTTTCTTTTTTTTTTTCTTTTTTTTTTTGTTAATTATTATGAGGTCTGGTCTTCTGGCCGGGATTAGGTGATCCTTGCACAGAACATATTCTCTGTTAATAATTAATTGATCTTATACATTATTGATACAATATCTTATATATTATTAATACAATATTTTATTCATTATTGATACAATATCTTATACATTATTAATACAATATCTTATACATTATTAATACAATATCTTATACATTATTGATACAATATCTTATACATTATTAATACAATATCTTATACATTATTAATACAATATTTTATACATTATTGATACAATATCTTATACATTATTGATACAATATCGATATACAGATAAAATTCTGTTAAGTAATTAATTCGATAGTTACCAAAAATGCCCCCTTAAATTCTTTTTCTTACCATTTTTTTCTTCTGAAACCATCCAATTTAATCTTGATTTAAAAAAAAACTATTGCCGTTTTTGATCTGTCAGTTTATATATATATATATATATATATTCTTTGCTTTTTCTTCAAATTTTTGTGATATATATGATCAAACCAGTGAATTTAAATTTAAAAAAAAAGGATAACTTGTCAAGTAAATAAAGATATTCTTCGACTAACATTTGAAATTTTAAAGACTTTTTCTTTAAAACACAAAGAAATGGGTAGATTTTCTGTATTTGTAATCAATTTTCAACGGCATTTCAACACATTAAGGGTTATTTGATGCCTTAAGATTTGCGTTTATTGCATGTTCATATTTACATTTTTGGGGGTGTTATTTCTTAAAAGTTTTTTTTTTTTTTTCGCTCACGATATAATCGAAAACGAATGATTTTTAAAAAGATCTATTTGACCGATCGATGGGACCCTAATAGGTTCTACAACTGGGAGTAATGACAATGAAAGGGTATTTCATATTCATCAGATCTCCCAAACTATAGCCTCCCCATCAGATGCAGTTTAGTAGCATTCCCTGGACACCTCTTTAAGAGGAATCTTATCCCTCCGCAGGGGATACAATGCGCGTATTTCAAGTAAATCATCTTGTATGTTGCCTAATAATATTTAGTATCGCTAATTTGGTATTTAGGTCTTAGATTGCTTACAATACTAGCAATTCCTAAACAGTCACTCATCCAGGCACTGAGCTGCTTCAACAGAGTTTAACTTCATTGATCGAATGTGAGCCGATGCTTTAACCGTGACGTGACCCTACGTCTAATGAACTGAGGATATAACAGAGTTGGAACAAGGCCGCAAGTATGGGACATTTAGAGAAAATAGAACTTACTGATTAGCTTCAGGGTGCTTATAGTACTTGCTGTTACTCATAGTCACCCATATAACAACTGAGTAGACTCATCATTGCTTAACGTCTTTCCCTTTTATTTATTTATTTATTTTTTTTTAGTTATTCACTAAGCTTTGCTTGGTCTGGTACTCAGGTCTTAGTAAGATTACAGTACCTATTTTGTAGGTACCCGTCTATGCACTAAACAGGTTCATCATTGCTTAAATTCTACTCTTGAAGCACAGTGTTCCTTGATCCTCCTTCGCCATCTGCCCCTATTGTTTATCGCTCCTGGCAGGTTCTCTAGATTGTATCTAGTTTCCGCATAGGGCTGATGTATGTAAGTCTTTGTTGGTCGGCCACCACAGGCCGGTCTCTGTGTAGGAGTACATCGCATATGAGATTGTCCTTACGTCTCCAACAGTGTACAGCATATCTTGATCATCTTACTTGGAGGGTTTGTAAGATAGGACGTAAGTGGCCGTAAAGCTGTTGTTTTGTGGGGTGCTGCTTCCAGGATTTGATCAAAACAGCATATAGCATCCTCGTGTTGTTCCCACCTAGCTCTTTTTCCATTTATTTCGCTAGAGTCCACGTGGCGAATCCTTAAAATAGTACGAACGCAGCTGCAGCTTAAAAGAAATCTTATTAAAGTCGGAGTTCTTTGTTTACCATTTAATTTTTCAGACTTTAAGAGCTAATTCATGTATTTACCCAACCCCTCCACCACAAGAAGGATGTGACACATGGTCATTTTTTAGTACAGTCAAGCAAATTTGAATTCATAGTTTTCCATCTTCAAGACAGGTTGCCTAACCAAGGCTAAAGAACTCAGTCTGCAGTACTATTGGTCTATAGCTAGGAAGAGAACAGAGGGACTCAGGCATTTTTCAAGGGCATTAGCAGAAAGTGAAACGTAGACTGCCAAGTCCAGGATTTGAACTCAGTGTGCTGATTCCATTTCCTAAGACGATAATTGTAACGCTCAACATGCCTCCGTCTTTTTGATAGAGTAATTGAGTTGTTCTTTATCTATATATGTAAAGATTTACTCTCAATGAATACAAATAAATCTTTACATTAACGGAAGATATATTCAGATTAATGAGTATCTTCACTAGATTATATATGGTATAACCATTGCGTAGAGTGACTTGTATGAAAGTAGTTTCCTTACGATCGTACTCCTGGCCTCTTGGCCGGGACAAATTTTGGCTGGCTGCGTGGCTCGGTATACGGATCAGGTCGGTTGTGTCCTGCCTTCGGTAGCAGTCGGTCAAGGCCGCCTGACATGGGTTCCGAGAACCTGGCATTCATGTCGCGCACGCTAAAACTGGCTATCCTCGAACTTCAAGAGGCTGTCCCCCCAGGCTCTAATTCTCCTCGGAGGGGGCTAGGTTTATGGCCTGGTGCCTCTTTTAAGGGAATGCCGATGGGATCCAAGGTATTTTTAGAGCCGTCAGGCGTGCGTGTGCTATAGCCCTGAACCCACCAAAAAACCCCTTGTGCCACACTCGTCCGGTCGGTGGGACATACGACAAATACCGAGTGACTTGCATGAAAGCTCACCACTCACTCTCCTCTCTAATGCTGAGATCTTTGTCAAGATAACTATGTATAAGAATTTTACGGGAATATGTAATTTCATGCCTTTACAAATGTCAGTAATCTGAATACAAGCAACCTTAGCAGGAATGAGAACTGATGGTTTCTGTTTTATTTGCAAAACACCTTCACGTCATATCATTGATCAACCGAGAATGTTGTAAGGGAGATAACTAAGCTATAAAAAGTTGTTTCCCTTGTCTCGTAATTCTTATTACTTTCTATCTTCATCTCGTAATAATGATTGTGCTAAAAGATTTGAGGTGTCGTACCTAATGGATAACGGCACCAAGACTGAAATTAGCGAACCGTGTTCAAACTCCTGCTGAGGCAGTTGATATTTACTTCACATGGATGTCTTTCGGAAAGATTCGAATACATTCTTCCCTTGTTACACACAAATAGGAGGCCTGTTTGAGCCCTTTAACATTTTTACTGTTCAAGGCAAAAAAGAGGCGTTTACACACATTTTCAATAAATTCTATCCTTATTTTGAATTTCACCAGTAGCCCTGAAACATGTGTCAGAAAAGACTGTAAACGACCAAAATGGTCGTTCGTTTAATAGATCCGGTCAGAGATCTGCCTTTGATGGTAACATTTAACCCAGTATAATCTGGCGTATATTTGGGGAGGAGGAGAGGAGAACAAAATCCCATTACCTTGTTGGTGGGTATTAAAACACGTTGCTGCAGAGTAAGATCTTTCTTCCAAAATTTGGTGTCGGGTATGACACTAAAGTGCCTCTTGTAGTGAGGCTTCAATTCTGGAGCTCTGAGGAGAGGGGATTACCTCGTCATTACTATTATTCTCAGGTTCTCTCTAAGCAGGAGTGGTAGTACCTGTTAGGGATCTGTCTATGAGTCGAATAGATCTATGTGCAAATTATTTGTGTTAGATAGGAATACTTGATATCATGCAACCATGTAAAAAATTCTTAAAAAATTAAAATATAGACGTACAATGTACACAATTAGCTAACTTCTTCTCATGAAATAACCTTAAACGAGTTAAAATGCCGTTAAAATCAATCAATCAATCGACCGATTCACTAGAAAGAAGTATGAGAAGTGATCTAATTGAAACTTTCCAAAAATTAACGGATTTCTAATTATGGCGGACATTTTTTTTTTCAAATTCGCCTCGAACTGAAAACTTACTGTTAAGATAGATTTCAAAAGCAAAGTCTACTAACCAATTAGATTAGGCGCCTCGGGTAGCATAATGGTTAGCAAGCTAGACTAGCAAACCTACATGAGTGAGTTTGAGTCTCATTGGGTGATCCATTCATATATCCTTGTGACACGTCTACGCATAAATTGCTACTAACTAATTAGATTTTTTGCTAGCAGAATAAAATATTTTTGGAACAAATTGCCTAATCTGATCAAAAATAGCAATAGCAATTGGGAAGGAAACTGTGAAAACGGAAAATCTGATGAAGGATTGTAACTGTCCTGACCATAGCACTGCTGATATAAGCTAGTATACTGAGTAGAGTCCTGAAGAGATGAGAATACTTGCTCTCACTCTGACTGGTGTGGAATTTTAATAAACTCTTATACAGACATGATATAGGAATGGAATTTGGGTTTGAGAAATATGCCATGTTGATAATGAAAAATAGGAAAAGAGAAACAACGGAAGGAAAGGAACAACAAAATCAGGAAAGTATCAGGACATTTGGAGAAAAAAAATTCCAAGTACCTGGGAATATTGGAAGTGTATATCATTAAATAAATCTAAAAGAAAGAAAACATAGGAAGCAAAAACTTTTCGAAACCAAACTTTGCAACAGAAGTCTCGTCGAAAGAATAAACACAGTTTTCCCCGGTAAAATACTTTGGACCATTCTTATAACAGACATGAGAGGAAGTCAAATGAATCGAAGAACAAGGAAAATGCTGGCTATGTACCAGGCCTTACACGCTAGAAATGACGTAGATCGACTCGTCAGTATTGAGGATTATGCCGATACAAGAATTCAAGAACTCAAAAAATTTACAAAATTAGGAAAGAAAGACTAATTGCAGCAGGCATTAATACCAATGTCATCATAAAAACAAATTGTAAAACAAATAAATCTAAAAAGTAAAAATGAGAAGAAAAGCAACTGGGTGGATACTTCAAGCGACAAACTGTGGAGATTATATACAAGATAATCAGGGCATGGATAAGAAAGGAAATCTACAAAAGAAACTGAATCTCATTTGATAGCAAATGAGATTCAGTTTCAATGACATAAGGATCAAGTGAAAATCGACAATACAAAACAGACTAGCAAGTGTAGATTATGTGCAGACAGAGATGAAACGGTTTATAACATATTAAGTGAAAGCAGTCAACTGGCATAGAACTATGCATGACTGAGTGTTTAAGATGATCCACGGGAATTGTGCGAGACATTCAAATTTGATCATACGATCAAATGGTATATGCAAAAACCAGAATCCGTTCTAAAAAAATTAGATCCATGGAATTATCTGGGATTTTAAGATAGAAACGGATCCCCTTATCCCGAGTAGAAGACCAGACCTAGCGTTAATTTAAAAGAAAACTTGTCACTCCACGGATTCTGATGTTCCAGTGAACCACAGTGAAAATAAAAGAAAGTGAAAAGATAGACAGATACTCGGACCTTGCTAGAGAACTGAAAAAGCTATGGAAGATGAAGGTCACGGTGATACCAATTGTAGTTGACGTCTTTGGAATAGTTCCCAAAAGCTTGTTACCGAGTCAGCTAGGCCTGTAGAATACATTGACTACACCTCTGCAGAAGGGTAAGACCGCCCTCAACGAGTGTCTTGGATATGACTCTAAAAATATGATGGTGAGGTTGTAGTGATGCTGGAGCTTTGGGGGATGTGGAATACTCCTTCATTGCCATTGCTTCCAGGTCCACTCTGGTCCAGAATGATAGGGTCCTATCTATGGGTAAAATAGAAATAAACTGTCTGCATATGCTAAACTGGCTATAAAAGGACTGTTTTGACATTTAAACTGCGTACTTATACTAAAATGAATTGTTTGAAATAGAACTGTTTTTGACATTGAAACTGTACTTATGCTTGACGGAATTGTTCGAAATAGAACTGTTTTGGCATTTAACTGTGTGTAACCAAAAACTATACTGATTCAAAACTAAATTGTTTGAATTAGAATTGTTTGACTAAACTAAATATCTTGAAATAAACATGTTTTTGACAATTAAGCTGTGTACTTATGCTATCCTGAATGGTTTGAAATAGAACTGTTTATTTGTATAAAAATGGATTTGGCATTAAATTAAAAAACCTTCAAAGGTTGATATTCCATAAAACCAAACCAAACAAACAGACAAACAAACCAAAAACTTGGAAAAATAACTGGAGGAAATGGAGATCAAGAAAAGAATCGAGACCATCTAGATAACAGAATTGTTAAGATCGGCGAGAATTCTCAGAAGAGTTCTTGAAACCAGAGTACACTTGCCGTCAGTCACACTCCAGTGAATTACAGCAAGCTAAAGCTTGTTTGAAAAACTCAAAGAAAATGAAATAATAATAATAATAATAATAATAATAATAATAATAATAATACAACAAATGGTATATGTACAACCCAACACCTGTCCTAGAAAATGACATGCATAAACTCCTATCGGACTTTAACATGCAAACGGATCACCTAATCCCGGCCAGAAGACCAGACCTCATAATAATCAACAAAAAAAAAAGAAAATTTGTAAAATTGTAGACTTTGCTGTCCCGGCGGACCACAGAATAAATCTGAAGGAAAGTGAAAAGAAATATAAGTACCTCGACCTTGCTAGAGAATTGAAAAAGCTGTGGGATATGAAAGTAACGATTGTGCCAATTGTGATTGGTGCGTTAGGCACAATAACTAAAGGATTATTAAAAGGCCTGGAAGACTTAGAAATTGGCGGAAGGGCAGAGACTATCCAAACGACAGCATTGCTAAGAACGGCCAGAATCCTGAGACGAGTCCTGGAGACTTGAGGAGACTTGCTGTCACTCAAACTCCAGTGAAAAACCATCAACTAACATTGATGTGAAAATCTCTAAAGGAGTAAATAATAATATACAAACAAAAAAAAACTACCGACTAATCAAATGTCTTTCTACGACATATAAAATGATATCATCAATTTTAAAAGAGAGAAGAGTCAAATTCATATGGATGCAAAGATCAACTTCTTATAAACAAGATGACCATGAGGAACTGTTGATCTAAATGGAAAAAAATCTAAGTATGACTTGGATTGACTACAAAAGCTTTTGATAGCGTACCCCATGAATGGATTTTTAAAATTCTAATCTTTTTAAAGACATTCCCAGTTATAATAACATTCCAAAATTACAATATGGAAAGGTAACATATTAACCTTATATTAATTCCTGAAAAAGGCATGTTTAAAACCAATAATCGGAACAATGGAGTATTTCAAGGAGACTCACTTTCACTTTTTTTGTTGATCTTTATTACGTCTTTTCATAGAACTTAAAAACTCAGACTATTGATATAAAAGGAGGTGCCCGTGGGAAATTTCGTAGGAAATGGATACGGCGACACGAGTTCAAATCCTGGACGAGACTAATTGCACTTCACATAGCACTAATACCCTTGGGAAAGGTATGAATCCAATAATTCTCCCTCCAGCTATGGGTAAATAGTAAGACAGACTGAGTTCTTCAGCCTTGGTGAGGCAACTAGTCTAGGAGAAGGAAAACTCTGAATTCAAACTCCGCTTAAAAATTGACCTTGTGCCATATCCTGCCCGAGCGGAGGGGTTGGTAAATAGGATTAATATAAAACGATTTCTAAAAAATAAACTACCTATACAATAAGGACGATTTAAAGTTATATGCGAATTTTTTTTAAAACACCGAGGAAACAAAAACCCCTACATGGATGATATGCCCAAAGAATAAGGAATGTCAATATCGATATAGTAAAAACTCATTGATTGCTAAACAGTGCTGGAACAAAGCCAGAGACAGAAGGGTCAATAATAGAAGAAGGAGACCAGAGTCTACCAACTAGAAACTATCAGGACACCATTATAAAAACGAATCAAGCCTAATATGTAGGATATACGAATCACAACTGAATCAATTGATAACTTAGTGTGATGCCCAATCCTAATACCGATAGAATCTAAAGAAAGACATGATAGAATATGTATTATATTCATTGGATACTGTTGAATATGGAAATCTGAAAAATGGTATAAACGCCAACCAAAACCAATAACAATAGTCAAAGAGGTCCCTATTTTCTGGGACTTTTCCATCAAAACTGATAAAAATAAAGAACAATGGACAAGATATAGTGGTTCAGGACTATGAAAGAAAAACACAACTTCTACTTGATATAACAGTGTCAACAGATAATATCAGTCAGAAAATATAATTAAATAAATTAATAAAAAGACTTGAAAATAGAAATAGCTTTAACTACCACCGTGCCAGTAATAGTGGGGTCCCTGGGTATGATCAAGAAAGAGACAGATAAACACATTCACAAGATAGCAGGCAGTCCCAGTCAATATGAAATCTAAAAAATTCTTTTTTTGCGAAACTGCTCATTTTCTTTAGAGAGAATTATTAATATGACAGAAAAATATCAACCAAAAGGGACAACAAAAGAAAAAAATAGAATGTATATAATAACTATTTTCCTTTAACTTCGGTCTTAAGTAAAAATGAGATTTTCGACTACAAACGGACCACCTAATACCAACCAGAAGACCAAGCATAATATTGATTAAAAAGAAAAAATAACTTGTCGTCTAGTGGATTTTGCTGTTCCGACGGTCCACAGAGTGAACATGAGAGAAAGCGAAAAATGAATAAATACTTGGACCTTGCTAGGGAATTTTTGAAAAGCTGTGGTACATGATGAGGGTGACGGTGATACCAATTGTAGTTGGTGCACTTGGAACGATCCTTCAAAAGCTTGGAAAATGACAAGAGAAGTTGGAAATCGAGAGTATCCAGACCACAACATTATTGATATCAGCTAGAATATTGAGAAGAGTCCTGGAAACCTGAGGAGAGTGTTTGTTACCCAAACTCTAGTGAAAGACAACCAACTAACGCTGGTGCGAAATATGAATATTGTAATGATTTAATTTTTGCATTTCTTTGAAATACAAGCATTTAACCGGGCCATTGGCCTAATGAGTAGTGTGTTCGCCAATGGTCCGAGTCATACCAAAGACTCAAAAAATGGTACTTGATTCCGACTTGCTTAACACTCAGCACCATAAGGTAAGGATCAAGGGTTGAGTGGAGCAATCCAGGGAATGGAGTAGCGCCCTCCCCTACACCTCGATGTAGTAGCTATTGAAAAGGGAGGCTTCGTGTCAACCTTGACAAAGTTCGCCAACTTTACTTACTTTATTGAAATGCAGCTAAATGGGACATCACAGGATAATTTTGGTTTAACGTTAAATCGCTCAAACTAATAATCAATGAATAAAACAATCGACAATCCATTTTATAACATAATAATTGGGAGGATTTCGGGTACGCGCTCACTCTGATCATTCTAGTTTCTTAAGGGAGATAATTTTATCGTTGTAATCCAGGAGAACACAAAGATAAATGCTGAAGAGATGAGGAAACTTGCTATCACTTGATCCTAATAAGCATGTAACTCTCATAATTTTGGATCAAGTGACAAGTTTTCTAAATTTTCCACCTTTTTTAATATTCTCTCCAACAACACCGGCCTGAATTGTCTGGTGAATCCTAATTCAATTAGTCAATTTTGGAGCTGTACCTAGTGCTCAAGTGGTTAATGGAATTACTGCCACTTCTTCTTCTTCTTCTTCTTCTTCTTCTTCTTCTTCTTCTTCTTCTTCTTCTTCTTCTTCTTCACCCGTAAGATTAATACGTGATCCTTAAGCGGTCTGAACTGGGTGCTTAAGAGTATCAAATAGAGCGCTTAGAGAATTATCACTGATGATAAAATTGGAAAAGTTTTCAACTTAAACCAGAGACTAAGTGGTACCGAACCGAACCTCTGAGAGAAATCATTTAAAAAAATGGTTGCTCCCAGCTTTTCGCGACAATCTTCTGCCATTTTTTCCTCTCTCTCTTCCTTTCTCTTACTTAACATACCAAACATTCCTTAAAGAAAGTATATTCTCCGAAATTCTCCATTTTCGAAAAGAATTAAATAAATAAGACTAAAGAGATAATTTATGACCGACCCACTGAGCTTTTATTTATTATTTTTTTTATCTTTTTATTGATAGTATTTATTTATTATTTTTTTTTTTTTAAGTTTATGTTAACTTGTGTTGATGAAGTCGTGGCGGATGGCCCTACATTATAACTATTTATAGGGATGACGCATCTCACTTAGAAGCCGTATTTGAAAAAGAATGGCAAACGCCCCAGCCATTCCCGGCTTGTACGAATTTAGTTTATGAACGCCACTCACAGGAAAAAAGCGACAGACCGCGTTAAGACTTAATCTACGCACACACAATGTTCTAATTAGTACTGAAAGAAGAAGAAGACGTAAAAGGAAGCAACAATAAACAACAACTACAAAAATGATGAAAAAAGAAGACAAAAAAAAAAGGAATAATCTGTTTCCTCTAGAAAACCACGAAAAAATCTTAGTTATTTTTTTTTATCAGAGTGTCAACTCTCCGAAGAAAATACGTTTTCCATCTGAGGACTGCCGTTAAGTGGTGTTGTGGTTATCAGCACAAAAAAAGCAGGACAGTTTAACCGTGTTCGAATCTCGGCTGAGGATATTTTTGGTTCATTTAATATTTTAGACAAATAAATAAATCCATCTCCTTTTGCTCAATCAAATCTCTCTGTTCCGTTGTTAAGTACAAGACCTAAAAAAGGGTCTCATCCTTGGTATGCCATGTTCGTTAGTGAGGGGGAGAATGAAGGTACAAACAAATCTCTTTCCTATATTTACATTACCTGTTCAGGTAATAGCAAGAGAAATCAATTAAATGACCCACGAAAATCGATATGCCATTAAACAAAGAAACCAAACCAAAACCGAAATCAGTTCTTACTATTGTCAAACCTGATGTATATATCTAACATTATATATATTTATATATATTCTTTTTTTTGTTATCTGTTTTTTGATAGTTCTCTACTAGATCTGACCTGAGGTCATCGTCAAGTTTCTTTAAGAGGATTTTTTAAAAGTTTTTAAAGTTTTTAAAACCGTTGGTGTGTTAGAAAATAGATAAGGAAAACGTAACGTAGCTTATCCATTTTTTGGATGAAAATTATATTTATATATATATATACATGTGTGCGTGTGTGTGTGTGTGGTACAGAAATGAAACTTATATACCGCTTCTTGGTCTTTTATGTTTTCACGATGATCAGATAATTGTAAATTCTGACGTAGTCAGCTCTAGAAGCTCGACTTAAGGGGACCTCATCAAAAGCATGGGCTATATATATATATATATATATATATATATATATATGAAAAAAATAAATGGAAAAGTAGATAAATCGAAACACAGACAACGGATAAGATTCTGATGAAGTCTTACTTGAAATAAAGACGAAATATTTTTGAATCTGTTGTCTGTGTTTCGGTTTATCCTCTTTTCCGCTTATTTTTTCACATTTTGTCGGATTTACCAAATCTACCATTTCTCCATATATATATATATATATATATAAGTAAAGTTGGCGACTGTAGTAAAGGGCGACCCGAAGGCACCCTTTTCAATTGTTACTACCCCGAGGTGTCGGAGAGAGCGCTGCCCATTTCCTTAGATTGCTCCACTTTACCCTTGATACGTACCTGATAATGCTGAGTGTTAAGTAAGAAGCTATGAAATACCATTTTTGAGTCTTTGTTATGACTCGGTCTTGGATTGAATCCTAGTTTCCCGAACCATTGGAGAATACTCTACCCGAGACATACCAAAAACTCAAAAAGTGGTACTTGATACCTCCTTGCTTAACATTCAGCATTATATTCAAAATTAGTTGATGTCCAGTATTTACTGCAGAGAATCTGATCATAAGTAATAACCCAACAATCATGACCCGATGCCAGACTTATATTGTTGAAATACTGTCCGTAAAAGAAAGGTTAACAAGCTGATCTTATCGACTAATGCTATTGTAGTAAATTAGATCTTGACTTGCTGTCTCACTATCTTATATCGAATTGTTATATAAAGATGAATGGACGCATTCTGTTGACCGATAGTTTTTAAGCAAGTATCAAACTCTTTCACTATGTGCCCCACTTCTTCTAGACTGGTTGCCTAACCAAAGGTAAAGAATCCAGTCTACTCTACTATTTACACTTAGCTTGGAGTAGAACCGATTAAGTCATGTCTTTCTCAAGGGCATTAGCACGTCTAGGATTTGAGCTTGTAAAGATATGTAACTGTACTTTAAAAAAAAAGTAAGACGACACTTCAAATATATTCTAGACCCTTTAAAAAATGAAGGAAATATACTTAACTGTTTTCTGACAACAATCTTCCAGATGTGCCCGTGGTGTAATGGTTAGCGTCGCAGGATATGGACTCGAGTTCAAATCCTGGACCTGACTGATTGCATTTCACATAGCACTAATACCCTTGGGAAAGGTATGAATCCAAAATATTCTCCCTCCAGCTATGGGTAAATAGTAGGGCAGACTAGGTTCTTCAGCCTTGGTGAGGCAACTAGTCTAAGAGAAGGAAAACTCTGAATTCAAACCTGTTAAACTCCGCTTAAAAATTGGTTGGTAAATATGATCTTCCAGAGGTTGCCTTTCGATAATAAGGAGAACCACCTCCAGCGTTTTGTTAATTGTGTCAGTCGTACGTCCTTAACAATAAAATATTTTATCTTCCTATCAATTCACCCGACAATGCAATAAATAAATAAAACTCTTTTCAAACGGAGAGTCGTAGAAAAGAAAATATGCTGCAGTGTTTTGTTTGTTTTTGTTTTTGTTTTGTTTTGTTTTTTCAACTAAAATCAACAACTCGTCAACTAAAAATGTGTGTACATACATACTTACAAACAGATAGATAGACTAACAGATATATTTGTTTATAAATGCATGCAGTATCGCTTGTAAATGATTACAATCCCAACAATAATTTGATAGATAGATAGATACGAAAACGATAGATAGATAGATAGATACGAAAAAAAGATAGATAGATAGATAGATAGATACGAAAACGATAGATAGATAGATAGATACGAAAAAGATAGATAGATAGATAGATACGAAAACGATAGATAGATAGATAGATAGATACGAAAACGATAGATAGATAGATACGAAAAAGATAGATAGATACGAAAACGATAGATAGATAGATAGATAGATAGATAGATAGATAGATAGATACGATAACGATAGATAGATAGATACAAAAAAGATAGATAGATAGATAGATAGATACGAAAACGATAGATAGATAGATAGATAGATAGATACGAAAACGATAGATAGATAGATAGATAGATAGATAGATAGATACGAAAACGATAGATAGATAGATAGATACGAAAAAGATAGATAGATAGATAGATAGATACGAAAAAGATAGATAGATAGATAGATAGATAGATAGATACGAAAAAGATAGATAGATAGATAGATAGATAGATAGATACGATAACGATAGATAGATAGATACAAAAAAAGATAGATAGATAGATAGATAGATAGATAGATACGAAAACGATAGATAGATAGATAGATACGAAAACGATAGATAGATAGATAGATAGATAGATAGATAGATACGAAAACGATAGATAGATAGATAGATAGATAGATACGAAAAAAAGATAGATAGATAGATAGATAGATAGATAGATAGATACGAAAACGATAGATAGATAGATAGATAGATAGATAGATAGATAGATAGATAGATAGATAGATAGAAACGAAACGAAAACGATAGATAGATAGATAGATAGATAGATAGATAGATAGATAGATATGAGAAAACTGAAAAAGTGGGACTGATAGATATGAGAAATCTTAGATAAATATGAGAAGACTGAGATAGATATATGAAAGCATAGATAGATAGATAGATAGATTATCGCCCATAAATAAGTGCACCCATAAACTTATTTTGAAAAATAGCGATTTTCTTTTTCACCAAAATTTTCAGGGTTTTATTATTTCAGTTGAAATGTTATCCAATCATGACATATATAATATCTTATTTATTCCCAAATTATGCAGCATCGAAACTTGGAAATATTTATATGTAACAGTCCATTTTATCTAGCTATGCAATTTCATTTTTTATTCCTAAACTTCAGTGCTTTAGAGTTTGAGAATAAATAATACCAAACAATATCCGTTTTGATTTTATCATGTTCCACAAAAAAGAATAAAATTCTTGTACCTTTTGCTTAAAATAGAAGAAACTTTTTTTTTGTAAATAAAATGGATAGGAGTGTACTTATTCATGAGTGATATCGAAGATGTATACATACCTATATGTTTATAATCTATCATCATGTATTATTCATGTAAACTTATGCATCACACACACTCACACACACACATAGACATGCACACACACATGCACATACACGCATATACACACACATACACACACATACACACATAAACATACACACACACACAAACACACACACATACACATAGACATACACACATACACATACACACATACACGCATATACACACACATACACATACACACATACACATACACGCATATACACACATACACACACACACAAACACACACACATACACATAGACATACACACACAAACACATACACACATACACATACACGCATATACACACATACACACATACACATACACGCATATACACACACATACACACATAAACATACACACACATACACACATACACATACATACACACACACAGAGACACAAACACACATATATATATGTATATATATAATTGGTTAAAAAGATAAAGGTTGTTGTTTTTTTGTCAATGAATCTTATTTACGTACATAACATAACTTTGTATCCAATGTCTGTAAATGTTCAAACTTTTGCTATCTCGCACTTTGAGACGTTATAGCGTATAATCAGCAAGCGCTAAACTGAAACGAATTTAAAAACGGAAAAAAATAATATCATTCACTGTTAAAACTTGTTTTAATAAAAGACTGCTGTCTAAATATATTCTTCATCAGATAATGACCCTAGGGTCAAGCATAGTTGTAATTGACCACGCATGCGTGGCTCCCCACTGTAAAATGACTTCATGTCAAAACTAGTTGGGAAGTCAGATAAATCCACCAAGGGTCAGGCATGGTTTCGAGTTCGAACCGTCATTACTACTAATATACAGCACACAGGGAGTGTCCTCGTGGTGTAATGGTTAAAGCGACGGACTGCGGAATCGTAGTAAGCGAGTTCGTACTCCAGTCGTTCACTTTCGGGCAAATACCCTTGGAAAAGGTATGAACTCCCTTATCCTCCCAGCAATGGATTAAATAGTATCACTACTTTAAGGTCACCACTGGTGGTGTAATGGTTAGCAAGCTTGACAAGCAAACCTACACGAGTGAGTTCGAGTCTCATTGGGTGCACCATTCATTTGGCCTTGTGCTACATCGAAGCAAAGAGCTTCGTAAATTATTACTAATCTACAGCACCCATCTTTAACTCACGATGCCACCAGGTTTTATAGAGTTTATGACAGTAAGAGAGTGCTAGCGTCAAGCATATGAGCTTGTGTGTGTGTGTGTGTGTGTGTGTGTGTGTGTAAACTGGGCTTTGCATTAAATAACTCAAAAGAGTTGATATGCTAAAAAATACAACCAACCAACCAACCCTTAGATTTGGTTCAGTTCTGTTTTTAAAAAAACATTCCGAAATCTTATACAAACGACGATCTAAATAAGAAAAAGCTTAACGTAGCAAAAAAAACAAAAACAAAAAAACAAACAAAAAAATACAAACATTTAACTGCTACGTTGGTGGAGCTTAGAATATGCGAACTGTATTTCTGTAGGGAAGTATAATCCCTCCCTCACTCCAAGAGATGTCTTGAGAACAACACTAAGCTGCAACTGATGGTGAGGCTCAATGTTCTAGAGCTCTGTGGGGTGTAGAGAACGTCTTCGTTGCAAATGCTCTTACGAGTCCCTGCTGATCCAGAGTGAGAGTACCAGGAAGAGTCCTATCTATGAGTCAAATAGATCTGTTTTAGTATTCGATTAGGGTACTAGATAACATATGACAGCAAATTATATGTATTACTTGAAATTATAATTACTTACAAAGGATAATTATTATTAGTTTCTTGAAACCATATAACTGTGTGCAAACAAATGACTATTATTAGATAGAAATAATTAATGAAAGCCGTATAATTATATATATTATTAGTAGTAAACAGTAATACTTGAAACCGTATAACTGTGTGCACATTATAGTTGAATACTTGAAATTGCACAACTGTATGCAAAAGAACTGAAGAAAACTGCACAAATAAGAATACGTACAATGTACGCAATTTCCTTGTCTCTAAGCTAAAATAACTATATTTAACGGGAATCATCACTTTGTCAATAAAAGTTAATAATTTCTCAACGACCAATGTGTCTGTATATTTGCAAAAATTAACCTCATCCTTTGCTTTAAGAAACTCATTTGTTTATGATAAAATCTTTTAAATCCTAACAATTCCCAAAATAAGTCGGTGATGCTCGTTATTATAGAGCTACCTGCGATTTGTTTAACTTCGAATAGGAATAAAAAGCTTTCATATTTTTATCAAATCTGGTTTGCTTGCCAAAATAAGTCGGTGATGCTCGTTATCATACAGTTATCTGCGATTTGTCTAACTTCGAATAGGAATAAAAAGCTATCATATTTTTATCAATTCTGGTTTGATTAAAACCTATTTGAATACGACACAAATAAATCGATACAACCATTTTATCAACATTTGATATTTAACTTTTGACTCTGTGATTAATTATTCAATTTACTATAAAATCAATTTACAATAAAATCAAAGGGAAATAATCACACAATCACATCACAATGCCTTATACTCCAGAGATACGGGATTATAAATATGGGGGGAAATATCTTATTTCAATCGATTTCTATCTAAAATTAAACATAGGGTTGCTTTTAATACGTTTGACTGCATCTCTGCAGGGGGATTAGACTCCCCCAACAAGTATGTTGGATATGATACGAAACAATCTGATGCTGAGGCTCCAGTAATGCTGGAGGTTTGGGGAATGCGGAGTACCTCTTTATTGTCATCGCACCCAGGTTTGATCTGGTCCGGCGTGGTAGCACCTAATAGGGTCCACTCTATGGGTTAAATAGAACTGAACTTATGCTAAACAAAATTGTTTGATATAGAACTGTTTTTCATTTAATTGTGTGTAAACAAAAAACTGTACTTACGCTAAACTGAATTATTTAAAGTAGAACTGTTTGAGATTTAAATTGTGTACTTATGCTAAATGGAATTGTTTGAAATAGGACTGTTTATATGGATAAAAATGGATTTGGCATTAAATAACCAACAATGGTTGATATGCCATGAAATCAAATCAAACTAATAATATAGAAAATCAATAATACTAAGTAATTATTTATCAAACCCGGTTTTGTTAAAGCCAGAAGACAAATTATTCATATCATATATTATGTAAACCTTTATTTCTTAATGACATATAATACATTCAACACATATACAACTGGCTCCCCTCGCGCCCGTGTTTTTCCAGGAACCATCAGGCGTTCGGACCAATTGGGTGTTATTACCTTGTACTTAAGGGCTTTCTCCCCAAACTAATACCTACTTGGAAGGGCTGAGTTTCTCGCTCAGCACCTGAGATATCTCAAAATGGGGAAATCCGAGAGGATGATATATTTTGTAACGGCCACAAATGAGTCTTAAATCGTGCGTGTCCACCAAATATAAAATGATTTCATGTCAAATCTGACTTGCTGAGAAGTCCAATAAAAATGGCATCAATAACATGGGCTGTTTTCAGGTAAATCTAACTCTGGTAAAATTTAATATAAACATCGTTAATAAATAAAATGCTAATTATCAGATCTATTTGATCCATAGATAGGAACCTAACGAGTACAAACACTTCGAGTCATAGTGGGCCTGGGAGTAATAGCAATGAAGGAGTGACTTCACACTCCCCAAATCTCAAAAACTGGAGCTTCACTACTTGATGCAGTTTAATGTCATACCCAAGACAACACTTTTTGAGGGGAGGGGAACGGTGTCTTACCCCTCTGCAAGGTATACAATCAACGGATTCTTGGAATTATCAACAGGGTGGACTACGGTTAGCAAATATATCCAGGGTGACAGCTGTATCACGATTTTTACTGAACCATTCTCATCCATCGTGTGTTTAATTCAATCTTCACAGCATGTTTAACTATAGTAGTCTTGCGTGGAAGTATTTACAACCTTACTTTTGCGAACAAAGTGAATATATATATATATTCTCTCTCACACACACTCATATATATATATATATATATATATATATAGAGAGAGAGAGAGAGAGAGAGAGAGAGAGAGAAAGAGAGAGATTAACACTCACTGATCCCTAAATGGAAATTCCAATAAATTTTTAATTGTATAAAAAGTTTTCAATTTCATAGATCGTGAAAATACTTCTTGTTGTTTTTTTTTGTCCTCTCTCTCTCTCTCTCTCTCTCTCTATATATATATATATATATATATATATATATATATATATGTGTGTGTGTGTGTGTGTGTGTGTGTGTGTGTGTGTGTGTGTGTGTGTCTGTGTGTGTGTGTCTGTGTGTAAATACGTAAATATGCTTATAGATAGATATTTATAAAATATTAATACATTCACAATTGAGTACAAGAACCTTATAAATATGTATATAGATATATTGATATCATATGGTAATGTCGTAAAAAGAAGAAAACGGAAAGAAAATCTCATATAAATGAATGAAAATATTTATTTATAATGTTAGTTAAAGTCGACCGACACGTTTTGACCAGATGAATGAAATTATATAAGATATGAAATTACGAAAATTTCTGTCTGATTAAACTAATTAATATCTTACACAAATCATATGATTAAGAGCGATTAGAGGGATTGTTAAGGTGTGGCAGTTTCATACCAGGTTTTATACTTGACTTACTCTCACAATTGCTCTATTATTTGTTTTTTATTATGTACATTTACTTGATTCTGGAGACGTTCTTTATTTATATATATATATATATATATCATCATCATCATCATCATCATATCGTGCTGGCAGCACGGATATCCCTGACCCTCTCTCGCCACTCCTCCCTATCGTTCATCGCCCTAGGTAGGTCTTCAGGACAACAACCTGTATCCTCACATAGCTGCTGAATGTACGTTCGAGCTGGTCGTCCTGCTTTTGCGCGGCCATGTGTGGGGATCCATAAGAGTACATCTCTTATGAGTTCATCTCTGCTTCTCCAGCAATGTCCTGCATGTCTGGTTCGTCTAACTTGAATAGTTTTCGTGATAGGGGGCAGGTGGCCGTACAAAGAAAAAAAACAATATTCGGTCACATTAGGATATAAGGTTTATTTCCATCCTGTTAAGAGCATTGATATGAATCAAAGACTCTAAAATAATTTTTAACATGACTTCATCAGATCCAATAAGAAAATAAAATAAATTACAACCAGATAGAAGGGATAGTCAAAGGAAGGACTATCCTTCCTATCCTTGTAATTTATTTTATTACACTTAGTTAAATAAGAAAAAGATATTCTTAAATCGGGGAGAAAAATAGCTAAGTAAATTGAGCACGGTATTATCTGCACATGGCTACGCAGAGGATATCTAAAAAGAAAAACTGAATATGTATTAATCACAGCTATGAACATGGCCATGAGAACTAATTGTGTAAATGGAAAAATAGATAGAATTCAGAAGAATAACAATTGTTAGCAATGGAGAGAGAGAGAGAGAGAGAGAGAGAGAGAGAGAGAGAGAGAGAGAGAGAGAAAATTTATATAAAAGAAATCGTCTGAGTTGGAAAGGTGATCCGCTGGGAATAATGCAAGTGACTAAACTTTGACCATACAGACAAATGTTACACGCACCGAGTAGAATCTGTCGTGGAATATGAGATGCACAAAATCCTCTGGGATTTTGAGATTAAAACGAATTATCCAATTCCTGCTTGAAGACCTAACATAGTTTTAGTTTGATAAAAGAAAATAACTTGACCACAAGTGAACTTCGTCGTTCCAGCAGACCGTAGATTTTAAGTAAAAGAAAGCGAAATAATCAATAAATACCGGAACCTTGCAAGAAAGACGAAAAGTCATTGGACATGAAGGTGAAACGACATCGAAAAACCTGTAAAAGCAACAGTAGGAACTTGAAACTTGAAACTTGACGAAGAAACGAGATTTTCCTGATCACAACAGAAAGGAAAAGGGCAAAGAGTGTGTGCATAAACTAAAATCCGTCATAGAAAATAAAGCCCATAAAATTCTCTGGGATTTTAAGATCGAATAGATCACCAAGTTTCTTCTAGAAGACCAAATATTAATTAACAAGAAGAAAAGAAGACCAAGTATTAATTAACCATAAGAAAAGAAGATGTCATCTGGTGGATTTTGGTGTTCCAGCTGACCACAGAATGAAAATAAAATAAAGCAAAAAGATAGAAAAATACTTGAATCTTAGCCGAGAGCTGAAAAAGATATGAAGGTGACGGTGAGAACCCTTTAAAAAGTCCCAAAGGCCAGTAATATAAACTGTGGGGATTGGAAATCAGAGGAAAAAACGACATCATCCATACCACAGTATTGCTAAAATCATCGACGATACAGTCTCGGAGAGATTAGGAGACTTGCTGTCACTCGGAATTCAGTGAAAAACCATCAACAACTATTATATGGATATATTTGAGATGCTATCAAATTATTTCATAGAATTTATGAAGCGAAATTACTTCCTTGAAGGAAAAATAAAAACCGAAGAAAATGCAGTTCTTGATTTCAATTTGGAAAGTTATGATTTCAAGCAATTTCCGGTGAAAAACGAGAAAAAAGGGTGACTTAACATTTGAAATATTCATCAATCTGTTCAATTTCCGCAAATTTCTTGTTACAATTTTATATATATATATATATATATATATATATATATATATATATATATACACACACACACACATATATATATATATATATATATATATATATATATATATATATATATATATAAGCGTGTATGGGGGGACTGAAATATAAAGTTTTTCTTTCAAATTATTGAACCTCGATAAAACATTAAATCATTAGGCATGTAATTGAAGTCGTTTATTAGTTACACAAATCCTGTGTTAAAATCAAGTTCTAATATATGTGCGCCCAATTTAGAATTAAACTATCGTCATCCATTAACTCTGAATAAGGTGAAAATGTAGTTTCTGTACTAGTGAATATCCAATTAGATATATTGTCGAAAAACATTCAAATGAAAACAATTAACTAATGAGTAGATCTGTTTTTGATTTCTGTCTTATTTTGTATTTATTATCGAGGAAATAATTATTGTATGGTATATAAAAAAAAGTTGGATTTTCTCTGATAAAGGCACTACACACTAATCCCAGGCATAAGTGTCGATCTATGCATAATTCCATCATTTTTTATGTTAAATATATATATATATATATATATATATATATATATATATATATATATATATATATGTGTGTGTGTGTGTGTGTGTGTGTGTGTGAATATATATATATATATATATATATATATATATATATATATATATATATTGGATTAAAAAGACATAAAGATTGGTAAACATGATATTGGAGGTACCCGTGGTGTAATGGTTATCGTCGTAGGAAATGGACACGGCGACACGAGTTCAAATCCTGGACCAGACTAATTGCATTTCACATAGCACTAATACCCTCCAATTATTCTCCCTCCATCTATGGGTAAATAATAAGGCAGACTGGGTTCTTCACCCTTGGTGAGGCAACTAGTCTAGGAGAAGGAAAACTCTGAATTCAAACTCTTAACGGTTAAACCCTTAACGCTTAAAAATTGACCTTGTGTCATATCCTGCCCGAGAGGAGGGGTCGGTAAATATGAAAAATGATATTCCACAGATGAATCCTATTAACCCTGTACAAAATTCAAAGCCATGTTTATCTTATTTGCCTTAAGTCTTCTCAGTCAGCAGCTGGGCTTAAGAGTCAATTAGTCATTAACCAGAAGGTTTGAGTTGTAATTTTGGTGGTAAAGACGGCTATCATCTGTCATAAGTTGGCAGCCAAATCTATTTGTCGACCTACCTATTTTAATATATTTTTATTCTTTCTTTATACCTACAACAAATATTTTGTATATATATATATATATATAGAGAGAGAGAGAATATCTAAAGAGCCAGAAGTAATTTACTCAGGTTTCACCTACCGGATCATCAAGATAATTCCGACATTTGGCTTGGCATTGCGGTGTTGCTTGATTATTTTTAAGCAGTGCTTATGTTTTTTGTCTTTTCTTTTTTTATTGACTTTTTCTCAGGTAACAGTTTGTGTAATATTTTTTAAATTACAAATTTTATAATTTGTTGTTTGTTTGTTTTTTTCATGCCGCTAGAATTATAGAATAGGTATATATATTTGAAAACCATTTTAATAAAGGGGTGTCCTCGTGGTGTAATGGTTAAAGCGATGGACTGCGGAATTGTAGTAAGAGAGTTCGAATTCCGGTAGCGCTATTATGTTCACTTTCGGACAAGTACCCTTTGGAAAGGTATGAACCCCCTTATCCTCCCAGCTATGGGTTAAATAGTACCAATACTGTTCTTCTGGGAGAATGGCTTTGGCATTAAATGACCAACAAAGGTTGATATGCCATTAAAAACAAAGAAACCGAACCATTTTAAGAAGCGAAATACATTTATTATGAAATACAATTCTTAAATTTCTTGTTTTCTTTTAACCAAAATGTATATATATATATATATATATATATATATATATCCAGTCGGCAAGGACTGTAGAATATACCGACTGCCCCTCTCCAGTAAGACCCACCCCCAATGAGTGTCCTGGATATGATACTAAACAATCTGATAGTGAGTTTCCAGTATTGCTCGAACTTTTGGGAATGCAGAGCACTTCTTCATTGCCATGACCTGTTATTATACCAAGGTCAAAGTGTTATATATCCTCAGTCATCTCGAGCACAACTGTAATATACGCAAATACAAAACACAGGCTAATGCAAATACTATACAGGCGGACTCTATTGTTCAGGTACGAATGCATTTATTAGTTTCTGACTTCAGTTCCTCGACACGAGGAGAGAGACACAATTCTTACTATGCTGACCATACTATCTGACCCCACACACGCGTGGTGCATCTTGTGGTGTTTAAGATCTCTATCGGTAGAGATCCGAAAATCTTAACCGCCGCCGCAACGGTAGAGAACTCAATTCTCTATGCCCCAATGGCAGAGAACTCAACTGTCTGCCTGCATGGTCCAATGTTAAACTTCAACTTCTATGCCCCAATGGCAGGAACTCAACTATCGTCTTCCATGGTCCAATCTCAAATCTCAACTGCTATGTTTTTAAAATCCTCAAATTCTCAGTCCATCTCAGCAGGGCATGACATCATCCACACTCCAGCCCCATTTCCTGTCTGGGGTTTATTATGACAATGGTGATTGTCATATCCTTTGCGCACGAGCGTAAAACTGTACCCAATGGCTTTGCACTTGAACTCTTAACCCGAATAGTTTAAAGCCCAACAAAACTGAACGATAAGATATAATCAATGAAAAATTATTAAAATAAAAAACCATTCCTAAATTATATAATAAAAGAGCCTAGTCGGCCTTATAATTTACCCATAACTGGAGGGAGAATTGTTGGATTCATGCCTTTCTTTGAAATATTAGCACTATGGGAAAGCCAAACAATTACGTCCAGGAAATACACACACACACACATACCTATATTTATATTGTCCATTGTTATAAAAGGCTCTGAAAAATAGTCTGAAGAACAGAAAACTTACCTAATCGATGAGACCAACCTCCTCGTGCCACCTAGATCCAGGTAGACGCAAATATTCTCTAACACACACACACACACATACACATGCTTATTTTTCTGAGAATCAGTTCAGCTAATCTCATTGACCTCAAGTGTTGTTGTTAGGGATCAGGCACTCCTTTTCTATAGAATGTCAAGAAATACTATTGAGCAAGATAAAAACTAAATATATTATTCCACCTCCATCCCCCGAAACGTAATTATGTGTCTCTGACCTGATCACTCTTCCTTTTTTATCGTCACCTCCTCCTCATCTCTCTCCTCTTCCTCATCCTCTTCCTCCTTATCCTCTGCTTTGCATTATCAAATCAACATTTCATTCCCCACTATTTTGCACGTAAACAACGGTGTCATAAAAAAAAAGAACATATGTCAACAGCGATATTAAAACAGGCACAATTTGAAAAGGCCAGGTAGAGATCTCAGGGATTCATCGCAAACTAAAATCATAATCATTTAGCAAGTTAACTTGATGTTGTCCGCCTTAAATTAACTATCATTATTTAAGTAATTTCTGACATCTTCAATTAAATTTTACCGCCCTCTCAGGGGGTCTTAGAATACGATGATTGTATACTCTGCAGAGAGATAAGAAACTTCCTCCCCACAAAAAAGATGTTCTGAGAATAATACTAAACTGCATTTGATGGTGAGGCTCCTGTTTTGGAGATCTGGGGAGTATAGAGTCCGCCTTCATTGCCATTAACCACAAGTCTACGCTGACAAAGTGGTTATATTTGTTAGGATTCCATTTATGGATCAAATAGATCAGTTTAAAAATTATTCGTGTTCGATCGGACCGTTTGCTAAAAACAAATGTAAATATGGATGTACAAATAACGTGATATCTTTACCTATTGTCATAAAATAATCCTAGACGGGTTGACATGCGGTTAAAGTCAGTCAATCATTACATTATTGTGTTGTATTAGTTCTTTTTAGTTTTTCCAGATTGTTAAAAAAAATTGATCTTAATATTTTAGAGAAAAATCCATCATAGGCACAGAGTTGTCCTCGTGGTGTAATGGTTAAAGCGCTCGACTGCAGAATTGAAGTAATCGAGTTCGAACTCCAGTCACGCTATTATGTTCACTCGCGTACTAATACCCTTAGGAAATGTATGAGCCCCCTTATCCTCCCAGCTATGGGTTAAATAGTACTACTACTGTTCTTCTAGAAGAATGACGTTGGCATTAAATAACCTACAAAGGTTGATACAATAAAGCCAAAACCGTCATATTAACTGCTACGAATATCTGATGCCTTTTTTCAATTCAAAAACGATATTCTATGTCAATTTAGATAACGTAAAATGCCTAAATTAAAATATTGGATGCTTGGTAGAGGGAAAGATATTTAGTCGAGTCCCAAATCTCCAAGGACCAATACTAGTCTTTTTATATCCATGATATACAAACACTGAACGCAACAGAAGGAAAAACCAGATAAACGTATTTGTACATACCAAAAACATTTAACCATTTATATACATAATATACTAAAAGATACTAAAAGGAAAGGATAAACAAACATGTCCCAAGAACTAGAACTATACACATACGAGGATCATTTAATAAGTTTCCTGACTTTTTTCGATTAATTAAGACTTAGTTATCCTTCTCCAGGATCAGTTGCCATGTGTGATCCCGTGGCGTAGTGCTTAACGTGCTAGACTGTGACATCGTAGTAAGCTATGTGCTACATAGAACCATTACAATTCCTCTCCAAGGATTTGGCTATAGATACCTCAGAAAGGTTGATATGTCATTAAATAAAGAAACCAAACCAAACCAAACCAAAACAAACAAAAATCAAATCATTTAATATAGATCAACCAGTAGTTGGTGTTCGAATTATTTACTGCAAAGATAACTTACACATGGAATGAACTGCACTTGGTAACTGTAGGTTTCTATCCTGATGTTGGGTACTCTTTATATATATATATATATATATAATTAAATAGTGCTTAATGTCAATGATAGAGCTTTTATACACACACACACACACACACACACACACACACACACACACGCACATATACATATATGTATATATATACGAGGATCATTACATAAGTTTCCAGACTTTTTTCGTATGGGCACTTTTATTGATAGTACACACGAAACTCTAGTCCCCTTCGAAGTAATCTCTTCCGGCTGCAATACACTTGTTGTACCGTTCCAACAACTTCTGGAACGCCCCATGGAAGTCCTCTTGTGTGAGCGTGTCTGTGACCTTCGTCACAGCCTCTTTCATCTCCTCAGTTATCTCATAACGACAGTCTCTGAGTTAAGGGGATAATAAAAAGTCACAGGGAGCAAGGTCTGGACTATAAGGAGGCTGAGGAAGTGTCTTGATGCCCTTCTTGGTCAAATAGTCTGTGATAAGGATGGAGTTGTGGACTGGTGCATTGTCCTGGTGGAAATGTCACTGACCCGATCTGAAGAGTGATGGCCTCTTCCCTAGGAATCTCTTCCTGAACTCCCTTAAAACCTCAACATATTAACCCTAACCCTAACCCTTTGGGAAATCAACTCTGGTGTATTGACTTCCTTACTTCTCCCACACCTCTCATCATACCTCACAGACTCCCTGCCTTCCTCGAATCTCTTATGCCACTCAAAAACTCATGCTCAATTCATGCAAGATGCTCGAAAAGCAGTCTAAAGCATTCCATAGGTTTCTGTGGCATTTTTCCAAATTTAAAACATAATTTTATTGCATATCGTTCTTCTAAAGTGTCCTCACGTCTAGGTTGCATTTTTGAAATTCACCAGCTGTGACAATCAAACTTTAGTAGGGTGTATTCCAATTGCTGCTGTAGCTGTTCATTTGAACCTGAAATCATAAAAATTGGTCAGTCATCTCATAAGATGTATAGCAATAACATACTGAATTTTCAGGAGTCTACGACAATTTTAAATGCCCGTACAAAAAAGTCTGGAAACCTATTGAAGGCACCACGTATTATTCCATGAACAATATGTGAAAGAGGCAAAAAATAGAAAAAAAATGTTTTCATGATTCGGTTGGAGATGATATTCATGTGGCTTTACCGTTCCCCGTAAGAGATCAAAGACAACGTCTCTACTTTTCAAAGACTAGAAACGAAAAGAGATCAAAGTTGAGTTTTAGGGACGGTCAGCTGACGACCAATGAGGTCCCTACGAGACATGCATATTATCAAAAGGTGATAATTATTTATTGTATCCCTACAAAATAATAGAATTTGCCTTTACTCTCCATTTAAAATTATATGAAAAATGAATGAATTTTTAAAAACTTCAAGTCCTACATGTAAACAAAGAAAATATTACA
>OY757936.1:42626478-42648978 GCA_963585895.1 Sepioteuthis lessoniana | reverse complement strand
ACTGTGTGCATATTATTTGTATTAAATAGTAACACTTGATGTCATATAAATGTGTACAAAAAATCAAGGACCATCCAATGTACGCAAGTCCTTAGCCTTAACCGGTGACATACCTTTAAAATCAATCAATCAAAAACATCGAATCAATCAGGCGAGTTAGCACTAGTTCAATCCGGATTTAGTCTAAGCGATTTCTGCCCCCCCCCGCTAAAGTGGGGATTCCAGACTGTGGACGATATTAAGGAGAATACGACGATGCAATTAATAAGGCGCACCCAGAAATAAGTGAATCTACTATTATAAAGAATAATCTGGAAGCCAAAGAGTATAGGTCACCCAAATATACTGAATGAACAAGGGTGAAATGCAACTTAAGTCCACATTGCTTTCAAATTTTGGATCTAATGCGATATATCCCCTGAAAGTGACTCTTATTCGATATATTCCAGGACCTAAAATTTGAAAAAATATATACTCTATTACTTATAAAACTTTGCTAAGATAGACATTTTTAGAAATATCAATGAATAAAAAATTCCCTAATAAACAAGTGTGCAATATAATTTTCCCATTCGAAGCAGCACACTGAAATATATTTATTACAAATTCTTATATTCGCAAATTAGTACAAGGCCGGAATATTTTTATGGGGGAGTGGGAATAGGAGAGGTCTTTTGTGCAACTCATGCTAACCATTCTTATTGGCCCATTCATTCTGACAATACTGACAACCTTTGTCTCGATCACACCACAATCACCAAAATACCTCAGTTACTCTATGCAAGAAAACCAACTTAAAATTTTTACCCCGGTTAAAAAGATGAAATGGCACAGATAATAAAAAATTTCAACATTTCATTATAAATTTATAATGCAATGGGACTGGGAGAACTAAAAACTCAAAAAGAAAATCATGTGGTTACAAAACAAACAAGCGGCACACTGTGTTACGTGGGGTAGAAAATAGATTAATAAGGAGAGATATATTTTTTATGTATTACAAATGTGTTTTATTTGTCCTTATTATTCCGAGATGAAAAATAAAGTTGAGAAGGAGAGGCGCCAAGCCTATCCTTTCTCCTCACGCATGATTTGCTCGGTTGTTCACGAGGCTATAAGAATAGAAAAGAAAAAAAGAAAACGGCAAGAAATGGAATTGAAAGTCAACCCCTTTCCACTATTTACCCATCTCAGCTAGCCTTAAACTCTTGGAGTGAACTTTGGGTGACCTTACCAGCCACGTGTCCAACCCTAAGAACCAGTGGAGAGAGCCTTCTTGTTTTTGGCACTTGCAAAGTGACAACAGTAGTAGAAGTCCTGACTTTGAGGCGTTAACATCTATTCAGGAGCTTCGTTCCAGTCCACCCGAAATGTGACCAAGAAATAGATAACAGAAACCGAACAACTCCTCGTAGCACTTAAATTCAAGCCTCTTAAAAAAAAAAAAGAACGAAAGAAAATAAGATTATTAACAAGCCCTAAACCCTCAGTGAGTTTCATATTTCTTTTGCCTTTATGTGTCTACCTTGCAAATCTATTTGAGTTGTGATTCGTCTCGGATTTTATATATAAATAGTATCGTTATTTTTCCATCCCCTATTGTTCTTAAACCTTTTTTTTTAAATCTTATTTTCCCCTAATTACATTGTTAAATTTGTAATAAATTTTGTTGTTAAATCTTCAAATTGTGTTATGTTGGTTTTGTGAGTGCTTGCCGCTTATTCCGCTGTGATTTATCGAGAATCTTCGATTGGAGAAATTCCCTTCCCATAGTTCGCCCTTCTTTTTTATCGAAACTTGGGCATTCTCGCTATTTCATTTTTATTATTATTATTATTATTATTATTATTATTATTATTATTATTCTCGTTACGTGCCAGCTATCACAGTCCCAGTGAAACCCTGGTCGTAACAACTGAGATAGTCGCTTGACGCAAATTGAATTTCTTCTGTATTATATATCTTAGCGATCAAAAGATTTGCCGCAAGCTTTTTTTAATTTTATGGTCAGAAGTACATTCCAGCCATTAAGATTGTTACTAAATGCACCACACCAAAAAGGGTTTGGCTTTGTTTGATCAAACACAAGGATCTGATTAGGGTAACTAAGTGATGATTGAACTCACTACTCTAGTCTAGGAATCAAGTTTGCTGTCTCTCGCTCAACGATGCGCGCCTCCTCGATAAACGTGTATATGAAAATACTTAAAAGAGATTGAATGACTCAACGAATGTACGATGGGTGCTTGCATTTTCAGAAACAATCAGCGTTATTACTTTACAAAAAAATGGCCATTGGTAATTTGCGCTCTATTATAGCAATTGCGACCAACATTAAACCGGTAATCATGAAATAGATATCTTGTTTGTTTTGGGAAGGAGCGCCACAAAAATGTAAATCGCTGAATGTAGACAACACCACGTGGTCTCAATTAGCGGAAATGAAGCGGCAAAAAGAAAATAGCTGATATGTTAGAAAGGAGAGAATAACATGGATATTTTACGAAACATGTCATACGCATCACAGAATTGTACCTCCAAGCCCTGTATTGTCACAAAAAAACAAACTTTCAGGTCAGATTGATATAGGAAAAACAAAAGCAAAAATTATTACTGCACACAAAATTATACAATGAAATACTCAATTCAAGATATCATTTTTAATAAAGGTTACTCGTAGGGATATGTTTTGAATTTTTCATACCAGATATCCAGATTTATATGACACGTTTCATTCAATAAATAAGGTAAATATTGCGATTTAACGACTCATTTTCTTTTAGAAAAAAGTGCTTTATTTTTCAATATGATTTCCATTCTTTAAAACATTGTTCCCATCAAAAACACAGCTTTTGTATTCCTTTGGCATTGGAATATTTCCCCATTGCGTAATGGCTAAAGTGCTGGACTGTGGCCACGAAGTAGTAATTTACTAAGCGTTTTGCTCAGGTGTGGCACAAGGCCGAATGAATGGGGCACCCAATGAAACTGTGACCAGGAAGTAAGCGAGTTCAAACTCCAGTTGCGCTGTTACGTTCACTTTCGGACTAATACCCTTTGGAAAGGTATTGACCCCCTTCATCTCCCCAGCTATGGGTTAGATATAATCATTGCTGTTGTTCTACAAGGATGGCTTTAGCATTAAATAACCTACGAAGGTTGATGTGCCATTAAACAAAGAAAAAAAATGAACTAAGTTTTTAGCCATTTTCACTTCGTCCCCTTCACTTCATCATCTTGTTTTAAAAATTTGTTCTATAGAGAAATTATTTGAGCGGACCAAACAAGTGGAAATCAAAGGGAGCAATGATTAAACAAAAAGATAAAGTTTGTTTCTTTCTTTCTTTCTTTCTTTCTTTCTTTCTTTGGGTTTATGGCGTATCAACCTTTGTTGGTTATTTAATGCCAAATCCATTTTTATGCAAATAATTCTAGTTCTAACAATTCAGTTTAGCATAAGTACACAGTTTAATTGTCAAAAATATTACTATTTCAAGCTACCCAGTTCAGTCAAACAGTTTTATTCAAACAATTCAGTTTAGTATCAGTATATTTTTTGTTTACACACAGTTAAATGTCAAAACAGATCTCTATTTAAAACAATACAGTTGAGCATACAAAAACAGTTCCATTTCAAACAATTCAGTTTAGCATTAGTACAAGGATTAAATGTCAAAACAGTCCCCTCTCAACCAACACAGTTTAGTTCTATATGACCCATAGATAGGACCTTATCAGGCACTACCACTCCGGACCAGAGTGGACCTGGGAGCGATGGCAATGAAAGGGTACTTCGCATTTAAAAAGCTCCAGAATTAGTAGAACCTCACCATCAGATTGATTCAGGACGCTCGTTGGAGGGTATTACCCTTCTGCAGAGGCGCAGTTGGCGTATTCTGCAGCCCCAGCCGAGTGGGCAAAAACGATAAAGATTTGGTTTAGGTAACTCAAGGGAAAAAAAGTAAGGTTTAGTTTAACATTATATTTACGATGTAAATTGAGCACCAGGCTAACATCTTTAAAAGATTTTGGAATTTTTGAATATGTTACTGCTAAAAACAAGCTCCTGGGTCTCATTAGTAACGACATAGTTTTTTTTTTGGGGGGGGGAGCGTTATACTTTTTACCATCCTTGAATTATGTGATAACCGAGAAAAAACATTTGACGAAACCCCCTAACGGTGGAGCATAGAATACACCGACCACACTCCTTGAAGACCCTTTATTCCCAAAAAGGATGTCCTTAGTATGAGACTAAACTGCATCCGATCGTGGGGCTTCATTTCTGGATCTCTGGGGAGTAGGAAGTTACTCGTAACCCATAGGTCCACACTAACTTGTTGGGTAGTACCTATTTGGGTGCTATAAACGGGTCAATTAGATCTATTTCTGAATTAAAAGTATTAGATAGGAATACCTTAAATAACTGACAACAAATAAATAAATATTATTATTAAACAGAAATAGTTACATGAAATAAAACACTTATATATAAGTTTGTATCATTTGTTTTAATATAAATTATTCGAATTTTTTCTTTTCACGTTAAAAAATTAGAAGTAGACGATTTCCCTAAAAAAAAAAAATATGACAGATGCAGACTACACAGATGACCTTGCGCTTCTCGCAAATACACCAGCCCAAGCAGAATCCTTACTGCATAGCCTATAGCAAGCAGCTTGAGGCACTAGTTTCTATTGGAATCGTAGTATCGTGGTAGTTAGTGTGTTGACACCTGTTGAGAAATACCTCACCCCATGTGTGATTTAAAAGTCGCACAGATAAACGTGTAACAGTTGTCGAATTCAGAAAGTTATGCTTTACGAGTTAGAACAGGGCTATAACACCGCTGAGGCATAGAAAAACATTTGTTGCGCGAAAGGTGAAAATGCAGTTCATCACAATACAGTAATCAGATGGTTGAAGACATTTTGCTAGGGTTGCAAAATCCTTGACGATCAGACTAGCTCAGTTAGACCTAAAACCGTATCATTCCACCGCCATGCTCTATGGGCATCACGCAGTCCAGTATTGTTAATCACTTTCACGGTAAAAGCATTCGAAACTGCCGAGTTGTACCTCTCGTATACAAAATATTGCAAAACTTTTGACTCATCTTGATATTTCTTACATCTTTTTTTTTCCTTTGCTTTGTTTTTATCATTATTCACTCAGGTTTTATTTCTACAACCGTGAGGAACAACAACATCATGAATTAGAAATACAATAATAAAGGATAAGCTCTCCGAGAATCTTGTGCCTCGGGAAAGTCCGCTTAATCGGACCAACTGCTTTATAAACTAAGCTATGAAAGTTTATCCTTTCGTAAAAAAGAAGTTGCATTGAATATAGAATAACCACAAAAATAGAAAGCGGAAAGAAAATACTCGTCAAAATTATTATGATACTAAAATTTTTATTGTTTTTTGTGAGCGTATAGAGCCTGTTCGGTGGGGGGATGTCCTCGTGGTGTAATGGTTAAAGCGATGGACTGCGGAATCGTGGTAAGCGAGTTCGTACTCCAGTCGCGCTATTACGTTCACTTTCGGGCAAATACCCTTGGGAAAGGTATGAATCCCCTTATCCTCCCAGCTATGGGTAAATAGTACCACTACTGTTCTTCTCGGAGAATGTCTTTGGCATTAAATAACCTAAAAAGAGTTGATATGCCATTAAACAAAGAAACCAAACCAGAGCCTGTTCGTTATTTCTTTATCAATTCAAAAGATTTTAAAGACATAAGTACAGTAGAGCAAATTATCTTATAAAAAAATGATGTCTAGATATCTGGACTGCTGTCTGGACATCTAGATTTTTTCTAGATGTGTCAGCGTCAATTCTCGATACTTTCTGAACGGCAGTTTTTGGCGAAACACAGGTTGTATAAGTGCAGCGCTCTCCATACTCTCCAAAATTAATTCTGATGTTCATTTTCTTGTTTCTTAAACGGAAAATTTATTTCAAGGGTTAGAGATTTGAGGATGTGGGGGAAATTAAAAGAAATACTACAGTGCAGCTTTGCAATGTATAAACAGATGAGTTTCAAAGGTGCTTCGACTACTGGAAAACTTATTGGAATTCGCTTATTGAGTTCCAAGAAGAGTATTTTGAAGAAAATCAATGTTTCATTCATTGTTCCTTTTAGTTTTAGTAAATAAAGTTGAACACATCTCGAATATATGTAATCGTAAATTAACATTTCATTCATTGTTCCTTTTAGTTGAATACATCTCGAATATATGTAATCATAACCCAACAAAAACAGACGAAGTCCTTGTGGCATTGTGGCTAATGTGCAGGACAGCAACATCGTAATAAGCAAGCTCGAATTCTAGTCGCGCAATTACTCCAGTGACAATATCATCATCGTGTGAGCGAACCATTAAAATGTTCCCACGATAATGATACCCTGTAAAGACACGAAGGCTATGGTTCTCTCATCTGATGGTGACACTGATTTTCTTTGAGGACTTGCCAAGAGGGATGGCCGATAGGGACGGATGGCAAGAGAGAGTCAAAAGAAACCTGTGCAGTTACCACGTCTTGATGATGATGCATTATAATCATTTTCTCCTTCCTAAATGAAAGCATCAGTATTATGATAGGCTGATGTTATAATGGGAACCCAACGAGTTCACGAATCGTCTAGTATTATATTTAAAAATCAGTAAATAACAGAAAATATATTTTTGCAACATCTTTGTAACTACTAATAATCATTGAAAATGCGATTTAAGGAAGTTATGTTGAAATTTTATCGCACTGTTAGTAATATTTGCACTATTTTTAGGCCACTGAAAATTCCGATTCTTAGTGCACATGCGCAACACAGAGGTTGAGAGGTGAAACGTGGTAAAACAAATTTTTGATAAGTAAAAAGTTGACGACCGTAGTCGAGGGCGATCCGAAGACTCCCTTTTCAATAGCTACTACACCGAGGTATAGGAGAAGGCGTTACTCCTTTCCCTGGATTGCTCCACTTTACCCTTAATACGTACCTTATGATGCTGAGTGTTAAGTAAGGAGGTATCAAGCATCTTTTTTTTTAAGTTTTTGGTATGACTCGAGCTGGAATTGAACCCCGGTATCTCGGGCCATTATCGAACACTCTACCCACAAGACCAATGCGCCGGTGAAATTAGGTCGTTAAATCCTGAAATTCCACTTTTTAAGTGTGAGCCACTAACACTAATTTTTATCCATTGTCCCATAAACGATATTCACAGCTTGTTTTAATTTCATAATTACATTTTCTATTTTACAAACATGACTTAATTGGAAGAGTACATAACGAATTTGATGGAGCAACAATTTAATAATGACGAAAATAGCTTTAGAAAGCAATTTAAAACAATTTTAAGGGTCTCTTACTAATGTCCAAACATTCAAACTTCTCATTACTTTTACTCAATGCAAGTTTTCCTCCTGTTGCTTTTTCACTGACGTCTGTGCGACAGAAAGTCTCCTCTTGTCTCTAGGACCTTCTAAGTATTCAAGCTGATCTTTAAAGTGCTATTGTCAGTATGATATCGATTCTTCCACTGATCACCAGTTCCCTTAGTCTTTTTTCCAGCCTTTTGGGAACAGTTCCAAGTGCACCAACTACAATTGGCATCACGGTCACCTTCATATTCCACATTTTTTTTTCTTCTTTGCAAGACCAAGCATTTTTATGCTTTATTGATTCGATAGTTCTATTCCTTCCCTCGTTTTTCTTTTCCTCTTTTCCATTATCAGCATGGCATATCTTTCGATCTAAGATTCCATTCCTTTATTCTGGCTGTATTATTATTATTATTATTTACTCTTTTAGAGTTTTTCACATCAGTATTAGCTGATGGTTTTTCAATGGAGTTTAAGTGACAGCAAGTCTCCTCAAGTCTCCAGGACTCTTCTCAGAATTCAGGCTGTTAGTAATGCTGTCATTTGGATAGTCTCTAACCGTCCGCCAATTTCCAAGTCCTCCAGGCCTTTTAATATTCCTTTAGTGATTGATCCAAAATTCTCCTTGCAAAATTTTTCACACCAGCTCAGATCTCCAGGACTCTTCTTAGTATTCTGGCCGATCTCAGAAATGGTCTCCATTCTTCAACTTACGATTTTTTTTGTAAGTATCACTAGGTCAGGTCTTCTGGCCGGAAATAGGTGATTTGTTTTTATCTCAAAGTTCCTGAGAATTTTTTAGAGTTTTATTTTCTAGAACGGATTCTGGTTTATGCATATAACATTTGGTAATATGGTCAAAACCCAATCTCTTGCACAATTCCAATTTGATTACCTTTTCCACCTAGTCGTACCCTGTCGTGTGCTAAGAAAAGAAACAAGCGGAACGAATTGAGAGGGAAACAGAAAAAAAGACTGTAAGAAGTCAGGCAGATTTTCAGAGGAGACCAGTATACTGAGGCTAAAGACACTGAAAAAGAAAATTTGAGGTAAAGACAAGCAAAACAAATGGTAAATTTGACAACGAAACAAGAGACTAAAGCAAATAAAAATGTTGCAGGTATTAAAGCAGCTCAAATATTGCAAAATTAACATTCAGTGAGCGTAGGTCACGAACAATTTCATTTCTCAGGAGAAAAATTATAATTACTATAGAAATATATTGCCAATGATTTTTACTAAAAAAATCCATTGTAAAGGATTTTTACTATAGAAATGAACTGACCAATGATTCTTATTAAAAATCACTCTGGGATTCATTTTTATAATGCAAATACATAGGGTAATGATTTTTGCTATAAAAATCCATTATAAATTATTTTTATTATAAAAATTCCTCACCAATGATTGTTAGTATAAAAATCCATTAGCCAATGAGAAATGGTTGGAAAAACAGCCTGTGTTATTAATAATTCATAAGATACAGAAATTGATTTTGCGCAATACAGAGGCAGTGTGATATATTTCGATCATTTTGTAATGCCAATCATTTCATTGCCGAAAGATCTATAATTTGAAAATCTAATGATTGTTGCCATAAAAGAAAGATGCAACCCCCAAAATGACGAGATTAGTCACGATTATCATTATTATCAAACTTTTAAGAACATATATTGCGGTTTATCATTTGGCCCGTCATTTTCGATTGGATTGTGATAATAAGTATATAATATTTTCGCTCTCAAACACTTACATTCTCGTTCATTAACTTCCATAGCGAAAATATCAAGAAGTTTTAAAGATTCATTATATAAAAGTTCATTAACTTTTATTGACTAATTTTGCTACGTAATATTTTCGAGCCAAATAATTTACTTCCACGATGAAGTTATCTATAAACACCTGCAAGGTCGGATGTTAGTGTTACATAATAAATTGGTAACGTCTATAATTTACTGGTCGTGATTAATAAGTTCTAAACGGTTAAATGCACGGAAAAACACTGTATGTCACTCAGTATGATTGAGGGCTATTGAACCCGCGGTCAGTCTCAGTCTGAGACTTTGACTCTGACTGGATAGTTTCAATTATGTGATCAAACCAGTTCTAAAGTTTAGAAAATGGTTTGAACAATTGATCTTTTTCAAAGTAAACGTTCGAAGAAAACGGTCTCTATTTTTACCTGTGCTCTCCATTTATTGTGAAGGTCGGGCGGACAAAATATGTCTTCCAGAAATAAAGACATGTGTACAAATGACATAATAATGATGTTCGCATAGTTGTGGTTATTCCCGCAAAGAAGAATTAAAACAGTTAGGGGTGCAGCAATGAACAAGATACAAGAGAAGACACATCGCCCAATCGAAGAATGCACCCAACTAGGCCACCTGTTGGCCGTAGGTGGCGACTCGTAATACTTAAGGACGGAATCCTGGAGGCTGAGCAGTCTGTAATCTGGCAGCCAAAGTGGTCATGTAACCTTCAGCAATCCACAGGGCAAAACAGGCGTTTATGTCAAGTCCTAACACCTATATGATTGTCCCAGATGTATTCTTCAAATTACTCTTGTGAAAAACAAGAACCTAAACTTATTTTATCTTAAAGGCGCTTGAAAGCGATGGCTGAGGGTCAGTTGACCTGAGATAGCTGTACTTGTAATTTTTTTAACTGTGTACAAACAAATGATTAATATTATATAGAATTATCATTGTTGAATAGCAATACTTGAAACCATTTATTAAAAAGAATTGTTAAATAGCAATATAAATAACTATTAAACTATAGACGAAAAAATGATGCTGAACAGAATTATTAATGTAAGATAGTAATACTTGAAAACATTTATTAAAAAGAATTGTGTTAAATATCAATATACATAACTATTAAACTATAGACGAAAAATAATGCCGAACAGAATTATTAGAGTAAGAAAGCAATACTTGAAACCATTTAGTGTCGTGGATACGACAGCAAGCTGCATCTAATGGTTAAGTCTTCAGCATTAGAATTTTCTGAATGTAGAGTACCCCTTCATTACAATTACTCTCAGGTCCACTCTGACCCGGAGCGGTGGTACCTGTTAGGGTCTTATCAATGGGTCACATAGAACGGTTTAGTCATTTAATAGGATTATTATCATTTACTCATAAGAGTTTTTCACATCAGCGTAAGCTGATGGTCTTTCACAGGAGATTGAGTGACAGCAAGTCTCCTCAAGTCTCCAGAACTCTTCTCAGTATTCTGGCCGTTTTCAGTAATGCTGTTGTTTGGATGGTCTCCACTCGGCCGCCAATTTCCAAATCCTCCAGGCCCTTTAATAATCCTTTAGTTACCGTGCCAAAAAGAACTAATCACAATTGGTATTATTGTCACCTTCATGTTCCACAGTTTTTTCAATTTTCTAGCAAGGTCGGGGTACTTATCTCTCTTTTCACATTCCTTAAGTTTTATTCTGTGGTCCGCCGGGACAACAAAGTTGACAATTTTGCAAATGCTCTTTTTTTGTGGATTATTATTTGGTCTGGTCTTCTGGCCGGGATTCGGTGATCCGTTTGTATGTTAAAGTCCCATAGGAGTTTATGCGTGGCATTTTCTAGGACAGATGCTGGGTTGTGCATATACCATTTGCTAGTATGGTCAAATTTAAATTTCTTGCACATTTCCCAGTGGATCACCTTCCCGACCCAGTCGTGTCTCGCCTTATACTCCTGTGCTAATTTGCTGCATTCGCTTATTATGTGATTGATCGTTTCGTCTCCGTCAGCGCATAGCCTACATTTACTGTTTTGTTGCGTCTTATCTATTCTCGCTTTAATATGACTGGTCCTTATGGCGTTGTCCTGTGTTGCTATTAGAAGAGATTCCGTTTCTCTCTTAAGGTTTCCTTTTCTTAGCCAGGTCTAGGTTTTCTGGTGTGATTATTATTATTATTATTATTTGAAACCATACAGCTGTATGTAATTAGATAGGAACATTAGCTGCATTCATTTTAGAAACACTTGATGAATAGAATTACCTGTGTTAAATAGCTATAACTTGAAACCATTTAACTGTGTGCAAACAAATGAGTTCTGGCTCGTTTAAAAATTGTTACGAAAAAACTATTCGCTGACAAATCATATATATTTGATATATGTATAAACAGAATTTGGCGTTGAATAAGCTACCACCAACATAGCAAGATACCAAGAGAAGAGTCAGGGATACTACACGAGGCGACAACAAAAGCGACCATGAAAGACAGATATACGACAAAGGAAAAAGAAAGGCAAAAAGAGGAGCGCTGACTGACGTCGAACTAAGAAGTGTCAAGAAAAAATATAATATATAATCCCGAATAAGAGTAAAAGGGCAACTTAACACATGTTTCATTCATACTTGAAGCCAGTCATTTCACGTTTATAAGCTTTTCAGTTTTTAAATGCAAACAGTCATGAAATAAACATCCTCTGGTGATGCCCAAAGGCTATTAACAAATTTAACAAGTTAATTAACATTAATAAATTTATCAAGAAATTTGTAAAAACCTTTGTGCGTCTATTTTTCATTCATAACACACACACACACACACACACACACACACACACACACATATATATATATATATATATATATATATATATATATATATATATATAAGAATTGGCCATTAAGTCACTAGGTTGGTTGTGACGTAACTGAATGTAATTAATATTCTCTACTTAATTGTAGACAGTGACGGAGATTATGTTGAAAAGTTACTATATATATATATATATATGTGTGTGTGTGTGTGTGTTATCCATGTACAAACACGTATGAGGTATCCTTACTGGTTTGGTGGCTGGGAGAGTTATGTAAGCTCCCTTCCAGTGCTATGAACTGCTGTTCGAACCCACATAAAAGGCAAGATTTTAAAAGGCAATTTATCTCAGTACTCTTTGCACTCATTACGTTTATACCCTGGTAAAACCTTCCTTATGTTCCTGATATAAATATCTATACAGACCCTGATCAAGTACTTTAGGCTGTACAATCTTAAGCTTGTCCGTCTGGCAATATGTTAACAAAGATTTTGCTTCGTACTGAGTGTTTTTTTTAAATCATTTCCAGTCTTTTGACCGGAATCAAAATGAATCAAATATTTACTTCAATGAAGTCGCACATCCCCACTGCGTTTAAAGGAGTCAAGATAGATTCAGGAAATGTCGCAGAAACTGGACAATTCTTGTCTTATGCCCACACGTACGCGTGAGGGTCTTCTACTTTAAATTTGGCATTGTGTCGTACTTATTTTCATGGGAGGAGGTAATAAATATTCTTTGAATGTTATTGAGTATTAAAAGTCGAGTTGACTTCCAAACACTGACATGACTTGACTTAATTTGATTTGAAGTTCGTAAACTTTTGATCTTAAAAGATAACCATCGTCATAGAAAATGGAATGAGATGAATTCAGACTCAAGTTGAAACAATAATAAGAAAACCTAGTGAAAAGAAAAACTTTACACTTAACGAAATAAAGAGGAGAAAAAAATTGGCACAAAATGGAAATATATATGGTTGTTGGTTGGTTGGTTGGTCGGTTGGTTTTTTTTATGGCATATCAACCTTTGTAGGTTCTTTAATGCCAAATCCATTTTTATACAAATAATCACTTCTATTTCATATAATTCAGTTTAGAATGAGTACACAGTTTAATTGTCAAAAACATTTCTATTCAGCTATCAAGCTATTCAGTTTAGTCAAACAGTTCTAATTCAACCAATTCAGTTTAGTATAAGTATAGATTTTGTTTATACACAGTTAGCTATCTAAACAGTTCTATTTCCAACAATTCTGTTAAGCGAAAGTACAGCTTCAATTTCAAAAACAGTTTCATTTCAAACAATTCAATTTAGCATACAAAAACTGTTCCATTTCAAACAACTCAGTTTAGCCTAAGTACGCAGTTTAGTTCTGTTTGACCCATAGATAGGACCATATCAGGTGCTACCACTCTGGGCCAGAGTGGACCTAGAAGCGATGGCAATAAAGGGGCACTCCACATTCCCCGAAACTGCAGCATTACTGAATACCTCACCATCAGATTGTTTAGTGTCATATTACCAGGACACTCGTTGGAGGAGTCTTATCTCTCTGCAGAAAAGCAGTCGGTGTATTATAGAGTCCCAGCTGACTAGGCAAAATATATATGGAATTTGGAGAATACCCTTTGAGGTACTCTCCAAAATCCATGAAAATGTTTATGATCTGATATAAGGACGAGATTTAAAAAGTAGTAATCCTTTCTATTTAGGGATAATTACCTTTTCCATAATTATGTGTTCAATTGTAATCGGTGTGATTATCTGATTTTTTTTTTCATTGAACTTTGAGAAACAATATGAGAAACAATGTATAAAATTCGGTTGAAAATATAAACCGTGAGACACAAACAGTTGCCCATTTTTAAATGATAAAGCATTTTGATTCATAAGAAGGAAAATTTCTTGTGTCACATGATGATGGAACAACAGTTGTACATAAAGAATGTGTGTGTGTGTGTGTGTGTGTGTGTGTGTGTGTGTGTGTGTGTGTGTGTGTGTGTGTGTGTGTGTGTGTGTTTACCCAAACCTTGCGCTATAAGCAGGACGAGACACGATATCAATTCTTAAGCGGAGAACAGCTAGTCTGAGTACAGATTTTTCTTTCTCCTAGACTGGTTGCTTAACCATGATTAAAATAACACTCTGCCCTACTTTTTACTTTTATAAAGATGGACAAAAATAAAACAAACAAAAATATGTATATCAATTTTTATTTTTGTTTACTAGTTTAAGTCCATTGGTCATCGTCAAGAAAATTATATTCACGATTTTTATAAATCCCGAAGAAAAAATGTAATTAAAAACTGAATTATACATACACAGACGCGCGCACACACACACATACACAAAAATGAATATATATATATATATATTCCACATCGATACTGACATTAAACTTCCCTGTATCATATTCAGTCGTTAATACACATAATCAACAAGTAATATATGTTCCAAAGAATAGTGTTGATCACAATCATGGGATACTTAATTTGCATAAAAGTTTTAAGTAGAGGGTTTTAATAAATATGCGTGTGTTATCTAAAAAGTAATAGCCAGTTTTATTACACATTTAAATGTAAAATCTACCTAATATACAAGATAAATTTTGTCATATGAATACGTATATATAATGATGATGATAAATCATGTATGCATTTATCTCCGAGCTTTATATATATATATATATATATATATATATATATATATATATATAAAGCTCAGATATAAATGCATATATATATATATATATATATATATATATATAACCATGCCCTTTAAGAAAGAAAAATTCATATCTCCATTTATCATGATACATCCTATATATATATATATATATAAGTATTCTTTGGTCCAGTAAAAACCGTAGGACAAGAAATTATTCATGAGTGAATATTTAAATTTTCCTGGTAAAGAGCTCAATGTAACAATAATACAGAGCAATAAATTTTTTAAGAAAAAAAACAAATATATATATATATATATATATATATATATATATCAGTGGCGACTCTTGCCTATTTTTGTTACTCGTGACCACCCCCCGCCCTCTGTCAACTTCAGTTCCCAACCCGTGGTCCGTGAACCCAAAGTAAGTCATCATAGTTGCTATTGCGTGATTCTCCATTGTATAGCACAGATTGACAAACGTAGCTTGCATGGTGTTTTTTTTTGTAAACAATCAAGATACTATATAATTTGTAGTCTTGTTAATACAGTTGATAAGATAATTTTTTTTCCTTTCAAAAGTATAGAAGAAAAGAGATGTTCATTACTATGACGAGAAAAATATGTTTATTAGAATAAAGAAACTGATGACAATATACACAGACACAGCTAGTAGTTTCAATTTCGCTTAAAATAAAGATTATTTGTTGAAAATGTATTCAAATAAACAAATTTTAGTTACAGAATCTAATATATGCAACATTCATTAAAGAAATAGAGATCTGTTAGTGAAAAAACGAATTAAAACACACCGTTTAACCAACATTTACCATAGCGATGATGATGACGTCGGCGACGGCTATAATCTGCTATCCCCCCCCTATCTCTCTCTCTCTCTCTCGGTCCCTCTCCCTCTTCCCAAGACAGCTGTCAGCAGTGACATTGTGCTAATATTTTTGAGCACGCTGTTTTGAGTTGCTCTTGCTATTGGCTACAGCCAAAAGCGGATTTCTCTAACATTACTGTTATTATAAGGGTCTAGTGCTTGGCACGGATTACGCGTGTTCAACATTATAGCCGATTTTATGGGATGTTCAATGGATCTGACGGTGGCCGGACAAAGACCATCCGTTCAAAACAGCATCGTTGTATTATTCCCAGATATATTTATGAACTTTTGGCTACTTAGTTATCGAAACTTGAATCGATACGTAATTTAATTGAGATCAGACTAAGTATGTTTGCTTGAAATTAATGGATGATTTTTAATCCATTTTGAATAACATTGACCGAGTTATTGGTCGTGCCGGGCACGAGTAGCACTAGTCCCGTCTCCGCCCCTGATATATGTATATACATATATATATATATATATATATATAAGTAAAGTTGGCGCCCGTAGTCGAGCGTGACCCGAAGGCTCCCTTTCAAATAGCTATTACACCAAGGTGTAGGAGAGAGCACTACTCGTTTCCCTGGATTGCTCCACTTTACCCTTGATACATACCTTATATCGCTGAGTGTTAAGAAAGGAGGTATCAAGTACCATTTTAAAAGTCTTTGGTATGACTCGAACTGGGATGGAACCCAGGTCTCCCTGACCATTGGCGAACACTCTACCCACTAGACCAATTACGCAACCATGCTAACATCAATGTAGCCTATATCATCTTAGATCGCTAATACGCATGATACACACATACATACACACTCACAGACACACACACACATATGTATGTATGTATTTATGTATGTATCAATCAAACAGTGCTATTTAAGAAAATAAAATGCATATCTCCATTTATAATTAAACAACTTTTCATATAACTTTTAATACTATTGCTAGCTGCCCATTGTATCCGATGAAGCCGTTAAACTGATTTTTTTCCTCCAGATTTTTCCATTTTCGGACAGGTATTGCCAATTGTTTAAAGGGGTGTTTATGACCTTCAGGTTTCTTTTGATGATATGCTTATGCCTGCGTTTCGGTCTCCCTGTTTTACGTGACCCTTCTCTAAGTTAAGAATACAGGATCTATTTTGGCTGATTTCTGAAGGAGGAATTTATCTGGGATATGCTGTCACCACTTGACATTTAATATTTTGTACAAGTGAGACATCATATAGACATGAAGTCTTCGGGCATATGCTTTCTATACTGTCCAAGTTTCTGCGTTGTACAGGACGGTTGAGAGAACAATGGCGCGGTACTCTGCCTATTTAGTTTTTACGGAGAGGTTTTGTTGAACCAGACTTGGTTCCCTAGCACGCCAAAGGCCTTGGAAACATTTGATGTTCATGTATCTAGTTCGTGTATCTAGTTCTGAGTCTTGTCAGTTGTTTTTGGCGACGGCAGAGCCTAGATATTTGATTTGTCTTCTTGGGTTACTATCAAGTCCTCGGTCTATTTATAATGTTGTGAGGTTTTCTAGCGGTTAATTTTCAGCCCAAATGCCATTGCAGATTTTGAGAAATGAGCGATTATTTCCTGTGCATCTTAGTGGTTGATGACCACGAAGGTAGCGTTACATGAGCTCTTGTGCCAGAATATTTCTGGTCTTTCTTGTAGATTTAAAAAGATTGACATTGAACAGGTTTTTCCTTGTTTTACTCTATTTCCATACTCCTTGGATGGAATTGCTGAAGGCATCAGACAAAACAACAGAAAGATAACAGCATATACGAGCCAAAGTGGTTAGGGGACCCTAATCTCCGTAGGATATTCCAGAGCGCTTTCCTGTTCACAGAGTCGAAGGCTTTCGTGAAGTTGACAAATATCACGTAGAGGACCATATTCTGTTCAATGCATTATCTCTTGTATTTCTGAACAAAGATCATGTCTTCGCTCCTCAGTCTGCGGGATAACTACTTTGTGAATCAAGTTGAAAATCCGCTGCTAGGGTTTGGTAGTTTGTTGAGGAGTGTGAAGGCGAACACTTTCCCTGGTATATAAAGAAGCGAGATCTCGCGGTTTTCGCTGTCTCGTCTGTCTTTTTTCTTGAAGATTGGGACTATTTGAGCATCCTTCCAGTCTGCAAGAACTTCTAAGTTTTCCCAAGTGTCTCTTATGGTGGTGCATAGTACTTCAACTACTTCCCTCAATAACTTCTAGGGAGGTGCCCGTGGTGTAATGGTTATCGTCGCAGGAATTGGACACGGCGACACGAGTTCAAATCCTGGACTGATTGCATTTCACATAGCACTAATACCCTTGGGAAAGGTATGAATCCAATTATTCTCCCTCCAGCTATGGGTAAATAGTAGGACAGACTAGGTTCTTCAGCCTTGGTGAGGCAACTAGTCTAGGAGAAGGAAAACTCTGAATTCAAACCTGTTAAACTCCGCTTAAAAAATTGACCTTGTGTCATATCCTGCCCGAGCGGAGGGGTTGGGTAAATATGATAACTTCTAGATGCAGTTGGTCTGCACCAGGCGACTTTCCGTTGCAGAGTATAGCGATAACCTTATTCATTTCTCTAGGTTTAGGAATTTACACATCCAGTGTTGGTTTGGCCTTTGTTCAATGTTGTCAACCGCATGTTGTTCTATTCTTGATTCATTGAGCAGTGTGGCAAAATGGCAAGAAGTTTGTGCTTCTCAGAGATTATTGTTTTGCTTGTGCACCCTCTTTACGCCTCTTAGAAAATGCCGAGCGAGCAAGGATGGTCAAAGACGAGATCAACATCTCAGCGGTCGCAATGACCGATTGTAAGTATATGAGGTCGTGTACATCCGCATCCCCCTACATTTATGTTCATATGTATGCATGTATAAAATGGTGCTCTATAATAAAATAAAATACACATTTCCATACAACTTTTCTTACTCGGTCTTTTTTTTTAGTATTAAACCATATATTCAGTCTATTCTTTTTAAGTGATTTCCTTACTGAAACAAAATCTATTTATTTTACAAAGCAAATATTCATTTTACATACAATCTCCTTCCTTGTTAATTCATATAAACCAACGTTTCTAAATATCATAAATTGAACATTGTACGCTAAACATTTCAGACCAAAAATTTAGCCAATAACCACACGACGTACTCCCGAAATTTATCCATAAATTTATATATATATATATATATATATATATATATATATATATATATATATATATATATATATATATATTCTATTTTTATACAATCTTATTTTCATACTTATTCTATAATTCTGACGATGTGAAAAACACAGATGACACGATTTGTAAATAAAAAAATATCACACTGAATTATTCTGATGATCCGGTTAGGGGAAACTTAGCTAGATTACTTCTAGCTCTGTCTGTCTGTCTGTCTGTCTCTCTCTCTCTCTCCATCTCTCTCTCTCTCTTTCTCTTTCTCTCTCTCTATATATATGTATATATGTATATATATATACATATATATTGGCCTAATTGGTTGAGTGTTTGCTAATGATCCGGGAGACAAAGGTTCAATTCCGGTTTGAGTCACACTACGGACTTTAAAAATGGCACTTGATATATCCTTTCTTAACACTCAGCAATATACAGTACGTATCAAGAATAAAGTGGAGCAAACCAAGGAAAGGAGTTGCACCCTCCCCTACACCTCGGTGTGGTAGGTATCGAAAAAGGAGCCTTCAGGTCGCCCTCGACTACGGTTGCCAACTTTACTTTATATATATATATATAAATATATATGTGTGTGTGTGTGTGTGTGTGTGTGTGTGTGTGTGTGTGACTTCATGTGCTGGTTTCTGCATCATGTCAAATCGTGAATACTCAAGATTAACGTGCAACGAGTGTTATATATACTAACAAATAGATTTTATTACATATGCATCAACACATATGCAATTTTATCCTGTCTGAAAATTTCCTCAAATTCGACACATTAAACTTTTTAGGGATAAATCCTTTTTAGTTTATATATATATATATATATATATATATATATATATATATATATATATATATACCAACACCTCTCCACTAGCAGGATTTAACACAAATTCAGTTTTAAGCAGAGTTTGATACGTTTGAATTCAGATATATATATATATATATATATATATATATATATATATATATATATATGTGTGTGTGTGTGTGTGTGTGTGTGTGTGTGTGTGTGTGTGTGAGGCAAAATGGAAGATTTTCAATCAAATTTGTTTAAATTTAAGGAAACAATAATGGACAAACTTGTCTATGTGTATTATATATTTGGATTGAGAAAAAGTGAGACACAGTGAGAAAGTGAGACAGAAAGAGACAGAGACAGGGAGACATAGACTGATAGATAGATAGATAGCGAGAGAGAGAGAGAGAGAGAGAGAGAGAGAAGAGGAAGAAAGATAAGATCCATAACTTAACTCCAGTTATAAATAAAACAAAGCAAAACTCTTGAATATTAAATCTAAAACCAGAACAACTATTTTTAAATCCTCAAATTGTATCCACATTGTATAGAATTAATAAATTTATAAATAAATATAAAAATTGTACTTTGCCTTTCTTTTCTTTTTATTTTTTATTTTCCATTTTTTTAAGAACAGGCTTCATATAAACGCTGTTTTTTTTTCAGAGACATGGTTCTCTGGTGAAAAAAAAACAAACTGTAAGAAGCATTATAACGCTTCTTTCTTCAAGTGGATCTAATAAAATACATTTATAAAATATACAGTTTATAAGTCGTGAAAAATGACAAAAATTATAAGTTTGTAAATTATTGAGCTTGATTAATATTGAAAGAAGACAATATTGTCATTTTCTAAGTTTAGGTGAATTTGTCCAACGGCCAGAAGTATGCTGTACTCAGTGAGAATCAGTCTCATTAGTAATGATCTGCTAGTCTAACTATCCAACCATTTACAGTACCCAACGAATCAGATGACAGCAGTTGATCTATTAGTCAATACTAGTCTTTAATAAAAATGTTCGACTGTTCTTAACAGTCATGAGACGACCAATTCTATCGTTGAACGAAAGCGAAATTCTCGTCAAGGAATTTTATCCCAAAATCTTGTATCACTATCCTCTCTTCTGAATAGCAATGGCCATGGTTACAAGATAGACTATAAAGTAATCAGCCATCTGTTCTATATAGTAAGTTAAATTTGGCAACCGTAGTCGAGGGCAACCAGAAGGCTCCCTTTTCAATAGCTACTACACCAAGGTGGGCGCTACTTTTTTCCCTGGATTGCTCCACTTTACCCTTGATACATACGTTATATTGCTGAGTGTTAAGCAAGGAGGTATCAAATACCATTTTAAAAGTCTTTGGTATGACTCGACCTGGGATTGAACCCAGGTCTCCCGGACCATTGATGAACACTTTACCTCTAGGCCAATCTGAAAAGGTGTGCTCTAAAAGACGATGATTAGAAAGGCTGACTCACCATCTTTAAAGGTTTTAGTGATGACATTAGAATTGAAACCAACTTTGACAACTGTGCCAAAGTTTCATACAAAAGAGGCAAACTACAGATAAATTGAAAACATTGAAATTGACAAAAATTCGAAACAAAAGGGCACACACAAATGAGAATAAAGATGGCATACAACAGCCAAAGATGGAGAAAATTCAAAAAGAGTACTCCAGACGAATACGACTTGTGCATCAATCTGAGCTGAATGCCAACAATAGAATAGATGCAATCAATACCCTTGAAGTCCCAGTCGTCATCTACGCCTTCAACAAGGTCAACTGAAAAAAAAAAAACGCTGACAGCTAAAAAAATGCAACACCTTAAAGCCGACGTAAATGTACTTTACCTCCCAAAAACATCAGGTGGAAGCGACTTCATCCAGATTAAAATAACGTCCAAAACTGCCACCATTGGACTTGACAACTACTTGAACATCGCTAAGAATATTCTGCTTATGACTTCTAGAGATCTTGAAAAAAAAACAACGCTCTAGAAAGCTGTCAAATTCAGAAAAGAGCTTAATATACATGGAATCGAAATAATGGAAAACGAGTCAGCTTCCAATTATGCCTGATGAACAAAACTGAAAGTTAAACACGAAGCAGTTAAAGAGTAAATGGAAAGAAAAATCTTCACATGGGTAGAACTTAAAAGCAATCAAAGATAAAGATATAGTTCAAGCCTAAACAAACCGATGTCTAAGAACAGCTGGCTTAAAAGTTGAGATTGGAGGGCTTATTGCTGCTCAAGACCAGTGCACTAAGACTAATTGTAAGTGAAGCTAGTTACCAACTTAATGTGGAGTATATGTATATGCAACTGATAACAAGAGACTAGTTTACGGATGCTCAGAACTGGACGAAAAATAATATATAAAAACACATGACACAGCCAAAGCACATCTCCATTTGGCAATCCGTGAGCACTCAAATATATAATTCGAAAACAAATAATACGAACATGAAACATCAGCAATAAAAGAAAACGATGACGTTACTATACTTTGGCATATGTCAATCTAAATCAGGGGTGGGCAAACTTTTTGATGGGAGGGCCATATCAGTGGGTTATGAATTATCAACGGGCCGCATCATTTAAAATCAAAAGAATTTAGTCTCGTGTCAAGAGCAGGTGTATATATCTTTTATTTTTTGAGGCTTCGGCAGGCTGTGGTTTGCCCACCCCTGATCTAAACTGATAAAGAAATTACGACCAACAAACCTGATAAAATAGTGAAGTATAAGGAAAAAAGAACAGGTTAAATCAGCAGAGAAAGAAAAGATCTAGAAATAGAAATTGAGAGAATGTGGAATATGAACATCCCAACAATAACGTTGCTAAAAATTTGCTTTCAATTTAATTAAGAAAGTAGTTTGAAAAATAAACCAAATTATCAAAAAATACTCGAAGACCAGAAGACAGAACTTTTCCGTATTAAGAAGAACTCTATCTCCATTAAAACGCCAGGATAACCCCAAGTCCAAGGGTTCTA
>OY757936.1:42611478-42623978 GCA_963585895.1 Sepioteuthis lessoniana | reverse complement strand
GAATGGTGCATCTATGTACCACAGATTCCCCCAAACTACATTCCTCATGTTTTGAATGCAGTGTTTTTAATCTGGCTTACACATGCACATACAGACGCACACACACACACACACACACACACACACACATATATATATATATATATATATATATATATATATTATAATATTTGTCGCTGCTTCCCACCAGACAGGACTTGACACAAGGTCAAAAGCCTGGAGGCCGATTAAAGTGGGGATAAAGGGGAGGAGAAGGTCGAGAACGAGCCGACACTCGAACCCTGCTGGTCTGTGCTGCTCATCGACCCACTAAGTACAATGTGGGTCTAATGAGGCAAGCAGTTTAACGAATCCAAATTTGGACCCGGGCAAGTATGCCGGGTTATAGCTTAAACTAGACAACAAGGTCCAGTGCTATACATAGGGGACAAAGGTTGCAGCTCGCCCACCCGAAGGTGGCCCAACCGAAGTTGGGGGCCTTTCGGCCTCGAATCTGGCATTGATTGATACCCCATCCGACACGAATGCCAGACGGCATGTATATACATTAAAAATCTTTTAAACATCTAAATATATACCAAGAATATTTAATGGTAAGAGTAAAAGTAAATATTTGTATTCGTATTTCCTCAAGATCATTCTAACTCAAGTTTGTTATAAGACCAGGGAACTTTCTATTTTTATGAGCCTATGTTTTTCTTTCTTTAACTTTCTTGCATGTTTATTTTTTGTATCAGTGTACATTTAATTAAGAAGTTGCCTAAAGTTTTTTTTTTCTTAAGACCTTTCGATCATATCGGGTGATCGTCTTCAAGGGAATATTTTTGGTAAGTATTGTTTGTTTTGTTTTTTTGTGCATGATATTTATTTTGTATTGTTCATACAAACTCTTGTCAAATTATATACCACTTCTCTGATGCCAGTGCCATCAAAAAATATATATTGGTTCATTAAAACATAGTGAGACATAGTAATAATACTGCTAAATCCACATCTGTTGAAATATAGATAATCTTCACCCAAATCATATATGAAATAAATAAAAACACGTCAATAAATTTTCGTAGCCATCAATATCAAAAACAAACATATATCAATAAAATAGCATTCAATATTGGAGTAACATATTAAACACACTTCAACATCTTACATACTAACCAAAGCACACGCACCAATAATAAACTTTTCGGACAAAATAGATATCGCTCCCAAACAAAAACAAATAAAACAACAAAAACAAGTCACTTGGAGGCGATCAATCAAGTGATTGAGAAAAAAAAATACATAAGACAACTTCTCTATTAACTGGACACTGTTACAAAGAAATTATATAAGATCATAAAAAAGTTGTGTAGTCTTTAACAAAACTTGGATAGACAATAACAATATACATTATATATATATATATATATGTGTGTGTGTGTGTGTGTGTGTGTGTGTGTGTGTGTGTGTGTGTGTGTGTGTGTGTCTGTGTTTATTGACAGACAGAGGTACACATTCCCAGAGGCAAATAAACACGTACATATATACAGTCACACACACACACACACACACACACACACACACACACACACACACACACGTATATATATATATATATATATATATTTATATATGAATATATATATATATATATATAAACACTTATAATATATACACACAAATACACGTACATCTACAAAAACATACAATATATATATATATATATATATATATATATATATATGTGTGTGTGTGTGTGTGTGTGTGTGTGTGTGTATGTTTAAAATTCATAACTGACAGAATGTGGATGATACATCTGAAATTTAATTTAAAATTTTCCCTGTGTAATAAATATACATTCACACAGAAAAGGATTATTCTTTAAAACTGTATTTTCATTAATATACTCTGGCATATTAACAATCATGCGTTTATATAAATAGACACACACACACACACACACACACACACACACACACACACACACACACACACACACACATATAAATATATATATATGTAGAGAGAGAGAGAGAGAGAGAGAGAGAGAGAGAGAGAGAGAGTGTGATTGAGACAGAGGTAGAGAACAGATTCATATCAATCGTCAGGTGAACTACGTATTTGTGTAATGAAGATTATTTTATTTTCTCCTGTTTTTTTATTACCTTTTAGTTTAATATTGACGTTTCTAGACTATATATATATATATATATATATATATATATATATATATATATATATATATATATATATTGTTTTGTCTATCAGGCACAAATTAAACTTGAAATAATTCAAACAAGTCGAATTTGGATATCTATTTCAACCATCTTCATACAATCCAATGATGTATGACTTAAAGAAGATTATATTTACAAAACCAAAGCTACTTTATTTGATATGCATTATTCACAAACTTTTTTCAAGACTTTTATTTATTGTTTGCATAAGGACCAACCATGCACACGTTTATAGAAATACAAAGGTTCTTTTACATTGCTATCTATCTATCTATCTATCTATGAATAGTTTTATATATATATATATATATATATATATATATATATATATATATACCTGCACAAACACATAAATATATATTTGTTATTACATATCATCCATCTATCAAAAAATACTTCAGCGCACACACACACACACTCATATATATATATATATATACATTTTTGTGTATGTCTGTTTTCCTGTGGTCTTGGATGTGACTGGATATATAGACAAAGGAGCAAAAGTTAATAGATAATTTTTTTAAAGTAACAAATGAAAAAATGAATAAATGAATAAATGAACGCAATTTTTTTTAAAAAATCAAATCAATCAATAAAGGACATTTTTTTAAATACAGGAACAAATCTATGCACAAACGAATGTTGTGCACACATTCATACGCACACACACACATACGCATGCACACACATATATATATATACATATATATTTTCATATATATATGTATATATTCATATATACATGTGTGTGTGTGTGTGTGTGTGTGTGTGTGTTCGTGCGCGCGTGTGTGTGTGAGTGAGTGTGTGTGAAAGAAAGAAAGTAGAAGAAACAAATTCTTACCTTCCATCCAGAAGTGTGCATATTCCTGACACGTGGTTTCTTTTCTTTCAGGGTAGCATCCATAGGAGACCACGCGTTTTCAAGGTAAAGATCAACACTAGATTTTTGCATCATGGATTTCTTTGGTGTTTGGTACTCCTGAGGAACTGGTCCCTTTTTGCTAAACTCTTTTTTTTTCTTAGTTTTATCGTTATTTTTATTAACGCTGTGGTAGTTGCCGTCCTGGCTGGAGCCGTACAATCGTGCTGACTTGTCGAGATCTGTCACCGGTGTTTTACAGAAATAACAATTAGTGTTTGGACTATAATTTATTGTAGAACCGATACACTCTTCGTCATCATCATCACCGACGCCACCACCACCACCACTACCACCGACACTGCCACCGCTATTACGATCACAATCGCCTTGTAAGCTAAAACCCCCACCCAGTTCAATTGAAGTGGGAAACGTAGATGTAGTAGTTGTAGTAGTGCTTGTAGCTATGTCAAGTTCTCTTTCTTTACTCCCAGTAAGTACAATAGTCGCCGTTGTCGTCGTCGTGGTAGTTGTTGTTTTGGTCGTATTTACAACACAAGAAGTTGTACAATTTGAGGCAGACTTATTACCATTATTAATTGTCTCTGTTGTTTTGTTTACGAGACCAGTTAGAGAATGAGGAAACGGATCTTGTTTGACTTTGGGGACGAGTGTGTGGGTCATGGGTCCGTGGAAACGAACTTGCACCGATTGTCTTTGGGGTGGGCTATTAAAATTCACAGCACTTTTTTGGTGAGCGGGTGGAATTGTCGCCAAGTTGGGAGAAAGAGTACAGCAAAAAGGAGGAAATATGAGACCACTGGAACCTTCGTTCGTTACATCAAGGGTTCCAGAAGTAAACAGAGAAATACTTGAAGAATATGACAAGGGCTTTTCATGGAGGATGGGGTGTTGTTCAACGTCTTCAGTGACGCTCTCGTCTTTATAAATGTTGTTGTTGTTGTTGTTGTTGTCAATGATGCAATTTGTTGCATCTGGGACTATTACCTGTAATTCGGGCCGTTGGATTGTCGTTCTAAATGGATTTTCGGGATTAAGTACGTCTCGTGGAGTCGAAATTATATCCCCGATGTTGCTACTGGAATTTTTCAAAGTAAAAACTTTGGGAATAATATCTGTCGTATTGGTTGGCCCTTTGCTGACAATTGAAGGAGATAAAAGAGAAGATAAAGATTCCAATGAACGAATAGGTGAGAAGGCAGGATGATTGCGAAATTCCACGTCAGATGAAAATATTGGAGACAAACAGGACCACGTTTCAACAGACACACGAGACAACTTTTCGTGTGCAGATTTTGTGTATTGATCCGTTGTCATGACAATTGCTGTTGATGAAGCCGCTGCTGATACACCTGTTGTTATTGCTTTTGTCGAGAAAGAACAAGCACTGACCGAATTGATGGAGACCGTAGAAACAGTCGTTGCTGCTCCCTTTCCACGTGTCTCAGAATTACATTTGTCGTGGTTATTAGTCATTTTAATCTCGTCTCCGCTGTTGATAATTATTAAAGAGGGCGAGGCTGGACACTCAAGTTGATTACTCGTACTGGGGAAATGAATTAGGCGGTTCTGTGTCAAGTCCTGAGTTGATGTGTTTTGAGTAAAGACCATCTCGGGATTGCAGTCAATTCTTCCATTATTTAAAGGTTTCTCGTGATAAAACCTTTTTACCTGACGATTGACCATCAATCCAGAGATCGTGGCTGTATTTTTAGAGTTTTTACTTTTATTCTGCCAATCTTCTCCTTCTTCATCTCCTTCTTTTTCTTTTTTTGTTTCTTCTATTCTTTCTGAAAAAATACGTCTTTCACCGGTTAAGAAACGATGCCCTACCTTACAGTCCATAGTTGCTTTGTTAGTAAGCCATGTCGTCACAGGAACAGATTCCTCTATTTCTTTCACGCCTTTAGATACAAGGCAATCACTTTTCTCGTCCAAAACACCAGCAATATCATCATCGTCAGTATCGTCGTCGTTGTCACTCATTTTTTCTTCAATACATTCTATAAGTTTATTAAATTCCATATCCACTTTTTCAGCATATTTGTGGTCAGCGTCAGAAACTCTACACAAAGGGCTACTGTCACTGTGATGGTGTGAAGACTGAGTAGCCGAAGAAACCACCTGGTTAGCCGACCCTAACTTTGAGGAACAATGTATTTTCATCGTAACCACTGGGGCCAGAGTCAGATTTATACTTGACCGGTTTGATGCCATGGTAATTATTTATTAAATTATTTTGGTTTACATCTAACCGAATTAAAGAATTGTATAAAGCACAATTAAATTCACTTCATAATCTGTTAACTCGTTTGAATGTGTTCAAAAAGATATGTTTAATCCTAGTTGTCTGTGCCTACACGTGTATATGGAATAAAAAAAAATGTTAAATGTTTGTTTTGACGAAAATATTTTCTAAAATATGTAACATATCAAAGCAGATGTAAAAGTATATATATATATATATATATATATATATATATATAATGCTTTATAGATACGCGGAGAAGTGTACATATAAGTGTACACATGTATTTGTATGAAAATGAATGTGTGTATTTATGGGAATGTCTATATGCGTGTATGTTGATTATGTCATTACACAGTCATACATTTATATCTATTTATGTACAACTGTATGTATATATTCATGTGCATGTACCTATATATATGTGCCTGTTTTGTCTGAATACTAATATAGATTCATACGTATATATATATATATATATATATATATATATATATATATATATATATATGTGTGTGTGTGTGTGTGGATGTGCGCGACAGATTGTGTGTATTTATGTGTATGTGTATATGTGTGTGTGTCTGTGTGTCTCTGTGTGTGTTTACTTTGTCTGTATACTAATATATTTTCATTTATGTATGTATGTATGTATGTATGTATGTATGTATGTATGTATGAATATATGTATGTATGTATTTGCGTGTATGTGGGTGTGTAGTGTAAACTGCTAATTAACACATTAGATGAATCGTTAGTGTAGAGAGTTTGATCTTTAGGATGGGTCCAACTCTTCTGGACCTGTTGTAGAAGTTTAGTAAATCTATCTATCTATCTATCTATGTGTGTGATGGTACATAGAGTGCCAGTGTACGAAACCACGTATCATCAAATTCATTCGTGTATAGATCAGGTGCAGTTCCTAACACGAATCTCCTTTGGAGTTTTAATAGTCTGTTGAAATTACTTGCTAACCATTACTCTATGGCAAGACGCTCTTGATATTTCTATGTGCATATATGTGTGTTTGTATCAGTGTGTGTGTTTGTGTGTGTGTGTGGAAGGATTATGCAGACAAATGCGTTCGTGTGTGAGTTGTTCATTAAGAGAAAATATCAAGAGACAAAATGAAGTACAACGTGTATCCATTCACATACGTGAATGCGCATTTGTACCCCGTGGGTACATCCGAAAAAAGATACTTGAGTACATACTCGTCATAGAAGAAATAGAGTAATGCATGGGTGTGTACGCATACATGTTCGTATGCACGTGTGAAAGTGGGAGTGATGAAGTTAGTGAGACACAGGACGTTCTTTGTTTGGCTTTTATGACCTGGCACAGGTTTTACTTTCGCATTCAAAGTCGCAACGAATTATCTCCCTTTGCCGTAAAACAATGGCGTTAGGAATCTGCTTCTGACGAATTTGCCTTTAGAAGCCAACAAACCACTTATAAAAGGAAGGAACAAATTTTTACCGGGATTTTGAAATATTTTATATCTCCTTGAAATGGGTTACTTCCTTTTATTGTACATTCCTTTTTTATTTTGAGTTGTCGGGTTTGTTTATGTTTTTTTATCTGTGTGAGTGAGGTGATGGCTTTTTTTTAAAATTCTTCTTTTTCGTTTAACTCTCTGAATCTGAGTACTTTCTTTCTCTCGCCTTCGTTCTCTCTTTCTGTCTTTCCTCCTTTTCTCTCTCTCTCTCTCTCTCTCTCTATCTATCTATCTATCTATCTATCTATCTATAGTTTTATATCTTACCCCTTACTTCTTTTTCTCTAAGTTATTCTCTTAATATCTGTTTCTCTTTCCGTCACCTTCCTTCCATACTCCTCACTCTTTATCTTTCTGGTTGTCTTTCTTCTCGCTCTCTTCATTTTTCTCTCTTTTCTCTCTTCCTCCTTTTTTTTTATCTCCCTTTCTCTCTCCACTTTCTTGCATACTATCTCCCACTCTTTCTCTTTCTCTACTTCCTTTTATCACTTCTCCTATTCATGCTAAGTCTGTTAATATGCTGTTTTTTGTCTGTACCTGTTATTTCAAAAACCAGTTTCAATTTTCTTTTCTCGTTGTTAATTGATTCAATCAGTATATTCATCTCTCTCTCTCTCTCTCTCTCTCTCTCTCTCTATATATATATATATATATATATATATATATATATATATATATATTGATGTGTTGTTATTGTTTTCAATATCGATCAATCAACATCTATCAGTTTGAGCCTTATTAGTGTTGAAGATACCTTCTCAATTTCCTATAGTTCTTACAGTCGGTGTTCAAACTCAAATAAGAAATCTGTATTTCAAGGTGTAACTCAGTTTTCAACTCTACATACCACATATCCATATTTCTAAAATCTGCAATATATGTTTTTACCATTTTTTTTTTTTTTTTTTTAGTGATAGTCAATTTATTGATCTCTGTCAGTGTTTTCACAATCAATCCAAAACAATCCGTGTAGTTCTTTCACTTATATCTTTCAATCTCTTTGTCAGTAATTTTGTTTCCTTTGTTTTTAATTTTGTTTTTAGTTAATCGTCCCATTTGAGAGTTATTTGAAGAGAAGGGAGGAAACTCTATAAATCTTGAGGCTTTATCACTTTTTGTCCAATTAAGTTTCCACGTCGCCGGCACTCAGTTAAAACCATCTGCAAAGAAAGAAATCAAGACGATTAGAAAACTGGTCTTTCCCCGAATGCTTTTAAATCACCATCATTATTATTTTAAGAATTTACTTTCAAGGTAAGCCGTTGGAATCTGGTTATCATGGATAGACGATATTTTTAGTTTCTTTTTAGTTTCTTTGTTTAATAGCATATCAACCTTCGTGGGTTATTTAATGCCAAAGACATTCTTCTAGGAGAACAATATTGATACAAATTTACCTATAGGGAGAGGGAGTAAAAGTTATCGTCGTAGGAAATGGACACGGCGACACGAGTTCAAATCCTGGACGATACTGATAGCATTTCACTTAGCACTAATACCCTTGGGAAAGGTATGACTCCAATTATTCTCCCTACAGCAATGGGTAAATAGTAGGACAGACTGGATTCTTCAGCCTTGTTAAGGCAACTAGTCTAGGAGAAGGAAAACTCTGAATTCAAACCTATTAAACTCCGCTAAAAAATTGACCTTGTGTCATATCCTGTCCGAGCGGAGAGGTTGGTAAATATGGATAAAGGAATTTCATACCTTTCCCTAGGGTATTTGTCCGAAAGTAAACGTGATAGCGCGACTAGATTTCGAACTCACTTATTTGAGGCTTCAGTCCATCTCTTCAGCGGGTGTCGGTGTAATGGTTAAAACGCTGGACAGCGGAATCGCTGTAAGCGTGTTCGAACACCAGTTGCGCTATTGCGTTCACTGTCGTACAAATACCCTTGGGAAAGATATAAACCCCCTTGTCCTACCAGCAACAGGTTAAATGGCATCACTGCTGTTCTTCTTGAAGGGTGGCTTTGCCATTGGATAGCCCACAATGGTTGTTATGCCATTAAACAAAGAAACTAAAAGCTCTTCAGGCTTTACGTTATGGGGACTCCCCTCTTTTCGATTTATAATTGTACAAAAAGAACCTCAACATCAGATGTTTTAGTATCATACTCAGGGTACACGTTGGTGGGTATATATGTGTGTGCGTATATGTATGTGTGTGTTTATGTGTGTGTATATATATATATATGTGTGTGTGTGTATATATATATGTATATATATATGTGTGTGTGTGTGTGTGTGTGTGTGTGTGTATATGTTTATGTGTAAATGCAGTATATGTATGATTTGGTTTGGTTTCTTTGTTTAATGGCATATCAATCTTTGTAGGTTATTTAATGCCAAAGTTATTCTCCTAAATGAACAGTAGTGGTACTATTTAACGCATGGCTGGGATGTGTATGTATGTATGTATGTATATATATGTATATATATATATATATGTATTTATGTGTGTCTGTATATATACATATATGTGTGTGTATATATGTGTGTGTGTATATGTTTGTGAATGTGTGTATATATATGTGTGTGTGTATATATATACACATATATATATAGTACAATTTAATGGTGACTCAAACTCGGTTAAGTCGTCATAATAAATTTATTTCGGCGGAGAATATTATTGCCATACTCCCCGTCTCGTCATATGACTATTTACATGCTTCTCTCTAGTCGCAGAGTACCAAATGTGGAGTTACAGTTCGTATTCAGAAGATAAAATAAAGGAATTGAAATATAAAAAATGAAAATTAGAAAATAAAAATAAAAATGAAAAATTAAACAATAAAAAATAAAAATAAGAATAAGGTGGATACTTTAGAGATAGTTATATATATATATATATATATATATATATATATATATATATATATATATACTGTCAGCGTATACTATTGCCCTATCTTTTTGGGATAACCAGAAAATTAATCAGTGAGTTTAGATTGTTATCTAACACGACACATAAGCTCAGTCGGTTGGACCAATAGAATACACCGACTGCATCTCTGCAGGGGGATAAGACCCCACTCCCAACGAGTGTCCTGATATGATTCTAAACAATCTGATGGCGAGACTCCAGTAATCCTGCAGCTTTGGGGAATGCAGAATACCCCTTCACTGACATCTGGCCCAGAGTAGTAGCACTTGATAGGGTCCTATCTATGGGTCAAATAGAACTAAACTGCGTACTTATGCTAAACTTAATTACTTAAAATAGAACTGTTTGGACATATAAACTGCGTACATATGCTAAGCCGAATTGTTTGAAATATAACTGTCTTTGACATGGAAACTGTACTTACGCTAAACTGAATTGTTTAATATAGAACTGTTTTGACATTTAATTGTGTGTAAACAAAAATTATACTCATGCTAAACTGAATCGGTTGAATTCGATCTGTTTGACTTGACTGAATAGCTTAAAATAAAAATGCTTTTGACAATTAGATATTGTACTTATGCTAAACTGAATTCTTTGAAATAGAACTGATTTTTTTGTATAAAAATGAATTTGGCATTAAATAACCTTATATGCCCTAAACCCAAGCAAACAAACAAACAAACAAAAATACTAAGGTGAGTCAAAAGTTTTGCAATATTTTCGTTCATGTTAGTTTGCGAAGCGTATATAACGTGTTCAAAGCAGTTCAAGTGTGGCAGGTACAATTGTGGTATTTAGTTTCGTTTGGTTTTATGGCATATCAACCATTGTAGGTTATTTAATGCCAAATCCATTTTAAACGTATTAACAGTTCTATTTCAAATAATTCAGTTTAACATAAGTGCGCAGTTTAAATGTGAAAACAGTTCTATTTCAAAAACTTCAGTTTAGCATAAGTACACAGTTTAGTTCTATTTGACCCAACGATAGGACCCTATCGGGTGCTACCACTCGGGGCCAGAGTGGACTTGGGAGTGATGTCAATGAAGGGTATTCCGCATTTCCTAAAGCTGCAGCATTACTGGAGCCTCACCATGAGATTCTCTAATGTTATATCTAAGAGACTCGTTGGGACAGTCTTACTCCTCTACAACCCCAACCGGCTGGGCCAGACCTGTTATGGCCTCATCTGTGTGTCAGATATGCTTGAACATTATCTAATAGGAATACTCAGAACCATATAACTGTGTGCAAACAAATGACTATTATCAAATAGAAACAATTACTTGAAACAATATAATTATTAGTATTAGATAAGAATACTTGAAACCAGACAACTTTCAACAAATTATTTGTATTTGATAGGAATACTTTATATCATAAAACTATTTGCAAAAAATATTATGAAACAACTGGAAAGAATGTAAATGTAGAATGTGTACAATTCCCAAACACTTAGGCATACATTAACCTCAGACGGGTTGACATACCGTTAAAATCAATCAATCAATCACAGCAGGTTGAATGCAGTACATTCTTTTGTCATTTTATGAGTCAAGAATCTCCTTCAACGGCAAGTATTGTAAACAACCTGAAGCCTGTGTGGTATATCTTGTTTCGTTTCTTCTTTTAATGGCATATCAACTTTCGTAGGTTATTTAATGCTAAAGCAATTCTTGTCAAGCAGCAAAAGTAGTATTTAACCCATAGCCAGTGTTGGGTGGGATAAGGGAGTTCTTATAAGGAACTTGCTTATTACGATGTCTCAGTCCAGAACGTTAGCCACTGCACCACAAGGAATCTCTCACTTTGTGCCATATCTAAACAAAGCTTTGTAAATAACAACATCTTAAATACCTCTAATTATTGAAAACATTGTAAAAAAATATGCCCGACACTAAAATCCGGATTTTTTTCCTTGTTTTCATTATTTAAATTTACTTTTAAAATATTTTTATCTTTTAGTTTTTATTCTAATAAAAGAAAAGGTTTGATATCTTTATTTCATTTTTTTTTCTTCCTATTATCACAGTTCAAGGACTCGAAGTAAGCGAGTTCGATATCTAGTGGCGCTATTAGGTTTAACCAACGTTGATCGAGGCAAATTAGAAGTGTCTACTCACACATCGCCCTATCCCTGTTGTAAACAACGTTTTAAAATCCATATCCGACAGTGGGGAGGAGGAGGAGAGGAGGAGGAAGAGGAGGAGGAGGAGGAGAAATGAAACACTTCAGATTTTACAGCGGAAAACTAAGTTCATGAAGCTAATTATGTTTTTCTATCAATCTAAAGTAGACGAAGCACACTTAACTTTTAGAACATATCAGCCTACTACTTCCGGCTGGGTTCCATTTTACTACAAATCGTATGCACTGTATATTGTACCGAACTTAACATCTTATAACTGATATTTCAAGGTCAGAACAGCTACAAATAATGATAGGATTAAAATAGTGAACATTTTTGTTTGTTTATGGTATATCAACCTTCACGGGTAATTTAATTCCAAAGCCTCCATGTAGAAGAATAAAGTACTACTATTTAACGCATAGCTGAGGGGTTTAGGGAGGTCATACCCTTTCCCAAGGGGCATTAGTCCAAAAGTGAATGTACTAGAGTGACAGGAGTTCGAACTCGTTTACTATGATATTGCAGTCCAACTCGTTTGCCACTACACCACGGATACTCACCTTAATGAACATTTATTGCTTTCTGTTTGATTTGGTTTGATTTGGTTAGGTTAGGTTTGTGACATATCAAC
>OY757936.1:42507285-42611278 GCA_963585895.1 Sepioteuthis lessoniana | reverse complement strand
CAACCAAATAAATACGTTTCATACATTAATAGTATTTTTACAAGATTATCGACCTCAGTAAAAAGTCGTTAAGAGTAAAAAGTGAGTAAAAAGCAGCCAATAAAAAATGTTACCGGTTATTTTAAGGGAGGAAAAATAAATATAAGAATGACTGAAAAGAGAAAAATACAACTTGATAATGTGTTACCAAACTTTGAAGGTGAAGATGTTTACAACTGTCAAGGCAAAGAAAGAAAGAAAGAAAAAAAATTGTGAATAGAAAGTCTTCTTCTTCTTCTTAAAAAGAATGAAAGAAAGAAAGAATATACAAAAGCAACACTGTAGAATTTAAACTCGTCTCACCTTTTTTTCCAGGTATCAAAAATTGAGCACACGTACATATATATATATATATATATATATATATATATATATATATATATATATATATATATATATATATACACACACATAAATTCCAGTGTTAAGAGTTTGTTGTCTCTTTGTATGTATTGGCGACGCCTAATCAATGTTCTTTTTGTTTTGTTTTGGTTTGGTTTTTTTTCGTCTTCTTCTTGACAGAAAGAAAGAATGATTATTATTATTATAAATTCTTTAGAAAACAAAAGAATCCTTTCAGAATTAAGAGCCTTATTAAAGAAAAGAAAATAGAAAATAAATAACGAACTATTGACCCTGTAATTTTCTCTCCTCTTTCAAATGCACTCCAGATTTAAAAAAAAAAAAAAAAAAAGAAAGAAAGAAAGAAGTACAACTAGAAACAAGTTTTACAAAAAATTCGCCGGCCAACGTCTGCTAGAAGAAGCCACCATCAGATGATTAGCTCGTGTGAGTGCAGAGCGAAAGATAAGATGTCGGTGAGTACATAAATGTAAATAAAACATAAATTATATATATGGATTGCCCATGTGTTTGTGACAGAGATTTGACATGCGTTTGGATCGACTGAGCCAATTACCCACGTCGTCTCAGCTGGAGGGTTAGTCGCACAGGTTCAAGTAAATAATAATCGGACGATAACTCATGTGCGTAGTGACGGATTTGTATAGTTTTCTTTTCTTTTTTTCTTTTACTTATGTGTGTGTGTTTCAAGTGACGATTTGTTTTATAATAGTTTTAGTAATCAGAGAATGTTGCCTATAAGAGAGAAATTGTAATACTATGTACTATTGGTTTCGTTACTATGTAGGAATGGTCATATAATGGGGTTTAATTTTTAATATTTTAATATCAGTATCCGCTATGTAAACAATAAGCCGTACTACGAGGTAGCACTGAAAGTTCATAGCCTCACCAAAATAATCCCTTCTTTATTTATACTTGGGTTTGCTTTTTTTTTATATATAGGTAAAAGAAACTTGTGAAACAATATTCTGTATTGACTTGTTAAATAAATATGTAATGTTTTTCTTTTTAATGACATATCCACCTTCGAGAGTTATTTAATGCCAAAGCCATCCCAGTAGAAAAGTTGTGATACTATTTTAACTTTAGCTGACAAGGAAATAATTTGGTACATACCTTTCCCAAGGGTATTAGCCCGAAATCGATTAGTAAATATGTGGAATAGTAAGTGTTTGTTTTGCTTTTTGTTTTTTGTTGTTGTTGTTTGTTTTTTTTTTGTTTTTTTTATTTTATTTATTTATTTATTTATTTTTTTTTTTTTGTTATTCTCTTCTAGGTTAGACTGAAAACATTTTGACAACTCTTCTTACTCTCTGGACAGTAATGAACTTATTCTTGAATTTATTTTCAAATAAAACCTTAGAAATAGAATCATTTTATATTTAAACTGATTACTGTATTTACTCACCTCCTCCGTCACTGTCATGATATGACACAAGGTCAATTTTTAAGCGCTGTAAAGCGAGTTTTCCTTCTTAGAAACTGGTAACCAAGTTAAGGCTGAAGGACGCAGTCTGACCTACTATTTGCCATAGCTGTGGATAGATGAGATGAATTCACGCCTTTCTCAAGGGCATTAGCACGAAGCGAAATGCTAACAATCTCATCCGGGATTTGAACTGGGGTCATCGATTCTATTTACTACGATAACAACAGTCACGCTTACTCAACTCCACAAACAAACAAAAGATTATTGTATCTCGATATTTACTTCATTCAGAAAGTGTCTTAATGGGTGTTATAACAAGACATATTTGCAAGTCTCTGTGTTTTGCTTAAGTTTTGTTTCTTTCTTCTTTTGGGGGGAGAGGGCGGGGGAGAGAGTTGTTTTTGTTTTGTTTTTGTATATATACATTTTTTTTTGGTATGTTTTTTGTTTTTACTATTTGTTGTTTTTTATTTACTTATTTTATTTTATTTTATTTATTTATTTATTTTTGGAGGTGGCGGTTTAGAAGAGTTGAAAAATTTATTTATATTTTGAAATGAAGGTATGGGATGTAAATGGTTGAGGTGTGTTGGGAAAGATTTTGAAGTTGGTCACTTTTTTTTTCTCTTATCCCAATTCACTTATCTTCTTTTGTTGGTTGTTCTGGCTGAAAGGGAATGAATAATGGAAAAGAGACAGAGATACATTCAAACTTAACTTTTATTCCAAGGTTTACAACTATTTCGTGGATTCAGTAAAATAGTCGTCCTCCTGGTGAAAAGTCACGATTAGTCGTACGTCCCACCAACCTTTTTAAGGTGAGCCAGGGCGCAGAGCCGTAGTCCAGACGCGGGTGGTATTTCCAAAAATGGCTTGGGCTTCCTCAGCATTCCCCTGGCGAGGCGCCTCAAGTGCCAGGCGGTAAACCTCACTCTTCAGAGGAGAATTAGAGTATAGGGGCAGTCCTCTGAGGCCAAGGAGTCAGACAGCAAATAACTGTCGAGCACGAACGCTAGCCGGTAGCCAGAAAAATGGGCAGGAGTGGTGTCTACTGTGATCTGATTTGGGTTTTGTTTTTGGCGCCAAGAAGCCCATATTTTCAGGCATGCGTAGATTACGCTTCTTGTCTGTGGCCTCATGAGAGATTGCTATTTTTTCAATTTATTTATTTTATTTTTTGTTCATTTTATTTCTATTTTTATTTTTTTATTTTTAATGTTATTGGGTTTTTAATTATTATTCAATCCCCACAAAAATAATTATAGTTAATATCTGAATAAAGAAATTAGATTTTTAAAGATTAGAATCAAAATTAAATATGATTTTTTTTTAAATTATTATTAAAACAAAGCTAGATGGAAACTACGCAAGGATGCTACATGCTGTTTTGAACAAATCCTAGAATCAGTATCCTACAAAACAGCTGCCATTTACCCTCCATCTCACAAACGATCCAAGAAAGGCAAAACATACTGAGCACAACCGGAAAAGCCAGGACAAAATCATAAGTGACATTCTCCAATGGACTCCTACACAAGGACACACCAGTGTTGGCAGACCAGTAAAAACTTTCATTAGTCAACTCTATGCGGACACTTGATGCCGACTTGACGACTAACCAAGAGCGATGAAAGATAGGGACAGATGGCGAGAGAGTCAAAGGAGTCCGTGCTGTCAGCATGTCTTGATGATGATGATGATGATGATGGGTTAATTTATGTCTAGAGGTTTGGGAATCACGAAGATTGTACGCAGGTCATTCAATAAATAAGGGAATTTAAAAAATAAAAATAGAATTTCTTTAAGAATTTTTTCCATAAATGTAGACTCTGCATTATTTGGAATTGAAAATTATTTTAATCTCGAAAAATATTGCTTTTGCCTCAAAAGAAATATTTTTCGATTTATTCAAAATGGCGAAGAATCAAACACAGTGCTCCAGATTTAAACAGAGGTCTGTCATTAAATCTTCAGTGGCTGAAAAATACAAACCATGTGAAATTTACACAAGAATTTGTGATATGTACGTAGAATCATGTTTTAACAAAAGAAAAGTTTTGGAATGGGCTAATCATAGATTTATTATGACGAGCCTGAGTTGAAAAGACAGTGTATGGAGTGGAAACACACTGACTCTTCGGTAAAGAAAAAGTTCCGAGTGCAGCGGTCAGTAAAGAAGATGATACTAACAATGTTCTGGGATATGAACGAATCCAAACCACTTTTGATTTCCTTGAAAAAAAAGTCAACTGTAAACATTGTTTCCAATTCCCAACTCTTCAGGCAAAATTCCCCTTTTTTACTGAATAACCCTCCTATTTACATTTTTTTTATTTTTGTAGTTCTTTAAGATTTTGTTTGGAGATTTTTACTTTTTAGGGTTTTTAATATTTCGTTATGACGATATGTCAAAATCGTCTGGGAGAATTTTTTAATCGATGTTTGATAATTTTTGAAAATTATTTTTTGGGGTACGAGGATGTACGCAGTCAGTGTTTTCAAGTTTATGTGATGATGTGATATCTGCTGTTAGTGACTATTTTTTACCAATGGCATGCAAGCAAAGAAACACCGATGGAAGAAGTGTGTGGGCTGCAAGGGAGACGATGTTGAAAAATAAACATCATTTGGTCACATTCCTTTAGAGTGTCTTGGTTAGCCTATAAACTTTACACCAGACTCTTATATATTCATTTATAGGTCGAATTTCTAATTTTTGGTATATTCTTATTTCTCAGTGAATTATTAATATTATAATTATATAAATATATTTGAATTGCAAGTTTGCGAAAAGCCTGTTTACATATGGTAAGGGTGATTTGTAAGTTTTGATGAAAGAATTTGTAGTTTTTAGATGTTGGTGGTTAAACAGGTAGAATGCCCGTTTCAGGTTAGTGATCTCGCCATGGGTGTGCCGACATATAGACGGGACAATAAGTATCATTTGTTGGCAACGAGTCGATAGCTGATGGTCAGGTGATGGGGGTGGATAGAATGTGGGTGGTTTGACGGCATTTCTCAGCTGTTAACCGTGATATCAGCAATTACAGTAAACTTGTGTAATGGACTAGTTTTGTTAAAAGGGATTTCTATTTTACAAAAATATGTGGGAGTGATAGAAAGTAGAAAGAAAGAAAGAAAGAAAAAGAAAGAAAGAAAGAAATTACAATATATGTAAAAGAAAGAAAAAAGAAAGAAAGAAAACGATAAAATAAGAAAAAGTACAGAAAGAAAGAAAGAAATTACAATATATGTAAAAGAAAGAAAAAAGAAAGAAAGAAAACGATAAAATAAGAAAAAGAAAGAAAGAAAGAAAGAAAGAAATTACAATATATGTAAAAGAAAGAAAAAAGAAAGAAAGAAAACGATGAAATAAGAAAAAGTACAGAAAGAAAGAAAGAAAGAAAGAAATTACAATATATGTAAAAGAAAGAAAAAAGAAAGAAAGAAAACGATAAAATAAGAAAAAGTACAGAAAGAAAGAAAGAAAGAAAGAAAGAAAGAAAGAAAGAAAGAAATTACAATATATGTAAAAGAAAGAAAAAAGAAAGAAAAATAACTAGAAAGAAAGAAAGAAAGAAAATACTTCCTTGATGTGTAAAATCCAAGATTCCCACCTTGCCAAGCACAATTGAATACATTTAAAACCTAAAACACACAAACTTGTATATTGATATTGAGGAAGTTTACGTTTACCTGACACAAGTCGAAATGGAGGGCGAATGAAAGAGAAAATATGATAGATAGATAGATAGATAGATATGGACACTTCGCGAACGGTCAACATGCATTGCAACGTTGGCCACGTTATGAACATGTGAAAATATGACTTTTAAATTTCTAAATGAAAAAAAGAAAAAGGAAAAACATTAAAGATTATATAAGTTTTTTAAAAAATAAGATCTCAATCTTCCCTTTAAAATGACCAATTATCGTCGAAAGTGACCGAGAAGAAATTTTGGACAATTTCTACCAAATGTTGGACCAGAAAATCAGTAAGTAAAGTAAAGTAGGCGACCTTAGTCGAGGGTGACCAGAAGGCTCCCTTTTCAATAACTACTACACCGAGATGTAGGGGCGGGCGCTACTCCTTTCCCTGGAATGCCCCACTTTACCCTTGATCCTTTCCTTAAAGTGCTGTGTTAAGCAAAGCGGCATCAAGTACTATTTTTTGAGTCTTTGATATGACTCGACCTGGGATTGAACCCCGGTCTTCCGGACCATTGGCGAACACTCTATTCATTAGGCTAAATCTTTGCCTTGAGTCTTTCATAAAACTTGTTACATGAGATATTCCTGCCAATATATATATATATATATATATATATATATATATATATATATATATATGGTGTTTCAAAAAGTTTCTTATCATTTTAGATATTCAGGGTGTTTCAATTTTTCCATAAAATATAAACACAGCATTGTTTTACAGAAAAAATTATTTTAATCTCAGAAAAATATTTGTTTTGAGGCCATTCAAAATGGTGGCAAATCAAATACCATCCTTCAGGCTTTAAAAGAGGTCTGTCATCAAATCTTTGAAGGCTGAGAAGTAGAAAACATCCGAAATTTGTACAAGAATGTGTGATGTGTGTGGAGAAACTTGTTTTAGTACAAAAATGTTTTAAAACGGGCTAAACTTGGATTTGCTACAACGAGCCCGAGTCGAAATGACAGTTTAAAAAGTGGAAACCCATTGACTCTCCGGTAACGAAAAAGGTTTCAGACGTAGTGGGCAGTAAAGAAGTTCATGCTGACACATGAAAAGAAAAGAACTGTCGTTATTGATTTCCTTGAAAAAGTTGCAATTGTTTACAATGTATCCAATTACCAAATCCTTAAGCAATATTCACTTTATTTATTAAATGACCCACTCCCCTTCTTTGGATATTTTTTTTAATTTTACACACACACACACACACACACATATATATATATGTGTGTGTGTGTGTGTGTGTGTGTGTGTGTGAGTAATATAGTTTATTATATTTATAAATAAAGAGTGCTCAATATCGTTAATACAGCATATGTATCGAAGTTAGGATAGTGTAAACAGTCATCAGTGTAAGCTGTCAGTTTCTCACCGATGCAATCATCAGACCAATTCTTGTTTCTACAATATCCTCGCTTACACACATATACACACACACACACATATATATATATAAGCTAGGATATCGTAGAAAATACATACATACATATATATATATATATACAGAAAGAGAGAGAGAGTTTCTTTGTTTTTGATGGCATATCATAGGGTTATTTGATTCCAAACTATCATTAGAGAATGACAGTAATGGTAGTATTTAACCCATAGTTGAGGAGATAAGAGAATCCATACCTTTTTCAAGAGTATTAGTTCGAAAGTGAACGTAATTGCGCGACTGGAATTCGAACTTGCTCATTTTGATGTCACAGACAAGTCCGTTAGCCACTACACCACGGGTCTATATATATATATATATATATATATTTTTTGTTGGTAGGTTTTACGACGTATCAACCTATTTCGGGTCATTTAACGCCGATTTAAATTTCAAGCAACTCAATTTAATAGAAGTAGAGTTGTTGTTTTTTTTTTACAAAGAGTTAAATGTCAAAATAGTTCTATTTCAAACAATTCAGTTCAGCATAAATACACAGTTTAGTTCTATTCAAAAATCAGTTCTTCTTCAAATATTTCCGTTTAGCATAAGTACGCAGTTTAAATATCAAAAACAGTTTTATTTCAAGCAATTCAGTTTAGCATAAGTACGCAGTTTAGTTCTATTTGACCCAAAGATAGGACCATATCAGCTGTTACTACTCCGGGCCAGAGTGGACCTGGGAGCAATGACAATAAAGGGGTACTCAGCATCCCCAAAGCTCCAGCATTACTGGAGCCTCACCATCAGATTGTTTAGTGCCATATCAAGGACACTCGTTAGGAGAGTCTTACCCCTTTGAAGAGATGCATTCAGTGTATTCTACAGCCCCAGCCGACTGTGCCATATAGTGAACAGGTGAGCATAAGCAAATTGTTTAAAACGTTTAGTGAATAGAAAGAAAGAGCTCAAATGCTGTCCAGGTGAGCTGGATAAAACCTAAAAGAAATTAAAATCTCACCTCTTATTATAGCAGTCTTTGTAGTACAATCATCAGATGAATGTTTAGAGTAAGTTGACGAGCGAATAAATTATGTATTCCCGGCACAATGCAATAAATAACCGCATGGCGCAGGAGCGGAAGTAATTAGGAGGAGGAAGGGGTGAAATATTACTGTCAATATATTATACAGATTTCAATACAGGAAATGACTTATTGGAGGGGAAAAAACTTTCAAGAAGAGTAAAAATGGAAGATTTTTTTACTTATTTGGTCTGCATTGTAACTTTACTATTATAATATATGTGCGAATAAATGCTTAAAAAGGAATGAGAGAGAATAACTAATAATGGTAATTGTCTTTTAATTGGAATTTAATTGTCTTTTAATTGTCTTTTAATTGGAATTTAATTGTCTTTTAATTGTCTTTTAATTGGAATTTAATTGTCTTTTAATTGTCTTTTAATTGGAATCATTTTGAGATGAGGCTTCTTAATCTGAGAATTAATTTTTATTTATTGCGGACTTTTCGTCCTCATCTTGGTAGTTTTTTTGTGTTGTTTCTTCTTTCACTACAGGGGGTGTCCTCGTGGTGTAATGGTTAAAGCGATGGACTGCGGAATCGTAGTACGCGAGTTCCTACTCCAGTCGCGCTATTACGTTCACTTTCGGGCAAATACCCTTGGGAAAGGTATGAACACACTTATCCTCCTAGCTATGGGTTAAATAGTACCACTACTGTTCTTCTGGGAGAATAGCATTGGCTTTAAATAACCTACAAAGGTTGATATGCCATTAAACAAAGAAACCAAACCAATTCTTTCACTACGTTTCGGCCAAATTTCACCTCTGGCCTTCTTCGAGTAATTTACCGTGACCTCGAATAGGAATGATGAGTCTTGTAACCGTATCCCCAGTAATTACTGCCTTCCATAGTTGTTGTCTATCGCACCATCCGAGGTCGCGGTGAATCACCTGAAGAAGGCCAGAGGTAAAATTTGGCCGAAACGTAGTGAAAGAAGAAACAACACAAAAAACTACCAAGATGAGGACAAAAAGTCCGCAATAAATAAAAATTAATTCTCAAACTAATAATGGGTTGAATACCTAATCAGGCTGTCAAAATGATAGAAAAAATTGGGATAAGTAATCTTATATGTACATTTGCAATGGGTAAATTGTCGTCTAAATAACACAAAAATGAAAATAACAATGATATCTCACTTTTGATATATTTACCAACATTAAATGAAAATATCTTGAAATGCTACAGATTAAATTTATTCAAAGAAATCCCTATTGAGTTCAATCAAGGCAGTCAGATGACTTGGGAATTTTCTGCAAGTCTTTCTAACAGTCTCCTCGTTAAATTGGTAAATAATGACGTTATCCTTGCCTACAATTCATCTTTGGTGTTGCATGAAGTTTTGTTGGTCTCTCACTGAATCGTAACCTTATTTACCAACCCCTTCGCTTGGGCAGGATATGCCACAAGGTCAATTTTTAAGCGGAGTTTAACAGGTTTGAATTCAGAGTTTTCCTTCTCCTAGACTATTTACCCACATCTGGAGGGAGAATAATTGGATTCATACCTTTTCCAATGGTATTAGTGCTATGTGAAATGCAATCAGTCTCGTCCGGGATTTGAACTCTTGTCGCCGTATCCATTTCCTACGACGATAACCATTACACCACGGGCACCTCTCACTGAACCATAACCAACACATTATAATCAAGAGGATTGCAATCTGGAGAGTTAGGCGGCCAGATGTTAGAGGTAATGTGGTCGCAGAAATTTTCTCACAGCCAAGGCTGGATTATTTTGGATATGAGATATGGGGCAGAGTCCTTTATTTGAAAAAAAAGTAACGGATTTCTTTTTAAAAATTTCGCACACAAATTATATCGCACAAATTTTAAACATAACGCCACCAACGGAAAGAGAATGTTTAAAACTTTCTCATTTCTTCGATTCATTTAAATATCCTCACGCCCTGACGAAGGTTTTGTTTTCACATTTAAAAACCAAAACGTTTAATGTTAACAATAAAATAAAACCATCCACTGAAAACCTTAAGTTTTCATATTTGTACATTTTCATACAGTCGGATTCAGTTCCGGTTTTCCCATTTCTCTCTCTCTCTCTCTCTCTCTCTCTCTCTCTCTCTCTCTCTCTCTCAATATATATATATATTTTCTTGCAATTTCTCTTTTGGTCTGATTCAATGCTGGAGAATTTGGTAATAAATAATACCAAATAATACTGCAATGTGATACATTAAAACAGGATTAAAAGAAAAAAGAGATAAGAAATTGGAATAATAAAGAATAGGATTAAGAATTAAGAATAAAAAAAGAATAATACGAGGAAGAAGAATAAGAAGAATGAAGAATAAGAAAGAATAAGAATAAAAATGAAGAATAAGAATAAGGAATGAAGAAAAAGATAGAATAAGAATTAAGAATGAGAAGAATAGGAATTAGGAATAAGAAAGAATAAAAATTAAGAATAAGAATTAATGAGAATGAAGAATAAAAAAAATAAAAATTAAGAATAAGAATTAAGAATAAGAAAAATAAGGAAGAATAAGAATTAAGAATAAGAAAAAATAAGTATTGGAATAAAGAATAAGAAAAAAATAAGAATTAAGTATAAGAATAAAGAATAAGAAAGAATAAGAATAAGAATGAAGAACAAAAAAGAATAAGAATGAAGAATGAAGGATAAGAAATAATAAGAATGAAGAATAAGAATAAGAATGAAGTAAAAAAAGAATAAGAGTGAAGAATGAGAAAGAATAAGAATGAAGAATAAGAAAGAATGAAAATTAAGAAAAAGTATTAAGAATAAGAAAGAATGAGAATTAAGAATAAGAAAAATAAGAAAGAATAAGAATTAGAATATGAACGAATAAGAATAAGAATTAGGAATAAAAAAGAACAAAAAATACTGGAAACAAACAACACGAATTTACAAGAATAAATGTTATAATCACGTAGGCAATAAACTCACGACTCTTCCTAGACGTGACAAAAAAGAACTCAAATCGTTGGACCGATTGACCAAAAAACTACTGACTATGCACAACACCCTACACCACACGGATGATACAGATTTTCTCTACGTGGAGGATGCCTAAAAAAAAAATGAACACTCAGAATATGACAAGATGATAAAAGTGGAAATATTTGGGAAAGCAACAAAGAAAGAAAAATGTATAAAAAGAAATTTTTTCAAGGAAAATCTTAGAGACAAGTATATTTTATCATCAACAATCATAAATACGCAAGGGACACCAATAAAGAGAACAGACCCACACAAAATAAAACAAATAAAATAAAATAAGTTAAAGGAATCCAGTTGTTCTCAGAGGCCCCTAACAGGAAGCTGGAACGACACATGCCTGGAAAAATTACCGCCCGTGCGCAAAAGAGAAATTCGATCTCATTTCAGCCTTGACCATAGCATAAAAACGATCCTCATTCATGCGCCCACTAGCAGCGAATACATGGCTGATTAGGTTTAGTTGCCTAGTTCCATGTCTGCTGCTAGCGAGCCGAAACTGCCGAAACCAACAACATAAAAACACCGACTTTGGAGGTATGAACAACCAAAAATTAGTGTATTTGAATGCCTTATTCAGGAAAAACGACTGTACTCAAATAGTCTAGGAAGATATTCCTCGCTACGGAGTAGCTGTGTGAAAGCGCCAAAATAAAGTTGAAATTAAAAAGGTATTTCCTATCTTCGTCTCCTTCCTTTTCTTCCTTTGCAGCCTTTACAAACAAGAAGACGCCAACGAATTAAGATGGAGTAAGAAGAAAACCAACGGAGTCAAATATCTAAACCCCAAACCCTTAAAGCCAAATAACCAATTACATAATCTTCATAACCCCTACACAATGCGGCCGATATAAATTCTATCTGGACAAACTATATCAAGGCGAAAATAGACAAAATTAAAGAAAGAAAGCCAACGATTAAAAAATGCAGGAAGTTAACCGCTCGGCGGGAAAAAAGAAAACCCGTAAAGGATTTTCTTTTTCTTCTCAAGTGGTTTTCTTTTGTCCCCCACCCCACCTAACTGTTAACTTTCTGCATTCTCTATCGTTGGCTTCTTTCACGGTCATTTTTTTTTTTTTTTTTTTTTTTTGACGAGCGAAAAATAGAGATCTTTTTTTCAGAAAGAATCTGCTACTATACAATTATACAGTCAAGAAACAATTCTTAATAACAAATGATTTATTATTCATAACTTACCCTTTCAAATATTCTTATCTTGTGCGAATAACTCTTAAACAGATCTATTTGGCTCATAGATGGACCCTAACATGTACCACCACTCCGGACCATTGTGGACCTGGGTGTCATCAGATGTAGTTTAGTTTCATACCCAGGACATTCCTTTTTAGAAGGTCTTACACCTCTGCAAAGAGAGATTGTCAAGCCCAATCGACGGAAATGCTGTAATTTTTTATTGTATTTTTAAACTTCAAGAGAGGTCAGTAGCCAAAGTGATATACGTATATATATATAAAGAGAGACAGTGACAGATTGACAGGCAGAGAATAGGAGATCTTGGGGCTTGACTTTTTGAAGGAAAATTTGTGTTGGGCGTTAGTATACCCACGAGGTCTTCGCTCACTTCATCTAAAACTTTCAAATAGGAAGTTTTGGGCTCCAGAATATAATATAGTAAATTGATTTTAACGGAATGTCATACTGTCTGGGGTTATATTTTCCAAGAGGTTAGTACGTTCATATTTACTCTGTTTGTGTAGTTTTGTTTGTACACAATTCTATCGAATATGAATAATTTTCAAACATCTATTTGACTCATTGATGGGACCTTTAGAGGTACTACTATTCCGAGTCTTAGTGAACCTGGTAGTAATGGCACTCCAGACTCTCCAGATCTCCAGAACCATCAAATACATTTTAAGGTCATTCCCAGAGGACCAATATATAATAGAGATGAAGCTTATACGATTACAGAATATTTCAGGAACTTAGTGTTTTGGTCTCTAAATGTTCGCCTAAAATTTGCATCTTGGTACGTTCTTTCTAAATGTATAAAAAAGGTATCATTCTTAGCATTGTTTTGGTTTCTATCTGATTATCACTCACTAGCTAAAGTACCCATTTATGCTGGCTCAAAGCAAAAACTTGGATCACAGTTACTCATAATGAGAAACTTGGTTTTGATATTCAACTGGTAAGCTGATGAAGATTTTTAAAAAATAACATCTTACAGAAAAGTGATTTACCAACCAAATTTTGATGTAATGAAGTTTATATTGTTCTATGAAAGTCATACGGTGAAATATTTTTGATATAAGCGAGAGACACTCAGGAAATTCATCATTTAAACATTTTTGTTTTTATGTCGATTGTTAGTTGTAATTAAGCAATAATGCTGTATCATGATTTTACATCGACATTGACGTTTCATTAAGTATGAATAATTATTTCATTTTATTAAGACTAATAATTCGTTGTTTTTTTATTTAATTTTCTTTTATTCTATGTAGAAATTTAAGTCTAAATAACGATTAGTTACGTCTTGCAGAAACATGACTTCCCGCCGATAATTGCTGAAGACTTGTTCTCCCTTTTGCGATTTTTTTTTAATTCAGTCGGGCTCAGTAAGTACCCATACTATATTAAGTAGCTCACGAACAAGTTGCTTCGGCAAATAAAAGCTTCTTATTTCAGCTTGGTTTGGTTTCTATATTTAATGGCATATCAACCCTCGTGGGTTATTTAATTCCGAAGCCATCCTTGTAGAAGAACAATAATAATACTATTTAACCTACAGCTGGGGTAATAAAGGGGTTCATACCTATCCCAAGAGTATTTGTCCGAAAGCTAACATAATTGCACGACTGGAATTCGAACTCGCTTACTACGATGTCGCAGTCGAGCAGGTTAGCTACAATGCCATAATATACATATACCGTCAGAAATATTTTTTCAAACGAAAAATTCGTTTTTTTATCTGAAAAGTCAAAACAAAACAACACAAATCGAAAAACAAACAAACAAAAAATAACACCAAAGCATTGAATCTAATGTTCCAGCGTCAAAGCATAAAATCCCACCAAAAATGTAGCAAGTACTGAAAGATTCTTTGCTTTTACAATAAACATCGTTTAGCGAGCTGTCCACGCTAGCCATTAATCGCAGATTTAATCTCAGCAAATGCTCCACTAATCTGACCTTGTACCAAAGTTTGCTCCATTAGAACTAAATCTCTGTAAAATCTTTGTAAAGCATTTTTTATCTCCACAACCACCACCACCACCTTCACTCAACATAATCTCTCTCTCTCTCTCTCTCTCTCTCTCTCTCTCTCTCTCTCTCTCAAAAACAAATAACAACACTTCTAACGGTTGTATTCAACTCTGGTATTTACTGGAGTTTATTTCAACCTGTGATAATAGCAATTTTTTATGAACAAGTCTGGGCTTGTTTATGCAAAAGGAAATCTAACAACCTAAAGGGTTAAAAAAAAAAAAAAACAGTGTGTATGGCTTTACACAGACACCTCTCTCTCTCTCTCTCTCTCTCTCTCTCTCTCTCTCTCTCTCTCTCTCTCTCTCTCTCCGATATATCTATGTTTAAAGTGTTTACTTGAATAAGATCTTCATAGATAGATATGAACATAGTAACACAGATATGAACAGAAAGAAAGAAAGAAAGAAAGAAAGAAAGAAAGAGGGACACTGACTGAGATAGATAGATAGACAGATAGATAGATAGATCTTCACACAGCCAAGTGTGGAACAAAAACAAATTGTTTGAGCGAAATTAAGGTATGTAATTTGTATAGCAAAATCTTTCGAAGTGGAAAGGTTTTGCCTGCCTCGAAAATGAGCATTGAAAATCTTGGTTTTTAGTTTGGATTGAACACCAATCACCGGAGTTAATGAAAACACTCAACTATCTGTCTAACCTCATTTTCAATAATATGTGTTATTTCTTCTTCTTCTTCTTCTTCTTCTTCTTCTTCTTCTTCTTCTTCTTCTTCTTCTTCTTCTTCTTCTTCAATTACTACTCCTTTTTTTTTCTCCACTCTTTTTATAATTTCTTTTCGTGTTTTCTTTTGTTTTCTATCCTTTCTCTCTTCAAATCTTAAAATAAAATATTAACTTATCTTTTCTCTTTATTTCCTTTCGCTTCTCCGTCTCTCTCTTCCTCTTTCTATTTTCATGCCCTATATGTTATTTCTGCTTCGTTGTCGTTAATGTTATTACTGCTGTTGCTTTTCTTCTTCTTCTTCTTCTTCTTCTTCTTCTTCTTCTTCTTCTTCTTCTTCTTCTTCATTATTATCATCATTATTATTTCTCTTCCTAGTTCAACTTTCTCTTGCATTTTCTCTTTATCGCAATATTAAAATGGATACTTAAGATATTTTAAATCCCATGTTTATCGCAGTTAACCTATTTATTTTTAACTATCGGTGAGTAAACAACAATTTGTTTTGTGTGGCGTAACATTTATAGTCTTAAGAAATGGACACGAAGAGATTAGTTCAAATTCTAGACAGAGCCTTTAGCATTTCACTTCACGTCTATGTCGTTGGGAAAGGCATGAATCCATCCTTCTTCTCATAACTGGAAGGGAGAGCTTTCCAGCAATGAGTTGGGCAAACTGGGCTCTTTAGCCTTGGTACAGCAACCGGTCTAGGTGAAGGTACTATTTACCAACCCCTCCGCTCGGGCAGGATATGACACAAGGTCAATTTTTAAGCGGAGTTTAACAGGTTTGAATTCAGAGTTTTCCTTCTCCTAGACTAGTTGCCTCAACAAGGCTGAAGAACCTAGTCCGTCCTACTATTTACCCATAACTGGAGGGAGAATAAGGGGGTTCATACCTTTCCCAAGGGTATTTGCCCGAAAGTGAACATAATAGCGCGACTGGAGTACGAACTCGCGTACTACGATTCCGCAGTTCATCGCTTTAACCATTACACCACGAGGACACCCCAAAAATAGCGTTTATAGCGTTTATAGGAAATGGACTCGGATACCCGAGTTCAAATTCTAGGTGAAGGTAAACTCTGAATTCACACCAGCACTACACCGCTGAAAAATTGACCTTATGTCTCATCCTGTTCGTGGCGTAGAGGTTGGATTAATATCAACAACTTATTTTCTCTCAACAACTCAACCTCATCAAAAGTTTGGCAGTTTTAACTGCTTATGAGGCGAGAGTTTAATGTGTTCCTTAAATGTTGGAGAAACTGGACCATAAAAACATTATTTACCCTAACACCTAGTTTTCACTGTCTCTAAATACTAAAAAAGAACATTGCCAAATACTTCCACACTGATTCACAAAAGTGTACAGCCCACAAATTGTAACGTATTCAGTTTTCACACCCAACTCGGTTTAATATTTTGGTAAAATTTCGTTGATTTTTAGAAAGACAGCATCAAGCAGTTCATAAAATCAAACAGTGACACATTCACATTTCGGGATTACCTCCCTTGTCTGACACAGACTCTTCTTACGAACGACAGAAAGCAACACCCTCCGTTTCCCAAGCTATATATTCGAGTATTCAAGTAGAGGCGCAAGGACGAATCCTTCCCTTTTTTATCCATAATGTGTCAGAAACAAGACCTATTTTCCACCAAGGACCCGGCATTCTACTAGGGGCAAACTACACGTTACTCACTGTTCACTACATAGAAAGTTTTCACCTTCAATAATTCTGGAAGCAATAACGAAAGGAACCCGAACAAGTATGTGATTCTATTATAGATACATAACTATATTTTACTGATTTCACACACATACTCATATACACATCCTAAAAGAAACTTTATATATATATATATATATATATATATTCCAATTCAATTCACACATCAATGAAAATCTGTTAAATTACACACAAATTGTTTTAATTTTTCTAGACTCCATGAAGACCCAGTAATTATTACCTTGTGCCTGACTTGAGTTTACCTAATTTATATTCTCATAGAATGTGACCAAATGAAGTTTATTTTTCAACATAGTCTTCATTGCGATCAATACCCTTCTTCAATTGATGTTGCTGAACTTGGATCCCATTGGCCAAAAAAATATCAACAACAGATATGACGTCATCGTATGAACTTTTAAGTTTACACTTATTAAAGGATTTTAGAAATTAAGATAAATAAAAAAAAATACGAGCATTTTTTTTTAATTTTAATAATTTTTTTCATTTAAAAAATTGTTTATTAATCATAAAATAACTCCTTATATTCTTGCTGATGTACAAGGAGTTGCTCATAGCGTTTACAGGAAATGGACTCGGATACCCGAGTTCAAATTCTAGACGAGGCTATTTACATTTCTCATAACGTTTATACCTTTGGGACAGGTATGAATCCAACAATTCTCTTTCTAGCTATTGGTAAAATAATAGGGCAGAGTGGGCTCTCGATCCTCGGTATTGCAACAGGTCGGAGAAAACGAAAACCCTGAATTCAAGTCAGTTGTAGATATGAAAAGGCATGGGCACGGCCATTCTATTCCTTCCCAAGATACGCTTGTTGAATAGAGGCCTCAAGACCAAATCAGTTGTGGATACGAGTCCTATATATGTTAGAGTAGCAGTTTGCAATTATCAACTATATTTCACTAAAGAAGGCCAAAACCGTTGATTCGATTCTAATTTTCCTTCTTTGGTCTTAGTTGTTGGTTTTCTATTAAATACAAATACTGAATGAATAGTAAATAAATAAGGATTCTATTCTGTGCACTTTAAATTCGCTTTAATCAAAGTTCCGTCAATAAAAAGTAAAATTGGCTGGACGTTTTTATAACATATGACCGAAAGAGATCTCTTTCTTATTTATCGTACACACAAAATAATGATTGCAACTAGTGCCCACGAGAGCATTCACCAGATGTAATTAATGCTGAGACTTTCTTCAAAATGGAAAAAAGAGGTTTCTGCGCATAGGATCAGCGCATAGTGAAACGTCGATGAAATTTGTAAAAAAAAAAAAATAGAAATAATTAAAAATAATTTTTTGACCAATCCGTGACCTTCGCTGTAAAAAACAAAAAAAAACAATCTGATCCGATCAGAAGAGAAAAACGATATAAAAGACAAATTTCTCGACAGCGGGGCCAGATCCAAAGAAGGCAGACGACATTCCGCAGACCAGAACTCTAACTGAGTGAGAGACAGACAGACAGACAGACAGACAGACAGAGACAGAGACAAAACTCGAAACCAAGCATCACCCACATTGACTTTTCTCTTCTCCCCTTTGAAGGAAGCGACTAACCCGTAAATCACCAAACACCCCCTCTCCTCTCCGCACTCGTAACATCTGATTGACCGCGTGCGCGTAAGTCTAACAATCCTACCACTATTAAGCATAGGTCATTTTTCTATCTTTAATTCCATATCAACACGTCTTTAAAATTTTATTTTAACTTTTTACTTATTTGTTTCTAATACAACTGTTAAAATTTTTATGTGCCTTCGTGTTCTTTGTTTTTGCAACAGTGTTTATTTCTTTCCTTGCAACTATACACTGATATAACAATATCAACCTTCGTTGGTTATTTAATGCCAAATCCTGTGTTTACTCATAAAATTAATGATATTTGTAAACATATTTTGTTGATACACAGCAAGATGATCAAACAGTTCTATTTTTAACAATTCACTAAAGCATAAATCTAAGTTAAATGGTTCCAAGTATTGCTATGTATCGCTAAAAATTCAATTAAACATCAGTCATTTGTTTATACACAGCTAAATTATCAAACAGTTCCGTTCCAAACAATTTAATTTAGCATGTAATTTGTTTTCATAGTTTAAATGTCAAACAGTTCTATTTGACCCGTAATTAAGATCCTATCTGATGCTACCACTCCGGGATAGAGTGGACTGGGGAGCAATGGCAATGGAGGGATACTTCGCATTCCGTAAAGTTCCAACATTACTGGATCCTCGCCATTGGATTGTTTAATGTCATAAACAGGGCACTCGTTGGGGGAGTCTTACCACTGTGCAGAGATGCAATCGGTAGATGCTGGTCTATAGCCCATGCGTATTTATTATAACGAATTCATTTGATTCAAAATTTATTCTAAAAAATACTGCATGAAATATTGACATTCATAATACACAGTTTTGAAAAGAAGCAGTTGAAGCTTATTGCTGTAAATTACAATCAATTCATTACCAAAAAAAATTAGACACTCCATAAACACAACTTCATCTCCAGAATTTCTATACGGAAACCATGACGCGTGATTTACTCCTGGTCACTTGGACTTCGTAAGAACTGCAACTTGTAAGAGATCATTTTCAAGCGTTTCCACAAAACCTCTCGAAGAGTCTGGAATGTAATTTGTAAAAATTCTGACCAGTAACTCCTTGTTTGGTTTCGGTTTCTTTGTTTAATGGCATCTCAACCTTTACAGGTTATTTAATGCCAAAGCCATGCTTCAAGAACAATAGTGGTACTATTTAACCCATAGCTGGGAGAATAAGGGGGTTCATACCTTTCCCAGGGGTATTTGCCCGTAAGTGAACGTAATAGCACGACTGGAGTACGAACTCGCGTACTACGATTCCGCAGTCCATTGCTTTAACCATTACACCACGAGGACACCCCCTTAGTAACTCCTTGTGGTGTTCCGTGGATTACATAAGTAATTAATACGAACAAGCTCCAATCGCTTTTCTGATGTTGCTGATCTTCCGGGACTTTTACAAATATCGTATTGTTTAAAATTTCTTATACCAATTGAATCGGCTAATCGGCTATGATTTCTGGAAATGTGATCTAAAATCCCGTTATATGACAGTAAATTAATTCCCTTTGTTTAATTAAAACACTAACCTTTTCAGTTGCTATAGATTTTATTACACTGATTGACAACAGAAGACCTGGTGCTGCCGAAAGTTTCAATAATAAACTTCAACTAATTCTCTACAAAACTATGCATCGTGAGACTCAAATTGATTTTCAAATGAACTGCGGAAACTGTTTATTTATTTTGCCAACACCTTGTACATTATACATATATATATATATATATATATGTGTGTGTGTGTGTGTGTGTGTGTGTGTGTTGCTGATCCGTATAGCAGAAAAAAAACTAAAAACAATTAAAATTTCTCTCTCTTATGCCCACTCAACTAATGTTAATTTCATGTATTTTCTTTAAAAGCGAAAGAGAAAACATGTGAAGTTTTTAATAAAGAAAGGAAAGAAAGAAGACGAGATTTAAATCGTTTTAGCGTTGTAAACAATGAGCCATCTTCACCTATTGGGGCAAGCTTCAAAAATTAGTAAACCAGTTTGCATACCTCGGCAGCAATATCTCATTTACTGAAAGTGACGTCAACATAACGAAGGTAAGGACTGCTACTAACAAGTCGATCTTTATAAAAACCTGATCTCTCTGATGAAATGAAATGAGATTTCTTCCTCGCAATTGCTGTGTCAGTACTACTTTATGGATGCACCAACTGGACGCTAACGAAACACACGGAGACAAAGCTAGAGGGGAACTACTTAAGAATGCTGTGTGCTGTTTTGAACAATATATATATATATATATATATATATATATATATATATATATAAAGAGTGCTTAATATCTGTAGACAAGTACATATATCAAAGTAGGGTTGGCGTAGACACAGTCAAAGGTGCTTTACTTCTCTTGTATTGATCTCTCTTTGATCAATCTATCTATCTATCCATCTATCTCAGCAGATTTGTCAACGAGCTGGGGTTATTTCTGTTCTTGCCCATTGCCCAAACGAGTAGAGTGTTCACCAATGGTCCGGGAGGCCGAGGTTCAATCTCAGGTCGAGTCATACCAAAGACTCAAAAAAATAGCTCATGAAGCCTCCTTGCTTAACACTCAGCATTATAAGGTAAGGATCAAGGGTAAAGTGGAGCAAGTGTAGAAGCTATTGAAAAGGGAGCCTTCGTGTCACCCTCAACTAAAGCCGTCAACTTTGCTTTTACTTATATATATATATATATATATATATTAAGAGTTCTTGATATCTGTAGACGAGTACAGATATCAAAGTTGGGTTGGTGAAGACACAGTCAAACGTGCTTCACTTCTCTTTGTGTTGATCTCCCTTTGATCGATCTATCAATCTATCTCAGCAGATTTGTCAATGAGCCGGGGCAATTCCTGTTCTTGTATCACTGTGAAACTGAATGGTTGTCAGTTACCATGCGAACACACGGAACCAAAAAAAAAGGAAGAAACGAATTCAGTCCGTTGTCTGGTTTCGTCACATTTCCCGTGAGGAAGTAATAAAAATTAAAATCACAAACCATGTATCCGTTTCTCTGTTCATAAAATCAAATATCTTCGTCTATTATATTTACTTTTTTATTTTTATTTTTTTATTTTTTTCTCTTAGTGATTCATGCATCTTTCGCCTTTATGAAATTTCCAACCAATTCCGTCATCATAAAGGCCTGTAGATATCATGAACTTGTGACAAGTGTGTGTGTGTGTGTGTGTGTGTGTGTGTGTGTGTGTGTGTGTGTGTGTGTGTGTGTGTGCATAGGTATCTATATATAAAGTAATGTAAATAAGAAAAGATTGTTTTAAAAAGTGCTCGATACTATTGTTGAGCACTTTTGAAAACATACTTTTCTTATTTCCATAAAACTTTTTTTTTTAATATTATAATCATGAATACAAGAAGTCCGTTTGTTAAAGTTTCATGTGGTGTGCATAATCATCCGACAGATTGTTTTTAAAGTCAAAGTCAAAATATATTAAATTCAAAGCCTACGCACACACACATATATATATATATATATATATATATATATATGTGTGTGTGTGTGTGTGTGTGTGTGCCAGCATGCATACATTGGTGTTGTTTCGATGAAAAAAAAGTCATAGTACGTATATTACTGGTATCGGTTTTGTTTTGTTTTGTTTTGTTTTTGTTTTTTTGTGCATCTTAGAGAAAAAAAGAGTTTGTACGTGTTGATGGTTCTGCTTGTGCAAGAGTGTAAGAGAGAGAGAGAGAGAGAGAGAGAGAGAGAGAGAGAGAGAGAAGATGAGTGTACGTGTGTGTGTGTGTGTGTGTGTGTGTGTTAGTGTTTCTCTGTGTACGAGAGTGTGCAACAAAAACAGAGATAGAGTGTGTGTGTGTGTGTGTGTGTGTAAGTGCGTGTGCGTACCTATGTATTTGTGTGTGTGTGTGTGTGTGTGTGAGACAGAGAATGTGTGTTTTAGTGTTTTTCAGTGTACGAAAGCATGCATGAGTGAGAGAAAGAGAGAGAGAGAGAGAAAAGGAGAGAGGGAGTGCGTATTTGTGTTTTAATGTTTCGGTGTGTGAGTGTGTGAGAGAGAGAGAGAGAGAGAGAGAGAGAGAGAGAGAGAGAGAGAGAAAGAAAGAGAGTGTGTGCTTGCGTTTGTCTGTGTGTCTATTATTGTTTCTATGAGTGCGAGCATGTATATGTTAGAGAGAGAGAGAGAGAGAGAGAGAGAGAAAGTTCGTGTGTGTGTGTGTGTGTGTGTGTGTGTGTGTGTGTGTGTGTGTGTGTGTGTGTAAGCGTTTCTCTGTGTATATGCGTGTGAAAGAGAAAGAATACGTGTTTATCTGCGAGTGGACATGCACGTGGATATGCGGGTGACTTAATGCCACAGAAAATGGAATGAGCGAGTCGTGTTCAAATTCTCGCAGAAATTGTTGGCGGGATTTAGCTGACTTCCCACCAAATCAGATTGCCATCACGAAAAATACTTGGTTCCTTCGGCACCCCATATTAGGGCGCCTCAGGCGCCCAGCCATGAACTCAGCTCTGCAAAGCAAATATTGTCTAAGGGGACGTCCTCCAGGAATTCAGATTAATAACTCCTACCTGCTGCGAACGCCCATAGGCCCCCCACCCCCAGAAAACCGAGGGGGTGCCAGCTCGTAAGATTAATGCTGAGGCTGGTTGCATTCATTTTGTTCGAATTCGCTTTGGGGAAAGCATAATTCCACCTCTTCTCCCTCCATGAGAAAAATAGTCGGACAAACTAGACTCGCTAGTGTTAGCGATGAACAATCCGTCTAAGGAAATGAACAACTCTGAACTCAAAACCATGGTGAAAGTGATAAGAAACTATTCTATTTCACTCAAGCAGTGTTGATTGGACTGGCTAATCTTTATGGAGGGAAACTAATCTTGGAGAAGGACAACCCTGAATGGCCAACAAGTCATAGGCCGGCATAACAGGGTAACTCACCATCTCTTATTGACTTTTGGAAAGACCTGAGTTCTGCAAAGAATTGTGAAAAGACTATATTTTTGTAGCTGTTTAAGAGTTTTCGCATATACTGACATGGTAAAAATTATTCCAATCTAATATTAATAATTTGGACACAGTCGTTTCTGTTTCCTTGTTTAATGGCACATTGATATTTGTGGTTTATTCAATACCAAAGCTATCTTTGTGGAAGAACAGAAGTGGAACTATTTAACCCATAGCTTAGGGGATACAGGGGTTCATGGCTTTCACGAGTGTATTAGTCCGAAAATGAAAATAATAGTGCAACTGGAGTTCGAACTCGTTCACTATAATATTGCAGACCAACACGACTCCACAGGGATTCCCTGCACATAGTTGTATAGTTTAGACTAGGTTATTTAGTTTAATGACACATCAACCTATGTAGGTTATTTAACGCCAAATCCGGTTTATACATATAATTTTTAAATAAGTAGATTTTAGGTAACATTTTTAAAACGAGCCAGAGCTCATTTGTTTGCACACAATTAAATAGTTTCAGGTATTGCTATCAAATACTAACAATACAATTTAATATTAATCACTTTTTTTAATAAAGTTAAATGGCTTTGAGTATAGTAAATGATTAAACATTTCTATTGACCCTAACAGGTACTACCACTCTGGGTCAGAGTGGACCTGGGAGTAATGGCAATGAAGAGGTACTCCACATTCCCAAAGCTCCACGACTGGAGCCTCACCATCAGATGCAGTTTAGAGTCATAATCAGGACAATCGCTGCAGGGGTCTTAACCTTCCGCAGAGATGTAGCCGGCCTATTGAACAGTCCAAGCCGATTGCACTATATATGGTTTAAGTAATAATTTCTATGTAATAATAGTCATTTGTTTGCGCACAGTTATACGGTTTCAAGTTACTAATAATATTCTAACTTAACAATAATTACTTCAGTTGACTATTTCTTATTAAAATGATAAAGTTATATGGCATCAAGTATTCTGATTGAATACCAATAATTTTTAAACAGATTTATCTGACCCAGAGTATAAGTAACCTAACAGGTTTTATTTGTCTCTGCCTCCCACCAGACAAGACTTGACACAAAGTCAATGACTCGAAGGTCGGCTTAAAGTGGGGATTAGGGGAGGGGAAGGTCGGGTACGAGCCGAGGCTCGAACCCTGCTGCACTTTGCTGGTCATCGGCTCACTTAGTGCAATGTGAGCCTGGTGAGCCTAGCTCGACATGGACCCAAATATGGGTCCAGGCACGGATACCTGATTACAGCTTAAACTGGTCAACGAGATCCAGTGCTATACTTGCTGGTTAATGACCGTTGCGCGCCCACCCAACCAAAAGGCCGAGGGGCAGGCAAGTTTGGTTTGGTTTGGTTTGGTGGGTTTTATGGCATATCAACCTTTGTAGGTTATTTAACGCCTAGTCCATTTTTATGTAAATAATCTGTTCTATTTAAAACAATTCAGTTTATCATAAGTACACAGTTTAATTGTCAAAAACATTTATTTCAAACTATTCAAGAAGTTATATGTAACAATTCAGTTAAGTGTAAATACAATTTTAATGTCGAAAAACAGTTCTATTTCAAATAATTCAGTTAAGCATAAACACGCAGTTTAAATGTAAGTACGGTTTAATTGTCAAAAACATTTCTATTTCAAGCTATTCAGTTTACTCAAACAGTTCAGTTTAGCATAAGAATGCTGTTAGTTCTATTTAACCCATTGATAGGGCCCTATCAGGTGCTACCACTCCGGGTCAGAGTGGACCTGGGAGCGATGGTAATGAAGGGGTGCTTTGCATTCCCAAAAGCTCCAGCATTGCTGGAACCTCACTATCAGATTGTTTAGTGTCATATCTAGGACACTCGTTAGGGGGTCTTACACCTCTGCAAAGATGCAGTCAGTGTATTCTACCGCCCCAGGCGACAGAGTAATACACAGAGTTAAATTTCAAACAGCTTTATTTCGGATAATTCAGTTCAGCATAAGTACACAGTTTAGACGTCAAAACAGTTCTATTTCGATCAATTCAGCGTAGCATTAGTACGCAGTCTCAATGTCGAAACAGTTCTATTTTAAACAATTCAGTTAGGCATAAATACACAGTTTAAATGCAAAAATCAGTAAAGTGAAAGAAGCATGGTATATAGTTCTAATTAACCCATAGATAGGACCCTTATCAGGTGCTACCACTCCGGGCCAGAGTTGATCTGGGAGCGATGGCAATAAAGGAGTACTCCGTATTCCCCAAAGGTCCAGCATTGCTGGAACCTCACCATCAGATTGTTTAGTGTTATATCTAGGACACTCGTTAGGGGGAGGGTCTTACCCCTCTGAAGAGAAGCAGTCGGTGTATTCTACAGCCCCAGCCGACTGTACAAGGGGCAGGCAAGGTACTAACAGGTACTAGCACTTCATTTCAAAGTGGACTTGGGAGTAATGGCAATGAAGGGATACTTCGTACTCTCCATTTTTGGGGAGGTGACGGTCACTTGTCGGCTAGGGATACAGTCAACGTATTCAAAGCTTCGCTGACTGTTGTATGTGTGTGTGTGTGTGTGTGTGTGTGTGTGTGTGTGTGTGTGTGTGTGTGTGTGTGTGTACGTGCATGTGGCTTTCTCATGTGCTTGTTTACTCTCTCTTTTTTCTCTGCAACATTACAACATTCTAGTGAGAAGAACTTGGTTAATATTTCTGGCAATGAAAAAATTGAAAAACCAAAATTTGGATTCAAGCAACATATATAGTTAGTTTTAACTAAGAATCGAACTCGAATCGGTAAGTTAACCACTGCACTAATTAACACTGCCCTAATTGTAGTTCATTATGCATCTCATACAATGTGCATAAAACAGTGGACGGCGGCTAATGTCGCGTCCTCTTAAAAACACACTGAACTATTTAATCAATTCCAGTTTTAATCAAATTTAAGACAGAAGAGAAAGTTAAAAAAAAACATTCATTGCATTAATTAAATAAACGGACTTTCACTAATCAATTCTACTGACACGTCTGTCCGCTTGTGATTGTACATAGACATTTTTAAACACTATATACGTTTACATAAAGGAAGAATCGACTGAAAATGTCCAAAAATAACTTTTTTCACGATAAATCAAACCCGACCACGCCGAGTGGTGTAACTGTTGGTGAGTTAGACTTGCAACCAATAGATACTGAGCTTGATTCTCATTGAGTACTTCATAAGTTTAGTTAATTACTACGATAGTCAAAACTTAAGACTACCTTACAGAAAAATCTTAACTTTGTGTATGAAGGAGATTTGGGGAGGTTGGTATTTTTGTGCGTGTGTAAAATGGAGGAGAGTGCGTACGTGTGTTTATCTGATGAACAAGGAAAAGTATATTCTTTTTACTCTTTGCACTGTCGAGCAGAAATTGAAGCATACTTTTTAAATCTATTATAACATAACCGGCTCATTAACCAAGTGGGTAGAGTGTTCGCCAATGGTCTAGGAAACCGGGGTTCAATCCCAGGTCGAGTCATACCAAAGACTTAAAAAATGGTACTTGATACCTCCTTGCTTAACACTCAGCAATATAAGGTACGTATCAAGGGTAAAGTGGAGCAATCCAGAGAAAGGAATAGCGCCCTCCCCTACACCTCGGTGTAGTAGCTATTGAAAAGGAAGCCTTCTGGTCGCCCTCGACTATGGTCGCCAACTTTACTCACTTATACTCCGTATCATGGGTATATGGCTGCAAGCCTGAAATTGGGGCTTGGTCATTCATATGGATATTTCCGTTCCCAAGGTCAAAGAAGGCTTGTCAGTTTCAGAGCAAAACAATCGTGCTTCTTGTAATCTTTTTTGACAAAAAGGTATTTGATGATGTATATACTCTTAAATATCGAACTATCACCGCACAGTATTACTTGGGATTCTTTCACCGTCTCAGCGATGCTGGTCTCTGTAAACAGGCAAGAATGTGGATCACATGTCAGCAGCATATTTACTTTGACAATAGATCTGCGTACTCTTCTAAACTTCTTCAGTATTTTTTAATGAAACACAGAACTGTACAAGTGCAACAACTTCCATTCTCGCCAAACGCAGCGATAAACGATTTTTTTTAATCAAACAGGCGACATTTCCACACTAGTGGGAACTTCTCTGAAACTGGTAGACAAATTCACTTACCTAGGAAGCAGTGTCTCATCAACCGAAAAAGACATCGACACGCGGCTAACAAAGGCATGGACGGCTATCGATAAACTATCGATCATATGGAAATCAAACCTGACCGATAAAATGAAACGCAGTTTCTTCCAGACAGTGACCGTGTCGATACTGCTGTATGGACTAACAAAACGGTTGGAGAAGAAGCTAGACGGCAATTACACAAGAATATTGAGAGCAATATTGAATAAGTCCTGGCGGCAACACCCCACAAAGCACTAACTATACGGTCACCTGCCTCCCATCACGAAAACTATCCAAGTTAGACGAACCAGACATGCAGGACACTGCCGGAGAAACAGAGACGAGCTCATAAGCGATGTACTCCTATGGACCCCCACATATGGCCGAGCAAAAGCAGGAAGACCAGCTCGGACATACATACAGCAGCTATGTGAGGATACGGGATGTAGCCCTGAAGACCTTCCGGAGGTGATGAACGATAGTGAGAAGTGGAGAGAAAGGGTCCGGGATATCCGTGCTAGCGGTATGACATGATGATGATGAAACTGAAGATTCATTTCAAGGGTAAGATTTTAGGACGCGAAAAACATTGAAAGAAATACGGCGGCCAGATATCACATCATAAAAGAAGCTTCCGAGGTGCTTTGACTAATGAAAAACTCCCGGCAAACCCATTGAGTTCTCGTTAATCCGGCAAACCCATTGAGTTCTCGTTAGAACAGCTGTCCAGCCTTATACTGATGCTTCTATTTAGGAAAGAGTGAAGGGTTCTGAATTGCATTTCATAGTTATTTCCATTTTATCGAGAATTTGGATGATTAAGAATGACGTTCTGCGTTATTTAACACCCGACTCACCGAAAAACTATTGTCCAGTTGAAAATTGAACTGGAGATTGCTTTATTCTCTAGTTTATTCTCTTTATTCCTTCACTAAGCTAAAACTAGTTTAGCACAAGGCTATGAGTACGAGACACCCAAGGAGAATAACACAAGCTGACCATTACACCACGCAAGCACCACAACTTTTCTTCTTTGAGAGCATTTTAAATGTATGTATTTATCCAGCCCCTCCACCCCAAGCAAGAGGTAACACAAGGTCATTTTTTTAAGCGAAATAAAGCTGGCTAAAGAACTCAGTCTGTCCTACTATTTACTCATTGTTGGGTAAGAAAGAATAAATGGATTCATGCTTTTCCCAAGAGCATTAGTGCAAAGTGAAATGTAAAAAGCCTCTTCCAGGATTTAAACTTGAGTTGCTGATTCCACGGTTACTGCTCCTCCAAAGTGCGTGTATTGTTCTTATAAAAAACCCACAACGATGTGCCGTTTTTTGCTGGGTTAGGTTTATGTACTCGCAAAAATGAGGATTGTCGTAAAGTAGAGATAATTCGCTTACAATTTACATTGTTTTTATCTTTATTTATTCATTTATATTATGATTGATTTTAACGGCATATCAACTCGTCTAGGGTTATTTTATGCCAAGAGGTTTGGCAGCGCGTTCATATTTATATTTTTTTGCGTTGTTGTTTCTTAAGAACATTTTTTTTGTATACAGTCCTATCGAATATGAATAATTTTTCAACATATTTATTTGACCCATAGATGGTACCCTAACATGTATTACCACTCCGGTTCCGAGTGGACCCAGGAATAATGGAAATGAGGAGATACTCTACACTCTCTAGATTTCCAGAAGTGGAGTCTCACCGTCAGAATCATTTTAATTGTCATACCGAGGGACACCCATTTAGGAGGGGGTGACGGAGGCGTCTTACTCCCTCTGCAAGGGATACAGTCAGCGTATTCTATGCTTAGCTTATTGGACTGCTATTTATTTTAGTTTCACATGCGAATTGTTGGATGATGGTATTTGTCCTCCATCTCACCTACCGGATGAGTATGACACAAGGACTTTTTTCAAATGGGTCCGAAGCCCACACACGCGCGGCATTTCCAAAAATGCCTCGGACCCCGTCGGCATTCCCTTAAAGGGGCGCTTCAGGCGCCAGGCGATAAATCCAACCCCTCCAAAGAGGGTTAAAGCCTGAGGGATGGCCCCCTGAGGCCAGAGGTGTATCCAGTGACAAAACACACCCGACTGGAACCGTCCATCGCATCACGGCCGGCCGAAATGTGTCCTATCAACTGGATAAGTCGCTTCTCGAAAAGCCGAGAAGCGAATAGTTGGATGATGAGTGTTTCTGTGCTTTCTTTTTAAAAAATGCTTCAACAAACTGAAACGAAATTTGTTCCTGTTTTTTCAGTTATTTGCGCTCGAGGAAGAGTTTATCAGGATAAGGAAAGAAGGAAAAAAAAGCGGCTATATTGAGAAACAGCAAGAACTCAACAGGTGGAGGGGAGTAGCGAAGGTGAGGATTGTTTAGCTGAGGTAGCAGCAGTGGGAAAAGCAATTTGTGAAGTGGGGTGGTTTCTTAATGAACGTAGCTGGGCGTGTCTGTCTATCAGGGTAGGATGACTAAACGTAAATTAGGGGAAAAATGATGGGAGAGGCCACATAATGATACAAGAATCGCTAAAATGGAAATCTCGGCTTTTTTTTCTTTCTTTCTAGTGGAATAACTGGAATGGTTTGTGGCACGAGTCATAAGGTCTACTTTTAAACGATATAATTTCGGAGACATTCTTAATTATATTTCTATTGACGAGCTGAACACGTGAAAACATTGTGGTTTAAATCGTTTATACAAACTTTTAGTCGACTGTTGTCGAGGGAGACTCGAATGCTCCCTTTTCAATAGCAACTACACCGAGGTGTAGGGGAGGACACAAATTCTTCTCCTGAACTGCTCCACTTTACCCTTGATACGAACCGTATACGCTGAGTTCTAAGCAAGGAGGTATCAAGTACCATTTTTAAAGTCTTTGGTATGACTCGACCTGGAATTGAACCCCGGTCTGCCGAACCATTGGCGTTCACTCTACCCACTAGACCAATGAGCCAGTATTTATACAACAATACATAATTATATGTAGGAAATACAACAAAACAAATTTTATAAATTAAACTTATATGCGAAACTATTAGGTTCAGAAAATAATGTCCGATTTTAGAATTAACTTTATTCATGAATTAATGAATTTAAACATTGTTTTAATCTGTCAAAATATAATCCCTGAATATCTATGCATTTCTGCCATCGATTAACAAGGTTATTTATGCCTGTACAATAAAACTCTAAAGATTATGATACCAAGAAATCTTTGAATATAGTTTTTTTTTAATCTCCTTTGGAACAGAATCTTTTTTCTCGTAAATAAGTGTCCAGAGGCTTGAAAAATTGTGGTCAGGGGTTAATAGATCAGGAGAATATGGCGAATGTGGTAAAGTCTCATATCTCAAGTCGGTGCTCTTCAGTATCATCCTGGTAACATGTGGCCGAGTATTGTCATCCTGGCAACATGTGGCCGAGCATTGTCATCCTGGCAACATGTGGCCGAGCATTGTCATTCTGGTAACATCTTGGCCGAGCATTGACATGAAGTTTGAACCGATGCAAAAAAAGTAAACGCACCTCTTCTTTTTCATGTTCATCAGTTTGTAATGTTTGTTATGTAAGTAAAGTGGGCGACCTTAGTCGAGGGTGACCCGAATGCTCCCTTTTCAATAGCTACTACATCGAGGTGGAGGGGAGGGCGCTACTCCATTCCCTGCTTTCGGGCTAATACCCTTGGGAAAGGTATGAACCCTCTTATCCTCCCAGCTATGGGTTAAATAGTACCACTACTGTTCTTCTAGGAGAATGGCTCTGGCATTAAATAACCTAAAAAGAGTTGATATGCCATTAAACAAAGAAACCAAACCATCCATTCTCTGGATTGCTCCACTTTACCCTTGATCCTTACCTTATAATGCTTAGCGTTAAGCAGGGATGCATCAAGTACCATATTTTGAGTCTCTGGTATGACTTGACCTGGAATTGAACCCCAGTCTCATGGACAATTAGAAAACACTCTACTCATTAAACCAATAGTCCAGTTAAATAAAAATAATTTACAATAATATAGTATCCAGTATTCTTATCTGATAGAAATAGTTTACAAATATATCTATTTCATGCATAGATGGGGCCCTAAAAGATACTACCACTCAAGGGTGGAATGGTTTCCTTTGGTTTCTTTGTTTAATGGTATACCAACCCACATTGGTTATTTAATGCTAAAGCTTTCCTTGTAGAAAGACAGTAGTGGCACTAATAAGTAAAGTTGGTGACTATAGTCGAGGGTAACCAAAAGGCTCCCTTTTCGATAGCTACTACACCGAGCTGTAGAGGAGGGCGCTACTCTTTTCCCTGCATTGCCCCACTTTACCTTTGATCCTTACCGTAAAATGTTGAGTGCTAAGCAAGGCGGCATCAAGTAGCATTTTTTGAGTTTTTAGTATGACTAAACCGGGGATTGAATCCTGGTCTGCCAGACCATTGGCGAACACTCAACTCATTTGAGGAATTAATATTGGAGGTATGATCTGAAAAAGACTATTTTGTATATATTTTTCGGTGACATGCGTCACTGACAATGTACCAAACAAAGCATTGGGATCAAGTGAGAGAGAAACACTTGGATCTAATATTGTTGATTTGGTAATTACGCAGATAAAACAATCACCGCTAGTAGACTATATGCAGCATGCCTCAGTTATCGAACTCCTACCAGCATTGTTCTTAAAAAAGAAATCATTAATATAACATTAAAACATGATGAGCCACAGACTTTTCTTGTCTGACTGAGAGTGACTTTTCCCAATGTAAATAATAATAAAAGTATTCTATAAACGGAAGATTAGCGCGACATAGTTTTTCTTCCCGCCATTTCACCGTCTGGCCACGTGCTGCTCTGAGTATAACTATATAAATATTTACTAGGTTTTATATATTTATACCGCTCTAATTAGCTACCTACATTCAGCCACGGGATTCGGCGCGTATTACGCGGGGGGGGGGGTTGACCGATTAAATTAAGAACTAAACACTCATGCCCATACACATATTCTTGTAATACAGAAGTCGGCCGAAGAACCCGATTGCGAAGTCAATTCTTAGCACTCCAAACTCTCCCTTTGATGACTTCTTCCTGTGACAACTTCTTCCCTGTTATATGACTGACAGAGATCTCTTCTGAGTTATCGTGCTAATAAAATAATGGCAATTTCAATTTACGGGACAGGAGAGCACTCACCTGATGTTGCCAGGGGCCCGAGATTTTTTTCAAAATGAAAAAAATACGTCCTTGTGCATAGGCTTAGCGCACGGTGAAATGTTGATGGAATTTATAGCAAAAAATAAAATTAAAAGAAATTTTTCAACCACTCTATGACCTTCGCGGTAAAAAGTAAAGAAAGACCAAAGTTGATCTGTTTTAATGACGGGAGAACAATAATAAAAAAAAAAAAAAACAAGCTTCATTCAAAGTCCAGAAAGACAAAGAACGCACAACCAGAACTGTAGACACCGGCAAAATTCAACGTCACACAACACTCGTCTTAACCTTCCTCCTGCTGCTTCTGATGGAAGCCGCATGACCCGAGAATCACCACCCCAACAACATTCCACTTCTTCAACGCCGACGTTCCCCTTCCCTGTCGACATAAACTTTGGTTGAAGCTGTAAGTCTGTGACTCACCTCTACCAACACAAATATTGGAACATTTTTAATTTCTCAATTTTACAACCATTCAACACACGTCATATTTCCTAAAATCAATTTATTCCTACCTATACAATTACCGAAAATTTTACTTTGCAATTTCATAAACATTATCATACTCTCCAATATAATAATTAGGACATTTTTGTTTCTTTTGTTTGTTAATTAAGTGGTTAAATTTTTCATTTGTCTTCTTGTCGTTTGATTTGCAACTCTGTGTTTTGTCCTTTCGCTTGATATAATCATTCGCTTTATATAACATCCCCGACATCTGTTCCAGCTAACTAAACTTCACTACATTCTCAATCTTTTGCTTGAATACTGTAGCAGTACTAGAATTATAACTGTGACAGGATTAACTCTTTGGTTTGGTTTGGTTTCTTTGTTTAATGGCATATCAACTCTTTTTAGGTTATTTAATGCCAATGCTATTCTCATAGAAGAACAGTAGTGGTACTATTTAACCCATAGCTGGGAGTATAAGGGGGTTCATACCTTTCCCAAGGGTATTTGCCCGAAAGTGAACGTAATAGCGCGACTGGAGTACGAACTCGCATACTACGATTCCGCAGTCCATCGCTTTAACCATTACACGAGGACACCGATTAACTCTTTGGTACACTAGCATATATGTCTCAAGTTGTGAGCATAAGCATATAGTTGTATGTATGTATGATATGTATGTATATATGTATACGTATGTGCATGTATATGTATATCGGTTTCGGTTTCTTTGTTTAATGGCATATCAACCTTTGTAGGTTATTTAATGCCTAAGCCATACTCCTAGAAGAACAATAGTGGTACTATTTAACCTATAGCTGGGAGGATAAAGAGGTTCATTCCTTTCCCAAGGGTATTTGCCCGAAAGTGAACGTAATAGCGCGACTGGAGTACGAACTCGCTTACAACGATTCCGCAATCCATCGCTTTAACCATTACACCACGAGGACACTCCCGTATATGTATACGTACATGTCTATGTGTATATATGTACATGTGTATGTAGGTGTGTATTTACGTGTATATATATGAGTATATCCAGGGAATGGAGAAGCACCCTACTCTACACCTTGGTGTAGTAGCTATTGAAAAGGGGGCCTTCGGGTCACCTTCGACTAAGGTCGCCATCTTTACTTACTATATGTGTATATATGTGTATGTATGAGTTTGTATATGTGTGCGTGTGTCTGTGTGTGTATGCATGTGTATATATCTGTGTTTAGTTGGACATGCATGTGCGGGGTGGAGGCGTCTGTGTGCGTGAATATTTGATCTCGGGAGAATGGATTCTGTTCAAATCAGGATGACAAAAACTCGTTTTCATTTCCTTTGCTGGACACAACTTTTGAAGCTAACAGGCAGATTAAAGATATAAGCCGGTTTCAGTGACTGAATATGGGTGGTCTGTGTCCCTTGGGTAGGGGCAAATGCCCCATATATGAAAAGCATAGTAGAGTGAGGGCTGACGAGAACAGAGTGCCCAGCGAGAGTGGAGCCCGAGAGCAGTGAGACTAGGCCAGTCGGTATTCAGTGATGAGACAGTGAAGACGAGGAGCGCCCCTCCCCACTCAACCTCCACAATAGGGAAAAGTTTCAAGCATGTAGCAATGTGTCTCACATACCCCTCCATTAAACAAACTGTGTCCAAAATATTTTCTTTGTTCTTTTCTTGGGTTTTCTACAACATTGACTTGACATGCAAAATTATAACAATATGGGGCCAACATCACTATGCAGTAACATGAACGAAGCCAGGCAATTGTTATATATTGACCCTTGACTAAGCCGTCAATCAAGAGATGCACCTGTGTAAATAAGCGGAAGCAAGTGGACGTTATGAAAGAATATAGGCAGGTGCCGGCGGCAGTTGAGTTAGTTATGGGCAGGAACGCCAGAGTGAGGGCCAGCTTGTAGACTGAGGGCTGTGGCCCTCAGCGACCCCCGGTTGAGCAACGCCATTCAAGATGCGGAATAAGTGCTGCTATGGCCAGGAGAAGAAGTTGGGTCAATATAGCAGTCTGTCCCTGTCTCCACTCATCTCTCACGCATCATAGAAACACCGAGAATAAAGTGTGAGAGATACATATTTATTATAAAGAAGTGTGTTCGTTCGTTCGTTTATTGAAGTTCGTAAATTAATGTTATGATTATGGGTATAGAACACAATTATGACATATTATTAACAATTACTTTACTTTTTATTCTATAAAATTTAACTATTCTTAAAAAGAAAAGATGAGTCCATCAAATTTCAACACTCAGATATTACATTAATCCAGTAAAAGATAATGAATAAAGAATACATGATATTGTCTAACTGTGCAAATTATTTGGTTTGGTTGGGTTCAATAGCATTTCAACTATTGTTAATACCAAATCCTACTTATTCATATTAAATATATTTGTAAGCAAATTTTGTTGATAACATTTTTAAACGCGCCTGAGATCTTCTTTTACACGGTAAAATGGTTGCAAATATTTCTATCCAACACGAATAATTCTATTTACAACAAACAGGGAAGAGGTTACCAGTATTGCTATTTACCACTAATAATTCTATTCAACATAACTAATTCGTTTGCACACAGTTAAATGGTTTTGAGCATTGTTATGTATCACAAACAATTCAATTAAAAATTGTCACTTGTAAGTAAACATGATTAAAAAAAATGATTCAGCCATTGAATAATCCAAGAAGAGTTGGCATGCCCCAGAACCAACCAACCAACAAACAAAACCTTTAAATAGTAGATCAACTACTGTATTTCTACAGACATTATACAATAACAAAGATATATTGGTTCATACATGAATTGTTTAATGACAAATCAGTCATTTGTTTACACATAGTTAAAAGGTGAAACAGTTCTATTTCTAACAATTCTATTAAATATAAGTCATTTGTTATCACACAGTTTAAAATGTTCAAAACAGTTCCATTTGACCCGTAGATTGGACCCTATCAGATATTACCACTCCAGGTCGGAGTGGACCTGCGAGTAATGGCAATGAAGGAGTACTCTGCATTCCCCAAAGCTTCAGGACTGAAGCCTCACCATCAGATTGTTTAATGTCTTAACCAGGACTCTTGTTGTCGGTGGTGGGGAGTCTTACTCCTCTGCGGAGATGCAGTTGGTGTATTGTACAACCCCAGCCGACTGGGCTGCAAATCATTGATTACTCGAATAGGCACTTGAAGCTATAACTGTTTACTAAAGATTACAATTTTTATTCGCTACTTGAAACTATATAACTATGCGAAAACAAATAATCACTAAAAAGTAATAGTCACTTGTTTGTATACATGCATATAGTAAAGTTGGCCTCCGTAGTCGAGAGTGACCCGAAGGCTCCCTTTTCAATAGCTACTACACCGAAGTGTAGAGGAAGGTGCTACTCTATTCCCTGTATCGCAGCACTTTACCCTTGATCCGTACCTTATAATGCTGAGTGTTAAGCAAGGCAGCATCAGGTACCATTTTTGAGTCTTTGGTATGACTCGACCAGGGATTGAACCCCGGTCTCCCGGGATATTGGCGAACACTCTACCCGATTGGTCAATGGCCTGGTATAATTGTAAAAAAAAACTGATTCAGGCATTGAATAACACAAGAAGAGTTGGCATGCCCTAAGACCAACCAACCAACCAACAAAATCTTTAAATAGTGGATCAACTACTGTATTTCTACAGACATTATACAATAAGAAGGATATATTTGTTCATACATGAATTGTATAATAAATAATTCAACAACAGGAACAAAAAAAAATGTAAAGTTGGTGATCATAGTCGAGGGCGACAAGAAGGCTCCGTTTTCAATATCTACGACACCAAGGTGTAGGGGAAGGCGCTACTCTTTTCCCTGCATTGCTCCACTTTACCCTTGATTTATACCTTACAATGTTGAGTGTTAAGCAAGGAGGCATCAAGTACCACTTTTTGAGTGTTTGGTATGACTCGACCTGGGATTGAAGCCACATCTATCACACAGGTCTTAAGTTATTTAAAATGCCTGCAGTTATTGAGTGATTACCCATCTACGCATGGAACAGGCTCATTGATCCCGTACGTTCCGGCCAAATTTCACCTTCAAATTTCTGGCCTTCTTCAGGTGATTTACCGCGACCTCGGATAGGAATGATGAGTCTCCCCAGTAATTACTGCTTTCCATAGTTGTTGTCTATCGCATCACGTTTTTGACCAAGTAAACCTCTGGCCGGCTTGGGTAGGATTTGAAACCGCTATCTTCTGACAACGCTCACCTGGAACCGTAGAGAGACAACGCCTCTATCCGCTGCGCCACGGGCCCCGTGTCTATCGCACCACGAGGCTAATTGGTTCTTAACTTTTTTGTACTAACGGGAACTATTGTTTTTAGCATGACTTGACCATGTCGCTTTTTCTTTTGTTCAGCTAATCCAATTTATTCATGTCTTAAATCAGGTCTGGAATGGAATGATTCTGTAGCAGAAGGAATTTTCGTATTTTGGTTTGGCGCGTAATTTAATTCGACGCATAATTTCACCCAATCAGGATGACTTATCCTATTTAGTCCGAATCACCTCTCTGAGCAGCAGTAATTGGGAAAAACCGTCAAACACTTTCTTTGGCAGAACAACTCCGTTCTGTACAGACGTTTACCGTCTGCTCTCCAATAGCAGCAGCAGCATGGCACCATGAGGGAAGCAGCCTAATTCATGGACTCCTTGGTTATTTATCTTTGACCAAGTATTCCCCGTTGAATATGGATTAGATACATTCAATACGCCACACACAGGAACAACTTTACGTCACCCCCACAATTGGCTATGTCGACTGCGATGCCGAAAATCGCCCCGACACCTAGCGACTACTTCACCTCCAGGCAACATTTTCTGGAGACACCACAGTTCTCCACGAATAACCAGAACCACAAACTAACGGTGACTTCAACGTCTATTTCTTCAAACAGCAAACACGACTTTTGCTAAACTACGGCGAACGTAATCCCTCGCACGTCCAACGACACGCGCTGCTTTCTCTACTCTCTCGTAACTCTTTACTTCTTTCCTTTCCCACGAGGATTGCAGCACAAACGCAAACTCTATATTCCATGCTGCCATTAAAAGCTATCATAAAAACATTTCGACTTCGTACCTCTCTCTCTCTCTCTCTCTCTCTCTCTCTCTTATTAACAGCAACAATAAGCGAGGGAATAACACACACGCGCAAGAATACATTTCTTCACCCATAAACAACAATAACAAATATTTTTTATCGCTAAAATTCTTAATCCAAGTTAGTGATTAAATGATAATGTATCTCTATTGCAAAATTTTCTTTTTGCTCAAATTTCACTAACTGTTGGAGAGGCTATTCAATAAACCAAGCCTCCTTTCTCAGGGTTTTTAAATCTCTTGCTACATCAGTAATAAAAGAGAAAATATTTTTTCTGTATATATTCGGGAGCAGCAATTTTTGTTTGCTAAGTGCCTACAAAGCAACTATAACTTTGTCATTTAATTTCTGTTGACTATCTTCAGTAACCAGAGGAGTTATCTATCACCATAAGTATATCTAAATTTGTCGTTCCACCTTTTACACCCTATAACTAATCAACACGCAAGCTGACCATTGAATGTAAAAGTAGACGCCGAGACAGTTAGACGAGACAAGGTTAGAACTCCGCACCTAATTTTAATGAGGTAATGGCTTCCTTCCAACCGAAATCAGTTGCATTAGATGCGGAAGTGATGTCAGGGAAAAATAGGAAGATGAAGATAAAGGAAGAGGAGAGAAAGAGTATGAAAGGAAGGAGAAAATGTTGGAGAAAGAAAGAAAGAAAGAAAGAAAGAAAGAAAGAAAATGAGGCGAACAAGGTGTAGAAAGAAAGAAAGAAAATGAAGCCAAGCGACAGAAAAGAAAGAAAAAGGAAATTTTACAATCAAGAAAAAAAAGGATGACTTCAAGAATGAAAAGAATGAAATAAAAAAGGAAAAAAACAGGTGAACATACGAAACTTTAAAAAAGAATTGCTAAATTTGATGTTAGTACAATTTATGAAAAAATAAAATCAGATGTGTCCAAACAGAAAACAGCTCATCCAATTCTCCTTCCTCATTTGGTCTTTGTGTGTAGCTGATCGTTTTAGATTCCCGTTCTGTGTAAAGGGAAATAATTCTTACCCCAGTTAATGCATCAACGATAAAAATCTTTCAAATTAAATAAGCCTTTCAAGAAAAAAGTTAATGATACAAAAAGCTATCCGATATTTTGATCATTCGTGGTGTAGTCGTTATCGTCGCAGGAAATGGACACGGCGACACGAGTTCAAATCTTGGACGAGACTGATTGCATTTTCACATAGCACTAATACCCTTGGGAAAGGTATGAATCCAATAATTCTCCCTCCAGCTATGGGTAAATAGTAGGACAGACTAGGTTCTTCAGCCTTGGTGAGGCAACTAGTCTAGGAGAAGGAAAACTCTGAATTGAAACCTGTTAAACTCCGCTTAAAAATTGACCTTGTGTCATATCCTGCCCGAGCGGAGGGGTTGGTAAATAGTATCCGATATTTTGATCATAATACTGTTTATTCTCTTCTCCTTATCATTGTTGTTTTTACATTCTTCCAAAAAAATGTGTAAATTAAGGGTTCTCCTTAAGAAAAAATTCCTAACTTTTTATTTTTTTTTACATAAGATCTATTCGAAATGTGATTATGGCGCCATCTCTTCGTTAAATAACAAACCTCTGAAATTCGTAGACCAGTGCGTAGATTTCAGGGAGAGTCCCCGTGGTGAAGTGGTTAGCGTGCTGGACTGCGTCATCGTGGTAAACAAGTTCGAACTCCAGTCACGGTATTGAGTTCACTTCTGAATTAAGACTTTTGCGAAAGGTATGAACCCTTTATTCTCCCAGTTAACTAGTATTAATGCTTTTCTTCTGAAAAGGTAGCTTTGGCATTAAATAACACACGAAAGTTAACATATCATTAAACAAAAAAAAAACAAACAAACAAACCTAACCATCATTATCTGTCAATATTTCTGAGATGAGATATTATGTACACTATTTACTTTTTTCAGATTATTGTCCTCGTCTTTGTCGCATGTTTATCACAACGTTTCAGCCGTTGTACGCTCCGGCTTTCTTCAGGTGGTTTGAATGTCGAACTTAACCCTTTATTTCGCTTACCGGGGTAGACTGTTCTAGTTCCACGAACCATGTTTAATGGAAGTCAGTTATCAGTTATCTCCTGTTAATTTCCCCTCTGAAAGTTCTCCAAGAAGGCCGGAGCGTACAGCAGCCGAAACGTTGTGATAAACATGGCAACAAAGATGAGGAAAATAGTCCGAAAAATGTAAATAAACCGAACCATATACATTAGTTAAAATATGTCATCTACGGAAAGCGATGTCAATAGACGCATAGGTGATGCATGGAATACTTTTGAAAGGTTAATAACCATGTAGAAATTTGAACTCTCTACAAAAATATAACAGGAATTCTTCCGAGCTGTAGCTGTGTTAGTACTACTGTATGGTTACATCACTTGAACTACAACGAAACGATTGGAAAAGGCTAGAGAAATACAAAATAATGCTGCGCGCTATTTTAAACAGATCCAGGAAGCACCATTCTACAAAACAGCAACTGTACAGCCACTTAACTCCCATCTCACAAACCATCAAATCAAGACATGCTAGGTCCTATTGAAGAAGTAAGGACAAACTCATAAGCGACATTTTCCTATAGACTCCTACACATGAGCACACAGGTTTTAGCCGAACGCCAAAAACTTACATTCATCTGCACGGCCACTGAGTGCCTATTGCCAAGAGCGATGATCGATTGGTACGGAGAGCGAGAAAGTGTCAAGGGAAACCGTGCTGTCAGGAACCCATGATCATGAGGAGAAGGAGGACATATTTTATTTTCGCTCTATTGATTGTATTATACGAAGGAAATTTCAATTCTTTCTTTGATCTCCAATTACCCAAATCTCGTTTTCATATTTTTAGGCATTATTTCAAAGGCTTCAACTATAGTTGGTACTACAGTCACCTTCATATTCAATAAGTTCTTCAATCGTCTAGCAAGGTCCAGGTATTTATTTAGTTTTTCGCTTTCCATTACACAGTGACTCGCTTGAACGGTGAAGTCTTCAAGTAGACAAGTGTTTAAACTTAAATTTGGTCTGGTCTTCTGGCTTGAATTGGGTGATCTGTTTTTATCTCATCACCACAGAGAATTTTGTGTGCCTTATTTTGCAGGATAGATTCGGGTCAATACATTAGTCTATATGATCAAAATTTAATCGCTTTCACAATCCCTCTGGATCATCTTCCCCGTCCAGTTGTGCCTGATCTTAAAGTCTGCTGCATTCGCTTATCATATTGTTCTCCCTCTCTCTCTTTCTCTCTTCAGGCGGGAGTTCCTATTGTATAGTGGTAAATGTGCTGGGCAGTGATATCGTCGTAAGTGAGTTCGAACCCCAGTCTTGGTATTACGTTTTCTTTCGAAGTAATACCCTTGGGAAAGCCAGGAACCCCTTATCCTCCTAGCTATGGGTTTAATAGTATCACCACCGTTCTTCTTCAAGGATGTCTTTGTCATTAAACAATCTACTTAGTTGATATGACAATCAAAAAAGAACCTTTTCTCTCTCTGTCTCTCTCTGTCTGTCTGTCTCTCTCTCTCCAAAACTAAATTCTATTCTAAGTTTTATTTTTGATTACAATCGGATCTTTTACAATATAAGTTCTTATAACGTTTTTTGTGCTTATCTTAATAACGATACCGTTTCTCTCTTAAGGTTTCCTCTGTCTAACCATGCCGAAGTCATTTCGAACGCAATTTCCTTTGACTTTTGAAATGCTGATATCATTTTTTTAGCTTTGGTTTAAAGGGTTTATTTACTCCTCTAGAGTTTTTCATATCAGTATTAGCTGATGGTTTTTCGCTGGAGTTTGAGTGACAGCAAGTCTCCTCAAGTCTCCAGGACTCGTCTCAGTATTCTGGCCGTCCTCAGCAATGCTGTAGTTTGGATAGTCTCTACCCGTCCGCCAACTTCCAAGTCCTCCAGGCCTTTTAATAATCCTTTATTTATTGTGCCTAACGCACCAATCACAATTGGCACAATCGTTACTTTCATGTTCCACAGCTTTTTTAATTCTCTAGCAAGGTCGAGGTACTTATCCTTCTTTTCTCTTTCCATCAGATTTATTCTGTGGTCCGTTATTATTATTATTATTATTATTATTATTATTACATATACTTCAACTAGTTGTAGTATTTGTTGTTCTAGTATGTATGTATGTATGTATGTAATCATAGGATGCGTTAGGTGGATCACGTTGTTAGGATGGATGATTGAAGGCTCCCGAAACATTTACTCTATAGTGAGCAAACCAGAAGTGAAAGGATACAACATAAACCAAAGAAACTGTTTTAGGATGTCTTGAAAAGTAACCTTAGAGAATTGAAGATTGATGTGGATCAGTGGGAAACAATGATCGAAAGTCATACATCCTGGAGGAAGATGATCAGTGATGGCTTGAGTGATTTTGAACAAAAGGGTGTGGAGTATCCGACACTTAAGCGTGTTCCCCGAAAGAAAGTCCAGCCGAACTATTACATTCACTTTCGGACAAATACCCTTGGAAAAGGTATGAACCCCCTTATCCTCCCTGCTATGGGTTAAATAGTACTACTACTGTTCTTCTAGAAGTACGGCTTTGGTATTAACCTACAAAGGTTGATATGCCATTAAACAAAGAAACGAAACGAAAAAAATTAAAAGACGAGAATACAGAGGTTTGCCGACGTCCAGTAGGAGCTGAAATGTACCATACGTGGACATTTCCTTTTTTTTTCAAGAGCACATTTGATCAATTACCTAAAATCTCACCGGCGAAACCATGCAGTTTACGAGGACGTGTTACCATCACATCCGCCGAGGTAACCAGATCTATGTGTGACTTGCTTCATAAATCAGCTGGTGGTTTGACTAGGTACTCCAAAAAACACTAAGATGTTACTCTGCTGGCAATTTAGAAGGATGAAAAATTCAAGTGTTACCTAAATGAACGTTTATGCAGGTCGGAAACTGAGTTGAAAAGTCGACTGCTTGAACAGGATGGGTGCAATGGTCAATGAAGAGATGGCGACCTTCTGACAAGGAGCTTGCTAGTTGGTTGGGTGGTTGGTTGGTGTTTTATGACATATCAATCCTTGTAGGTTATTCAATAACAAATCTTCTTTATATATATATATATATATATATATACATAATTTATAAGTATAATAGTTTGTTGATAACTTTATTTTCAAATAAGTTATTTGATCTCATTTGATTCCATACAGTTAAATGGTTTCAACGATTCCTATCAAACACTAATAATTCAATTTAATATTAGTCCTGCCTTTATATACTGTTAAGTGGTTTTAGATATTGCCATCTATTATGATTCTATTTAATATTAATTATTTGTTGGCACCCAGTTAAATGGTTTCAAGTATTACGATTTAACATGTTTAATTCTATTTATCAATTATTCCTATCTAATACAAATAATTTGCACACAGATGTATAGTTTCAAATAAACAATAATAATAATCCTTAGTAAATAATTAAACATATCTACTTGACCCATAAATGGGACCCTAACCAGTATTACCACTCAAAGTGACCGTGGGCCTGAGGGTAATGGTAATGAAGAGGTGCTCCACATTCCCCAAAGATTCAGGACTGGGGCTACATCATCAGATGAAGTTTATTGCTGGTTTGCTTGTTTAGGTTTTATAGCATATCAACCTTTGTAGGTTATTTAATGCCAAATCCATTTTTATAGAAATAAACACTTCTAATTCAAACAATTCAGTTTAGCGTAAGTACAGTTTCAATGCCAAAAACAGTTCCATTTCAAACAATTCAGTTTAGCATAAGTACGCAGTTTAAATGTAAAAGCAGTTCTATTTCGAGCAATTCTGTTTAGCATAAGTATGCAGTTTAGTTCTATTTGACACATAGATAGGATTCTGGTACTACCACTCCGGGCCAGAGTGGACCTGGGAGCGATGGCAATGAAAGAGTACTCCACATTTCCCGAAGATCCTGCATTACTGGAACCTCACCATTAGATTACTTAATGCCATATCCAGGATACCCACTGGGGGGTGTCTTACCCCTCTGCAGAGAAGCAGTCGGTGTATTCTACAGCCCCAGCCGACTGGACAAAGATACAGTTTAGTGTCATAGCCGGAACACTCGTGGAGTAGTCTTACCCCTCTGAAGAAGTGCAGTTGGCGTATTTTACAGCTCCAGCCGACTGGTCGGTCAAAAAAGAAACCATCTCGCTGTATGTATACTAAAGTGTATAGAAAGTATTTTCATTTTTTACTGAACTTTACTCGAAAACTTAATTCATTTAGATTATCTATAATTCCACAAATATTATTGATATTATCATTAAACTCATATTATTCAGCTGTATTTTTGTTTTAGGTGTTATTATGATAGAAAGATATAGGCAAGTATATCTCAATACTTGCAAGTGTTGAGATATATTTACTGCTTCTTTTTTGTGGTAGCACCTAATAGGGTCTTATCGATGGGTCAAACAGAACAAACTGTATACAAACAAAGGACTGATGTTAAATTGTGACTTTTATATAGTAATGCTTGAAAGCATTTAACTGTGTGCCAAAAATGAGCTCAGGCTTATTTGAGAATGTTATCTACAAAATGTGTTTACAAATCATAAATATATCTAATATATATGTATAAAGAGGGTTTAGCATTAAATAGCCTTTGATGGTTGATATGCCATAAAAGTCAACCAAATCAAACCAATTTTCTCTCTTTCTCTCTCTCTCTCTCTATATATATATATATATATATGTGTGTGTGTGTGTGTGTGTGTGTGTGTGGTTAGGCAGCAGTCGTTCATTTAAGCATGTTTCATTAAATAATAAAGACAAATTTTGTCGGTATAATTCATTTAAGATCCTTTCAGGTTTTCTGATAAATGTCTTAGTTTCAGGTTGGAATTGGTAGATAAATTTCCCAAAATTGTCCCAGGCGCTTCTATTTCCGTTGATAGTGTTCCCTTTTTAAAATAGCGTTTCCCTTTTTAAATACGTCAGTTACCCTGTTTTATCCAACTCTGCGTTCCCATATTTTTGTTAAGGTATAAACTTTCAAAAGCTTTCAAAACATTAAAAACAAACAACAAACACACCTTACACAAGCAAGCAACCCCTGATGATGGCCTATGAAGGGTGCGAAGGCGCTCGGGACAATTTTGGGAAATTCATCAACCAATTCCAATTGAAACTAAGACATTTATCAGAAAACTTGAAAGGATCTTAAATAAATTTGATACAGACAAAATCTGTCTTTATTATTAAATGAAACAAGCTTTTATATATATATATATATATATATAAGCTTGTTTCATTAAATGATAAAGACAAATTTAATGAAACATGCTTAAATATATATATATATATATAAGCATGTTTCATTAAATAATAAAGACAAATTTAATGAAACATGTTTATATATATATATATATATATATATATATATTGGATTGAGTCATAAATTATTTCCGTTTTTATCGAATAGAATTTATTCATGATTGATTTAACAATAAATTTCAGTACTATATTCAAAAATATATTCACCATTATTTGGAATCACTTCTTGCCACTTATTAAATGGTTTGTTGATTCCTCTCAAGGTTTTCAAGCCCAAAAAGTTTTCACCTGATCATAAGAAAATTTTTGTCCTTCAGAGTATTTTGTAGAGAACGAAATTTGATGGAAATCACTTGATACAAGATCTGATGAATATGATGGAGAAGAGCAGGTCAGCCTAAATCCAATATTTTTCCTTCGCGTTTCTTGCTGAATGTGGCTTTGCATTATCATGGAGAAGCACAAAGTTTATCCTACTGACGAGTGTGGGGCGTTTTCTTTAAATTTTCATGCACATGTTGCAGCTGTTGAGAGTATAAGTCAGCATTGTATGTCTGACTGCAGTTTAAAAACGCAAACTGACTAATACCGTGGTGATCCTACCATACAAACTGCATAACTTATATTTCATGAATCATCGCTTTTTGGGGTAGGCTGCGGAGATTCGGTCTTTTCAATTCTCAGCCTTTTCGTTGAAGATTGTCATAAACTACTTCTTTTTTTTTCTTTTTCTTTTCTTTTTTTTTTTCTTTCTTTTTTTTTTTTTTTTTTTTGTCAATTGTAATGATATTCTTGAGGAGCGGACCATTTCTCTACCTTGAAAGAAGACTTGTTACAATGGATATACGATCTTCTTTATTCTCCTCCCTAAGAGTATGAAGAACCGAAATGCCCAGCTTGTTCACTTTTCAAGGGACGGCAGATTGTGGATTAGGATATGTCGAGTTCAAGTTCTAATTCTCAAGTACTTTGTGTTGGCCTAGTGAGTAGAGTGTTCGCCAATGGTTCGGAAGACCTGGGTTCAATCCCAGGTAGCGTCATACTAAAGACTTTAAAAATGGCACTTGATGCCTCCTTGCTTAACACTCAGCAATATAAGGTACGTATCAAGGGTAAAGTAGAGCAATCCACGGAAAGGAGTAACGCCCTCCCCTACACCTTGGTGTAGTAGCTATTGAAAAGGGAGTCTTCTGGTCCCCCTCGACTAAAGGGAGACAACTTTACTTTACTTACATTCAACACACTTCTATTAAAGCATCTTGATCGAGTTCTGGTCAGCGTCCTGGTCTTAGTTCATCTCTCAATGATGTATCATCATAGTGAAACTTTGAAAACCAGTTTTGGACTTGATAATGACAGATAACACCTTGGTCATAAGCACAAGAATTTTTTAGCTGCTTCTGGAGCGTTTTTGCTGTTCTTCAACTTCCACAACATTATATGTCGAATATGCAGTTTCAGTTCTTGCATTTTTGGCGCTGATATCAGAGATTAAATTATGATGCACGCTCTTTCACTACTGGAATAAGAATGACTGACAAAAGCACTCTTTAATCAGGTAATTTCTAGTTGCATTTAAAACAACGGCAGTTTGAAATGCGTAGTTACAACTTGCTTTAAAAAAAAGAAAATTATTTATGACTTTACCTAATGCATATAATTTTTTTGTCCAGTAGTTTTCGGATAAATTGCAGACGTAATCAGAACGCCTACTGAGTTCTTTCTTACTGTCCAGGGCTTCGTAGTCTCCTTTGTTACCGAGAATGGCTTCACAGTGTTCATAGAGCATTGAGCAGCAATCATGATATAGGCATAGGTAACTATTTTTTTTTTTTGAGAAAAGAAGGAAACAAATCAAATTTAACTCAAACATCCTACACACACACACACACACATATATATATATATATGTATCCCACCTGCACGAGCAGGATATGACACAAGGTCAATTTTAAACAGAATTTAACAGGTTTGAATTCAGATTTTTCTTTCTCCTAGACTGATTGCCATACCCAGGTTAAAGAGCCAGTCTTTCCTACAATTTACCCATAGCTGGAAGGGGAATTAGCGCGATGTGATATGCAAACAGCCTCGTCCAGAATTTGAACTTAATTCGCTGAGGCCATTTCCTGAACAGTAACCATTCCAACACGAACATTATATAATTCTTATTCGTTCATTTTATTCACGTATATTTTCCGACGATTACATCTTTTTTCGAGTACATGAAACTGTAATGAATGAGAAGTAGAAATAACTTCTTTTAAGTTTTACCCTGCTCAATTGGTCAGTATTTAAACACTTTATTTATTTAAGAAAAACGTTTTTAAAACGATTTATTCATTCTCTCTCTCTCTCTCTCACACACACACACACACACAAACACACACACATATATATATATATATATATATATATATATATATATATATATCAAGAAAATGCAATAGATATAACCCATTATAAATTTATTTCACCAGCTAGTCAACTGGATCATCAGATGGAGGTTAAACAGAAATGAGTTTCTCTTTGGTGTTAACATCGGGGAATACATTTCACCTTAAGTAAGGTATTAAAGGCATTATAATTTAAATATACACAAAAATATTTTTTAAAAATATATGTATAACTATATATATGCATATATATATGCTTTTAAAATCTTCCAATAGGTAATGGATAAATACACAACCCCATTACTTTCAGTTTTTACGATTGTATTATTCTTTCATATTTCTTATCAATTAATTGAATATATATATACATATATATATATATATATGATAGTTTATCCAAACTTTCATTTATTGCAATGACACCTAGCTTTCCCCATAAGAAAATGGTTCTATTTTCTTCGGAGTAATTTCCAAAAAGTAAATTATTAAATAAATAAAACCACACACTTGAATTCATATGTGCCCACACACACACACACACATACATACACACGCTGCCACGCATAAACTCAGCTACGTTCACAACTTTATATATATATATATATATATATATGTGTGTGTGTGTGTGTGTGTGTGTGTGTGTGTGTGTGTGTGTGTGTGTGTGTGTGTGTGTGGTTTGCTATATTTATAAATATTCTTCATTGGATTTTCAATTTATAACATAAGTATGATAAAAAATCTTTTAAATATGTTGTATATTTTTTTGTTTTCAGTTGTTTCTTGGAGCAATATGTCGACTATTAGCGAATTTAAATGACTATAAAATCAGTTTCCAGTTTACATTAAACTTTCATTATAAATTCAATATTAGGTGTCATAAAGACGGACACAAAGTCCGTTCCCAATTATGCTTTATATGTATGTAGTAAAGTGTACACTCATTTTATGGCCCCATCATTCGGTTAATTCTTTCCAAAAATGATTTTTTCCGGAAGAAATGAAAGTGATTTTCAAACATAAGAGACCAAAATACAAACGGAAAAATTATTTTCCGACTAAATTATGGTGTTCCAGTTATCCGAATCTTAAAAATAATCCTCTTGACCTAAATGGTACGATAAAAAATAAGTCATTTTTATTCATAGCTTCTTAAATAGATAAACAATACGAGTATTTTCTAGGCTTAGTTTAGTCCGGACACAATTGTAGGCTATCAAATGAGAAACAAATTCACTGTCAATGGCAACAAGAATAATTTGAAAATCTTTGCTCTAGAGCATATGCCCATATAAATATTTGGTTTGGTTTGGTTTCTTTGTTTATTGGCATATCAACCTTTGTAGGTTATTTAATGCCAAAGCCAATCTCCTAGAAGAACAGTAGTGGTACTATTTAACCCATATCTGGAAGGATAAGGGGGTTAACACCATTCCTATGGGTATTTGCACGAAAGAGAACGTAATAGCGCGACTAAAGTACGAACTCGCTTACTACGATTCCGCAGTCCATCGGTTTAACCATTATACCACAACGATCCCCCCAATAAAAATTTGGATAACATAAACAAACCTACACTTATATTATTACCAACTGACGTAAGAAAATGATTGTAACGTTATCTTACCTGTTAAATCGACCCAATCACCGAAAAGTAACAGCATCTGTTAGGGCAAATTACGTAATTACTCCGAGTATAAACGAAAAACAAAAAAAGTCATCTTACGCGTTATTCATGTTGAAATTCTGTTAGCTGTACATGTAAAAATCCCTGTACTTGCAAAATCCGAAAAATGTGAAAATACCAACTGTCTCCAAGGTTGATCCGGAAGTGTAAACTCTAAAGAGGGTTTAATCTCACAAGGATAATTCATCTTTCCTAATCCAGTGTATTTATTATTTTGCACCTCTTCGCAAACTGATATCATACATCCTGACGACGGAGAAGAAAGCCCGATCTTTGTGACCATGTGTGAAAATTAAGCTACACTTAATGAATATTTATATATACACAATATATTTTTATCGTCTTCTCGAGAGTCGGAGCCGGCAAAGAATTCTGCCGATGCCGTTTAGAAAAAAAACCTGCCAATCCTTTCAGGAAACAAATTTATGTCCACTTCCGGCCGAGAGGCGGTAATTCAGGCATTTTATGCTGAAGTCATTCCAGGAGAGGAGTGGTGCCCAGAACCGACCGTGGTCCTCCAAGACTTGATAGAGATATAGACGCTCGAATAGGTGGGATGGTTATAGAATGATTGATGTCCCCATTGAGTTCCTGGAGAGAGACCGTAGAAGAAAGCTGCCTAAGAAGTTAATGCGTTTTACGAAATATTTCTTTCGGTCAAAATGTCTGCTTTGCCGCCGTATGTACGTATTTGCTTGTAGGTAAAATTCTACAAATACCATTAATTACAAATATTTATCACTTTTTTTCTTCGCGTGTTTTTCTTTATTTTTTTATTTGATTTTTTTTTTTTTTTTGACAAGTTTGTTTGGATTTTTTTTTTTTTTTTTACCAAGGGGGATAATTTCAATTTCCCGAATAGAATTTTTAATGCACGAAAACAATTTCATAGACGTAAAAATATGAATTTTCTTTTTTAATATCGGAGAGTTTTTCTGGGTTTTTTTTCTTTTTGTAGATTCTTGGGGCTTTTTTACTTGATATGATTCACTTTAAAACAATATTTTTATGCTAGTAAAACCTACAATCAAAATATTAATATGTACCGCAAAAGTGTTTCAGGAAAATTCGTAAACTTTTTAAAAAGCTTTGTGGATTTGAGGAAATGTTCTTTAAGCTGTAAATATTAATGAGGAAAATCATCATCAGCATTATCTTCATCATCATCATCATCATCGGATTCCCTTGACTCTCTCTCTCTCTCTCTCTCTCTCTCTCTCTCTCTCTCTCTCTCTCTCTCACAATCCGTCTCTATCAGCCATCACTCTTGGCAAGTCCTCTAAACGGTATCCAGAGTCAGTACAGAGCTGATGAAATAGTCCAACATAGATATATGCAAAATCAATTAATATATGTATACAAGTGTTTAGGTGAATATTACTTGCACACTATCAGAGAATTGCAAATTTTTCAGTAATGAATATATGATCTTGCTGATAGAGAATATATGATCTTGCTAATAGAGAAAATTCATCATCCTCTTGTTTTAGCCAAATTATGCGAATACTGGTCAGCTCTTCATGTAATAAAATAACGAAATGTAAATCTAAAATCCATAACAGCTGTAGAGTTTTGTTTTTAATTTAGCACGGGCTGCGAATATCATGTTGACCCGAGAAATAACGAAACGGTTCTGATACAGCTTAGTCAGTTGATGAAGTGAACAAGAAAAAGTATTCCAACGTGAGTGAAAAAAGAGAAAAAAGTGGACAATGCGGCCGCCATCGTTGCCGTCGTGTTTATCGCCTGTAAATGCAAAAGAGGCTTGAGAGCTCTAAAACGATGAATGGACGAAAAAGTGTGGGTGAATGTGCTCATCACCACCATCACGGTCTTGCAGCACCCGAGTGACTTTTATCGGAGGTAATCAGAACTGGCAAGACAGGGAGAGAGAAAAAGAAGAAAAAACTGCAAAGTTTGCATCGAGAATCGCTTTTTCGCTACTAGCAACCTTTCAGATGGGTGGTTCCTCCATCACGACCCACACCTTCCATGAAGAAGAAGAAGAAGAAGAAGAAGAAGAAGAAGAAGAAGAAGAAATACTTGGCCAAAATCTGACAACATTCTTTTATATTTGCAAGTGAACTTGCCTTACTTCTCTATCGTTTTATTTGTTTAAATCATCCTTGAACTCGTCTGTCCATCTGGGTATTTTTCAATTCTTCCTGAATTATTCTTGTTGTTGTTGCTGCTTCATTGGGTGAACGTTGTGGCGAAAGTGGGGCTCGAAATGGTGATGGCTACGACTCCAACTCCAAAAAAGCAATGGAGTTGGTATTTAATGTAGTGTTTTCTGATTGGGTCATATTTTGTTTTGGGTAAGAATAATAATGTTAGCAAGTCATTGTCATGGTATCGGAGGTGGTGGTGGTCTTGAAGATTGATTTGGCTTCTTGGCATATCAACAATCATTGGTTATTTAGTACCAAAGCCATTCTTGTAGAAGAATAGTAGTGGTTCCATTTAACACGTGTCTGGAGGGATAAAGGTGTTCATACCATTTCCAAGGGTATTAAACTGAGAATGAACATAATAGCGGGACTGGAGTTCAAACTCGCTTACTACAATGTTCCAGTCCATCACTTTTGCCATCAAGGCTATATATATATATATATATATACTTCATGTTAGTGTCTGTGAGCCTGGGTTTCATGCTTTACGTATTCGTCAGACAGTGCGTAAAGCATGAAACTCAGGGTCACAAACACTACCATGTAATATACGAGTTGCATACGATAAGTTTCCAGATTTTTTCGTATGGGCATTTAAAATTTTCGCAGAATTTTTGAGAATTCAGTATGTTATTGCTATACATATGAGATGACTGACCAATTTTTATGATTTCAGGTTCAAATCAACAGCTACAGTAGCAATTGGAATACACCCTGCTAAAGCCTGATTTTCACAGCTGGTGAGTTTCAAAAATGCAATCTGACACTTCAGAAGAATGATATGCAATAAAAGTCTGTTTTAAACTTCGAAAAAATGCCAACGAAACGTATGGAATGCTTCAGATTGCTTTTGGAGCATCTTGCATTAATCGAGCATCAGTTTTTGAGTGGCATAAGAGATTCAAGGAAGGCAGGGAGTCTGTGAGGGAGGATGGGAGGTGTAGCAGGAGTAAGGAAGTCAGAAGACCAGAGTTGTTTGGCCAAAGGGTGTTAGGCTTAAGGTTACTATGTTGAGCTTTTAAGGGAGTCCAGGAAGAGATTCCGTCGGAAGAGGCCAGCACTCTTCAAATCGGGTCAGTGGCATTTCCACCAGGACAATACACCAGTCCACAACTGCATCCTTGTCACAGACTATTTGAGCAAGATGGGCATCAAGACAGTTCCCCAGCCTCCCTATAGTCCAGATCTTACTCCCTGTGACTTTTAGTTATTCCCTAAGCTCAGAGCCTATCGTTATGAGACAACTGAGGAGATGAAAGAGGCTGTGACGAAGGTCATTGACACACTTACACAAAAGGACTTCCATCGAGCCTTCCAGAAGTTGATGGAACGGTACAAGTACATTGCAGCCGGAAGAGACGACTTCGAAGGGGACAAGAGTTTCATGTGAGTACTATCCATAAAAGTGTCCATACGAAAAAAGTCTGGAAACTTATCGTATGCACCTCGTATATATATATATATATATATATATATATATATATATATATATATATGTATGTGTGTGTGTGTGTGTGTGTGTGTAAAAGCTCTATCATTGACATTAAGCACAATTTAATAATATACATTGGCCCAGCGGTTAGAGTGTTCGCCAATGGCCCGGGAGACCTAGGTTCAATCCCAGGTCGAGTCATACCAAAAGACTTTAAAAATGGAACTTGATACCACCTTGCTTAACACTCAGCATTATAAGGTACGGTTCAAGGGTAAAGTGGAGCAATCCAGGGAATGGAGTAGCGCCCTCCCCTACACCTTGGTGTAGTAGCTATCGAAAAGGGAGCCTTCGGGTCACCCTCGACTATGGTCGCTAACTTTACTTTTTTACTTACTTATATATATAAAGAGTACCCAACATCAGGATAGAAACCTACAGTTACCAAGTGCTGTTCATTCCATGTGTAAGTTATCTTTGCAGTAAATAATTCGAACAGCAACTCCTGGTTGATCTATATTAAATGATTTGATTTTTGTTTGTTTTGGTTTGGTTTGGTTTCTTTATTTAATGACATATCAACCTTTCTGAGTTATCTATAGCCAAATCCTTGGAGAGGAATTGTAATGGTCCTATGTAGCACATAGCTTACTACGATGTCACAGTCTAGCACGTTAAGCACTACGCCACGGGATCACACATGGCAACTGATCCTGGAGGAGTATAACTAAGTCTTAATTAAACAGGTTTGTCTGCATGAGTTGTGTGGTTGTGTGTATGTGTGTGTGTGTGTGTGTGTTCCTTGTGTTGATAAAATAAAAACAGTTCTCGAAATAAATAAACAAACACTCCGTTTCTTTTCACGTACCCGTTTCATTTTATATTCCTGAAAAAGAAAACCATCGTGGTATTTACCGTTCAGTTCCGTTGTGGGAAAGATTAAGGTAATTTAGGTGCAAGCGACTGGTCAAGCCAATGTGTTACTGAGTTGAAGTGTTTGTGTGCTACTTCAATGTCTCCAGGTTCTAGGAGCGTCTGAGAAAAATGTCTTTCTACGAGCGAGACAAGTGGTAAAAATAAAGAGCAGAAAAAAGAAAAAATATATAAACAAAGAGAGAACATGGCCCTTGACCGGAAATATTTGAAACCAGGAGTCAGGTGACCAAAATCCCCTGCATTATAAGATAAATGTAAATATATATTCTTTATTTTCATCTTCACCATTTTTCTTTCAGAAAGAAAGAAAAATGGTGAAGATGAAAATAAATTTTTATTCTATCATTGATTTTATTTTTATATACCACCCCAATTCAAAATGTTCTAGAACTTCACAGAAAAAGAGTTTTAAGCAACGACGAGTCTGTTTAGTATGATAGATGACCACTAAGGAAGAGCTGGTATCATTTCCAACGAGACTACCAAAGTTATGCAGATATGAATCTGTTCCGTACGTAAGATGGGTGACTACTAAGGAACAGCTTGTACCGGAGGCAGTGGAAGACATATGTACCAGACTATACAAAGCTTAGTATATTTTTAGATATGTTCTAGTCAGACTGAAAATACCACTTCCCACTAGACTACCAAAGAGAACCTGTTCCGTACGTATGATGGTGACCACTAAGGAACAGCAAGTATCGGAAGTAATCAGAGACATGTGTGTCAAAGTAAACAAAGCTTAGTATATTTTTAGATATGTTCTCTAGTCAGGGTGAAAGTACCACTTCCAACAAGACTACCAAAGTTAAGCAGCGATGAACCTGTTCCATACATATGATGGGTGACAACTAAGGAACAGCAAGTACCGGAAGTAATCTAAAGCATGTGTGTCAGACTAAACAAAGCTTAGTAAACCCAAAGAATTTTTGAGAAAAACAATAACATTCCACTTTTTGTGCAATTCTGTTTGGTATTTTTTTTTTTTTTTGTATTTTTTCCCCTCTACTTGACTTAGTTAATTTCGCTCTGAATTTTTGACATAAGGAATTAAAACCTTTAATTAAAGCCTGACATTAAGTGTTTGCAGCTGCAAAAGATATCCAGCGTCAACTTTAAATCCAGAGCGTTTTATAACAATAAGTTTGCATCACAGTTAAAATTCTCAACTAGTGGTTTTCAGCCAGGATGTCATGACACCCTGCGGTGTCACAAGACACAAGTTTAGGGGGTATCACAAAGTCTTGAAATTTACATGTCTAAATCTTTTGATCCTCAAAAAGTGGATGGTAAATATTGGTAGAGTTTAGATTTTTACAATTAAAAAGTTTTGTTTTGTTTTTTATTCATTAAATTATTTATTTGTTTATTTGTTTGTTTGTTTTTTCAATATTTTTATCAATTTGTAAAATTATTTTCTTAAGTGATTGATTCGCTAATTTTAACGGCATGTTAACTTGTCTAGGGTTGGCTAAAGATAAAGGAGACACGTTCATTGTACGTTCATATTTATATTTTTTGTATAGTTGTTTTTTAAGTTTTATCTTTTTTGTTCTGTTTTGTTTTGTTTTGCACACGGTTCTATCGGCTAGAAATAATTGTTCAAAGAGATCTGTTTGAGCTATAAATGAAACGCTAACATATGCTACCATATGTTAAGAAGGTACCAGTGGTGTAATGGTTATCGTCGTAGGACATTGAACATGGCGAAACGAGTTCAAATCCTGGACGAAACTGATTGCATTTCACATACACTAATACCCTTAGGAAAGGTATGAATGCAATTATTCTCCCTCCAGCTATGGATAAATAGTAGGGCAGACTAGGTTCTTCAGCCTTGGTGAAAGAGAAGGAAAACTCTGAATTCAAACCTGTTAAACTCCGCTTAAAAATTGACCTTGTGTAATATCCTGCCCGAGCGGAGGGGGTTGGTAAATATGGCTAACATATGCTACCACTCCAAGTCAGAGCGGACTTGAGAGTAATGGCAATAAAGGGGTCGTCCAGACTCCTCAGAACTGGAGCCTCACTATCACATACATTTTTGTGCCATACTAAGGGCAATGCTTTTCGCGGAGATGGAGTCTTACTGTCAGCGTGTTCTAAACTTTTTCAACAGGATTCTTAAAAGTTTAGATCCACACAAAAATGAATAATAAATCTTGGTAAGAGTTTAAAACTTTTTCTCAGTTCAAATGTTTTCAAAAGGCCGTGAGTTAAATGAAGATATAAAAATGAACTACTTTAACTAATAATTAATATTTATATTTTCAGGAAAAGTGGGGGGGGTGAGATGGGATTAATGATATTAAAGTGCAAGTTGTTCAATCCAAAAATGAAGACAGAATTCTAAAAGAGGAATTACTTTTATATCATCATGAAGTTATCAATAAGTAAAATATTCTTTTCAGTAGTTTTATTTATCTAATTTATTCGATTTAATTAATGGTACTTTATATAGAGAAGCGCTCGTAACGTAACAGTTATCGTCAAAGAAAATAAACCCGATGGGCCGAGTTCAAACCTGGACGAAACTGTTTGTATCTCACTTCACACAAATACTGTTCAGAAAGGTATCCATCTTTTCTCCTAGTTATGGATAAAATAGTCGAGCAGACAAAAATCTCCTGCCTTAGTACAGTAACCGGTCTAGGAGAAGGAAAGACTCTGAATTTGAAATCTGAATAGTGTCGTTCAGAGAAACATTAGCTAATGGTGCACCATTCTTCTGTGATAAGCTCATCTAAAAAGTGTGACCGGTCCTACACAAGCTGTCACTACAATAAAGAAAACCACCTTTGTAAGCTTGCCCAGTCGGCTGGGGTTGTAGAATACTACAACTGGACCTCTGCAGAGAGGTAAGACTCCCCCAATGATTGTCCTGATTATGACACCAAAAGATCTGATGTTGAATTTCCAGTAATGCTGGAGCTTTGGGGAATGCTGAGTGTCCCTTCATTACCATCGCTCCCAAGTCCACTCTGGCCCTGAGTGGTACCACATGAAAGGGTCCTATCTATGGGCCCAATAGAACTAAACAGTGTACTTATGCTAAACTGAACTGTGTGAAATAGAACTGTTTTTAAATTGAAATAGACTGTGTACTTAGGCTAAACTGAATTGTTCGAAATAGAACTGTTTAGGGCATTGAAATTGTGTACTTATGCAAAACTGAATTGTTTGAAATAAAACTGTTTTGAAATTTAACTGAACTGTTTTGATATTTAACTATTTGTAAACTGAATTGTATAAAATTAGATTCGGCGTTAAATGACCCAATATGATTTGATACACCGTAAAACAAAACGACTAACCAACCAACCTATGTAAGCAGTCTAGCAGTTCAAATCTGAACTGTTAAACACCAATATACCGTATGCGACTGAGAGCTACTTCTTTTAATATAACTACTACTGCTGTATATATATATATATATATATATATATATATATATATATATATATATAAGTATCGTATATATTATTTGGGTTATATAACTCGTAAATAAAGCATTAAAAATGTCGTATATATCTTTAATCATAGTCGACTTTCTAATTAAATACTGGTATTTCCATGGCTTCAGTTAGCAATTAACTAATGCGACATGTTACTTGGTATGGATGGTGGAATTGAGACAATCTATTCCAGTGGATTGAATGAAGGTTTCCGTTCGAAATTTCGAGAATGTTATTCAACAGCCACCAGCAAAAGACTAGAAAGTACAACGGCAAAAGGTTGTGACTATAAAAACCAAAATGAGGACAAGTGTTCGAATCAATAAATGCCCAATAACTATATCTTATCATTTTACAATGCTCTGGCAAGAGATAAGCTATATAAAGTTGTCAGTGGCCAAATACTAGTCGTAGCAAAAACAAGGTATTTAAAAAATACGACCGTCTTTTTTTACAACTTGCATTTTATACGTGGAGGCAAGTAGCGTAATGGTTATCCTCTTTAAAAAATGGACACGGCAAATCGAGTTTAAAACCTTGATAAAGCTGTTTGCGTTTCATTTCGCGCTAATGCCCTTGGGAAAGTCATGAGTCTCCTTCTAGTTATGAATAAGTAGTAGGGCAGATGGCGCTCTTTAGTTTTGCTTCTGCGATCGGTCTTGAAGAAGAAAAAGTCTGAATTCAAAACCAACTCAGCTCTGTCTAATGATGATCTTGTGCCATGGGGGAGGGATAAGGTAAATTGATATCATATTTACCCAACCCCTCCGCTCGGGCAGGATATGACACAAGGTCAATTTTTTAAGCGGAGTTTAACAGGTTTGAATTCAGAGTTTTCCTTCTCCTAGACTAGATGCCTTCCCAAGGCTAAAGAACCTAGTCTGCCCTACTATTTACCCATAGTTGGAGGGAGAATAATTGGATTCATACCTTTCCCAAGGGTATTAGTGCTACGTGAAATGCAGTCAGCCCAGGATTTGAACTCGTGTCGCCGTGTCCAATTCTAGCATTGATATTGTTCTAACCTTTTTTATAGCCCTGACAATAATTTATTAAAAAAAAAAGCTTTTGAACAAATTTTGGGGATGAGTTTGGAGAACTTTGACAGTTAACAAAAATGACCGGATGACTCTTTCAATTCGTAACACTCTGAGTTTCATGACATTTATCAACCAAAGCCAACATTATTGACGTATTGAAGTGTTCAGGCTGGGAAATTTTCACTTTTAATAAGTCTCTCAAACGTTTTCAAGAATTATACGTGAAATACGTTTGTTCTTAAAGAACGACATAGCTGGCACAACACAAAAGAACGGATGCTCGAATGGGTCAAGCGCATAATGTAATCATTTTTAACTGCTAAATACCTTGGTCTCTGCGTTTATGTATGGATTAACATTTCTGTCAAGGATCAGAGTGTAGTATCTGTATTCGTAGAAAAATATTATATAAAAAGAAGAAAAACAATCATGATGTTGAATATACAAATGAGAGCATATATTATTTCGTTAAGATTTAATTCTTTATCATAAAAAGTGACACTTTTTATTATTTTGATAATGGGAAGAACACAATTGTGGTGTAAGGAAATGACACTTCTCATCACGTGATATCCGTTGTCCACTTCTTCCTGTTTCCACGGTCGCATAGACTGAAAGAAGTGAGAATGAAACAGGAAAAGTCCTAACACTGAAGGTCGAGCCGTGTTTTTTGTGTGTTTCCCAGTCTAGTCAACAAATATAGGGTGTCTCAATATACATAGGACCCATGTGACAGCTAATAACTCTACTAATAATAATGTTGTGTTCTTTTTTGTTTCAGATTTGATAATAGTATACTATAACACTTATTAATCCTTGATCACAATGCCTTAGATAAGAAAGGAAAAAATATTTTACGTCACAACTTATTTGGAGACAACGTCATCCAAAACTGTCTAAAAATAAATGCAACCCATTGATATGATGATGATTTTTTTTACTGAGACAAGAAACTCAAAAAAAGATTGCATGTTCTGGAAGCTGATACATAGTGCATTCAATAAGTTTCCAGCCTTTTTTTGTACAGGCATTTAAAATTGTCGTAGACTCTTGAAAATTCACTATGTTATTGCTATGCATCTTATGAGATGACTGACCAATTTTTATGATTTCTGATTCAAATAAATAGCTACAGCAGCAATTGGAATACACCCGACTAAAGCCTGATTGTCACAGCTGGTGAGTTTCAAAAATGCAATCTGGACGCGATGACACTTTAGAAGAACGACATGCAATAAAATTCTGTTGGAAAAATGCCACAGAAACGTATGGAATACTTCAGACTGCTTTAGGAGCATTTTGCAAGAATCGAGCATCAGTTTTTGAGTGGCATAAGAGATTCAAGGAAGGCAGGGAGTCTGTGAGGGATGATGAGAGGTGTGGCAGGAGTAAGGAAGTCAATGCACCAGAGTTGATTGGTTAAAACGTTAAGATTAGGGTTACTATGTTGAGGTTTTAAGGTAGTTCAGGAAGAGATGCCAGCACTCTTCAAATCGGGTCAGTGGCATTTCCAGCAGGACAATGCACCAGTCCACAACTCCATCCTTGTCACAAACTATTTGAGCAAGATGGGCGTCAAGACAGTTCCTTAGCCTCCCTATAGTCTATACCTTGCTCCCTGTGACTTTTGGTTTTTCCCCAAGCTCAGAGGCTGTCATTATGAGTCAATTGAGGAAATGAAAGAGGCTGTGGCGAAGATCATTGACACGCTCACACAAGATGACTTCCATGGGGCCTTCCAGAAGTTGTTGGAACGGTCCAGCAGGTGCGTTGCAGCCGGGGGAGATTACTCCGAAGGGGACTAGAGTTTCATGTGTGTACTATCAATAAAGGTGCCTATACGAAAAAAAAGTTTGGAAACTTATTTAATGATCTTCGTATAATAACAATTAAAAAAAAACATTAATTTGATGACTCTAGCTCAAAGAATGTATTTTTTACAGGACGTGTTCTAAATGACCGCTATTTCACTTGTCTCAGTAATAAATCATTATCATATTAATGGGTTACATCTATTTTGAGACACCCGGTATAACAGTCACCTCTGACCACGCTTCATTCATTCGGGTGACAACACCACTAACATTCACTTGGAGCTGATGACTCCGCTATGAATAAAAAGGAAACGATGACGGAGAATTATGTTAAAATATGATTAGAGTTCTTTACTTTCTCTTCGTAAGTGAGCCAGATTTTTCCTAACAAGAAGTAGAGATTAGAGAAAAATTCGGGTTTAAGCTAAAGTAAAAACAATTTTGATCGGCGGCTTTTGATTTTCTTTGTTTAGCTTCGAGGAGGCAAAAAAAAGATTAAAGCCAGATTTTTAGAATAAATAAAAAGATTATCTGAAGTAGGGATTAACTCTTGCTACAAGGACACATAGAAAGTTCAATGGGGTCAACAATTTTTTCGCAAATTATTAAGAGTAGAAATTTGAAATTATTCAAAGAAAATTCATTCAGCTATGAAAACTGAAGATCAATTTTTTTTAAATTCTTTGAATGTTAAACGATCATTAAAATTTTCTAGTAATTATAATTAGATTTGAAATTAGATATATCCGATAAAACTACAAAATTTAATTCATTACTCCTAGGATAGAATAACCATTTAATAAACTTAACTTTGTTAAAAACAAAACCAGAAGTATAAGGGCACTCAATGGGATTGAAACTAATTAACCAGTCCGCAAGTTTAGCTCGCTAACCATTGCCCCACGTGTCTACTAGGAAAGTAAAAAGATAAAGGTTCTGCTTCAACAACACGGTAATATTAACTAGGAAATACTGAGGTAAATTGGGCAGATACAACAATAATCTAAGGCAGAGAGCCAAGGAACGGCAGATCCTAGTTCGGTGTTGCCTATATAATGACTTCAATATCAGCAACTCAATTGATCAGTTCAATTGTCCGAACAAGTATTGGAATCTCAAAAGAAGAAAAGGATTGTTAATGGTCAGGAACACAAGCAGAAGAGGTCTATTTATGTATCAAGTAGATGCATTGCTGATGAGTTGTATATATTAAAAATTAATTACAAATCAAGATTAAATGGATTGTCTATAGTCAGGAATTAATGCACGCATTACTGGCAGAAGAGGTCTATGTATGTATTATGGGCGAGAGTCGTTCAAAAAGTTCTAAGCCTCACCCAGAAAAAAAAAAAGTATAGCTGAATTAGTTTCTTTACTGTTATAAAAAGTGGTAAGGTGTTGCCACAACAAAAATATTCAGTGATACTCTTCTTTTAGGGTGAAGCAAAGGATTTTCTGAACGATCCTGGTGAATACATTGCTAATGAGTCATACAAATGAAAATACATTGGAAATCAAGAAGAAAGGGATTTTCTTGGGTCAGGAATTAATGCCATTACATGATTATGACATATTATTTGGCCACCAGTGAAATTCAAACCTTTTCAGTAAAGAATCTTCACTATTTTCCATTCAACTCAGGGCAGAATATTATTGATACACAACAGTTTTCTTAAACTGAAAACCATTTTTAAAGAAACAATTTGCTCGATTGATTTGAATGGCATGTCATACTGTCTAGAGCAGTAGTTGCCAACCGATTTTGGGCCATCCCCACTTTGGGACTTCTAAAATTCTGATGTCCTCCCTGTAATATTTATTTCTTACATATTCAACATTTTACTACAATTCACGTGAATGAGGCTTAAAAGGCCATTAGCTTGATCTTTAAACAAGTGTAGTGGAAGGAAAATTTCGTAATTTGATTTGGCGCGCAATTTAATTCGACACTTAATTTCACCCAATCAGGATGAATTATCCTATTCAACCCGGACTTTCCTTTTCCGGGCAGCAGAAATTGGGTAAGCTGCCAAACCCAGTCTCTTTAGCTGGACAACGCCGCCCAGTGCAGACGTCTCACTGGCGGCTCTTCAATAGCAGCAACAGCATGGACACATGAGGGAACCAATCTAATTTATGGATTCCTGGCAAAGAAATCACAGTTGAATATTAATTAGATACATTCAACATGCCACGCACAGGCACAACTGTATGTCACCCCCAAAATTGGCTATGTCGATGCAACGCACAATTAAGCTCTCGGCACCTCGGCAACAGTTCTATTTCAAACAATTCAGTTTAGCATAAATACAAGGTTTAATTGTCAAAATATTTCTATTTCAAGCTATTCAGTTAAGTCAAACAGTTCTATTTTAAACAATTCAGTTTAGAGTAAGTACAGTTTCAATGTCAAAAATACTTCTATTTCAAACAATTCAGTTTAGCATACAAAAACAGTTCTATTTTAAACAATTCAGTTTAACATAAGTATGTATTTAAAACGTCAAAACAGTTCTATTTCAAGCAATTAAGTTTAGCATCAGTACGCAGTTTAGTTCTATTTGATCCCATAGGTAGGACCCTATTAGGAGCTACAACTCCCGGCCAGAGTGGACCTGGGAGCGATGGCAATGAAGGACATAAAGTTGTTTTTATTTAACTTTCGGATAATCATTCGTAAAGTAAAGTTGGCGACCCGAAGGCTCCCTTCTAATAGCTACGACAGGTGTAGGGGAGGGCGCTACTCCTTTCCCTGGATTGCTCCACTTTACTCTTGATACGTACCTTATAATGCTGTTAAGCAAAGAGGTATCAAGTACCATTTTTTGAGTCTTTGGTATGACTCAACCTAGGACTGAATCCTTGTCTCCCGGGGAATTGGCGAACATTCTAAACACTAGGCCAATGGACCGTTACAATATATATAAAATTTAAGTGAAACGAATATATATATATATATATATATATATATATTGTCATCTACAGACAGACTGTTTCGTTCTATCAGAACTCTTCAGTGTGGCTAGACACGTAGGACGCTCAAAGCCGGGATCGAAACCCGTCCAACTTTACGTTAGACTAAGTCTCAGACCGCTCGGCCAACAAGCGTACCATGTTGGCTAAGGGAATTTTTAAGGTATTATGTGGCAACAGTAGCAGCAGCCGTTTGTTTACATTTTTATACTCTATCGGCTACCAGAGTGCTCAATTCTTTCGAAGATCTTTGCATTATGCGAGCGGCGGCCGAAAATTCCTTCGCCAGAGTGCTCAACCCCCATGGGGCAGCGTATATATTGACATCCACAGACGGACTGTTTCGTTCTATCAGAACTTTTCAGTGTGGCTAGACACGTAGGATGTTCGAAGCCGGGATCGAAACCCATCCAACTTTACGTTAGACTAAGTCTCGTTTCACTTAAAAATTTTCGTTCACTATCTTCCAAAATGGACTCGGTAAGCATAAACACTAACAAACTTAATGCCACCGCAACTACAACCGATGATTATTCCGTTTTTTTTTCTCTTTTAATTTTGGTATTATGATCTGAGTAAGAATGAATGTGGTCATTTTTATCAGTGGGTTTATGATATATTTAAAATTCTAATTCATTCTAATTATTTGTTCGTTATATATTTACTAAAGGTAAGGTTGTTATTTTCTTGTTCGTAGATAAAATTTGTGGTAGATTATATATCTATGTGTAATTTTTAATATGTCTGAATTTTGGGGATATACAGAGTGTTCCATAATTGTTGAAACAAAGCAGCACTCTAAGATATTTCCTGTTGACCTTTTAGCGAAAAGAATATTTGTATTTGTTAGCGAGGAAAAGTAGTAACGTGCGTTTGTGTGTTTGGTTACTTTCTCGCTAAGTTTTAAAAGTAAATAAAGGAAGAGAAGTTCCCAGATGTACGAAGTCGAAATGTTTTTAGGAATAGTTTTTAATTGCAGCATGGAATATTTAGTTTGCTTTTGTGCAGCAAGCCTCGTGGAAAAGGAAAGAAGTAAAGAGACGAAATGGAGTTATAAGAAAGTTGAGATAGCAGCGTGTGTTGTTGGACGTGCGAAGGAAGTATGTTCGCAGTATATAGCGAAAGTCATGTTTGCCGTTGGAGGAAATAAACTTTGGAGTCACAGTGAGTTTGTGTTTCTGGTTATTTCAGGGAGGAGCGTGTGGTCTCGTGAAAATGTGGCCTAGAGGGGAAATAAGGGCTAGGTGTCGGAGCGGGATTCGGCATCGTAATCGACATTGCCAATTTTGGGGGTGACGTAAAGTTGTTCCTGTGTGTGGCGTATTGAATTTATCTAATTCTTATTCAAGAGAGATCCCTTGGTCTAAGAGAAATAGACGCAAGGGATCCATAAATTAGATAGGTTCCCTCATGTATCTATGCTGCTGCTGCTGCTGCTACTATTGAAGAACCGCCATTGAGACGTCTGCACTGGACGGTGTTGTTCAGCCGAAGAGACTATTTGGCAGCTTCCCCAATTTCTGCTGCCCGGAAAGGAAGTTAGAGTGAATAGGATATGTCATCCTGATTGGGTGAAATTATGCGTCGAATTAAGTTACGCGCCAAACTAAAATACGAAATTTCCTTCCGCGACAACCTTTTTCTCTTTGTTTTTCCAGATTATTCCTGGGGAATTGGTAATGTTTTGTTATATTGTTATATTTAACTAAATGGAGCAAAATTATGCCTTGAACGATGAGCCAGAAGATATTTTGTGTAAAGGCATAACAAAACTAAATTATTTCTTCCTCTGGAGCTTCCTCAATGACAACAGCTACCTGGGTAACTCTCACACTGTTGCTGCATTGAAGGCAGCCATCACTTGAAGATTCAAGCGATAACCAAGGAGGAATGCGCATGCGTTATCAACAACTTTGCACGTTGCATTCAAAAATACCATAAACTGAACGGCGGACATTTAGAGTATGTATTCTTGGGTTCCTCTTGACATTTTTGGTACATGTTTTAGGATTGCAGATCCTAAAATGGTATTCTTTTATTTTTCAATAAATGTAATTTTCATTACTCTATCGTTTATGGTTTTTGATTTGTTCCCGTTCATTTTGCTTCAAAAATTGTGAAACAACTTGTATTAATAATATATCATCTATGTAACGTATATACTTGGACTCTAGGTGGAGGTGACCGTGGTGTAATGGTTATCGTTGTAGGAAATGGACACGGTGACACGAGTTTAGAATCCTGAACGAGACTGATTGCATTTTCACATAGCACTAATACCCTTGGGAAGGGTATGAATCCAATTATTCTCCCTCCAGATAACGGTAAATTGTAGGGCAGACTAGGTTCTTCAGTCCTAGTGAGGCAACTAGTCTAGGAGAAGGAAAACTCTGAATTCAAACCTGTTAAACTCCGCTTATAAATTGACCTTGAGTCATATCCTTCCCGAGCTGAGGGGTTGGGTAAATATGTACTTGGACTAAAGGTATTATGAATTTAAAATGATCTGATTAAAGAAATTCATGAAAAAGACTAACTATAGCGTGCGTAATATGATTTCAGGTTTGTTCAGAGATCTCAGATAAATTAAAAAAATCACTAAAACGTTATAAATATTTTATTGTTTTTTAGACTTGGTTTGGTTTCTTTGTTTAATATCATATCAACTTTTGTAAGTTATTTAATGCCAAAGCTATACTTGTGAAAAAACACTATGGGTACTATCTAAACCATAGCTGGGGAAATAAAGAGTTTCATACCTTTCCCAAGGGTATTTGTCCGAAAGTGTGCCGTATAGCACGATTGGAGTTCGAACTCACTCATTAGGATGCACAGTCCAGCTCGTTAGCCACTACGCCAAGGGGATACCCTCCTTCCAGATTTGAAGAATTAACGTTTTCTTAAGTCAGTAGATTGTTAAAATCAAATATATTCCCGCTTGGCATGATACCTGGTCAGGATTGAAAGGATCTAAATACATGTAAGGATGTAGAGGGTCATCTGCCTCTCGTTGTTAGACGGAAACCCTTTGGACAGTAAGATACAGAAGATGATAGACAGGTATAACCTAAAAACTCATCTGATCCTCGTAAATGAATCTCGTTAAAAGCCTTTCCAAGTATGATTTAAATAATTTCTGAAATTTTTGTTGAAAATAGACCAAAAAATTACGGAACCTTATCAGTATGAAGGGATATTTCGTAAAAGGTAAGAAAATTATAGCATATCTTGTCATCATTTCCTGTTTGTAAAAGTTGGCGACCATAGTCGAGGACGACCAGAAGGCTCCCTTTTCAATATCTACTACACCGAGGTGTAAGGAAGGGCGCTACTCCTTTCCCTGGATTGCTCCACTTTATCCTTGATACGTATCTTATATTGAGGTATCCGGTGCCATTTTTAAAGTATAACACGACCTGGGATTGAACCCATGTCTCTCGGACCATTGACGAACACTCTGCTCACTAGACGAATGAGCCGGTCTTCCCGGTGGTAATAACAATAAAAATTCTCCTCTCTCTCTTTCTATCTCTGTCTCTCTCTCTCTCTCTCTCTCTATATATATATATATATATATATATATATATATAAATTTTGCTTAGTTCAGTACTAAAACATAAATATGTTGCAACTAATTAGAATCGAAATCAGTAACAAATGGTCTACTAATCTAGTAGGATAACCATTATACTACGCAAAGCATTATATATATATATATATATATATATATATATATATATATATATATGCTCGTGTTGAAACGGTTACCGTCGTTGGAAACTGAAACGGTGTGTTTCCCATAGCGCTTATACCCTTTAATTTTGGTATAACAAAATCAGTCTAGGTGAAAAAAATTCTGATTCGAAACCCGTTAAACTCCGCTTAAAATTAATCATGTGTCACATTCGGCTGGGGTGGTGGTGTTAGATAGTGACGAACCAGATGCAGTATAATTTGGAGAGTGCTCAATATCTTTGATAGACCAATTATATAATTCTGCCTGATGGTTGCCGTGTAAAGACGGTATGAGACCAGTGGTCGCAGATAAGCAACAATGTTATTAGATATAAATAAAAACTAATATATATTTATTTATTATCATAGGAAGAAATCAAATACACACACACACACACACACACACACACACACACACACACACTTCTATTCGTATATGTCAAATTTAGATATTATATCAGTATTTAGTTTGCCCTAAGTTTAGTTTGGTTTGGTTTGGTTTCATAGCTCATCGTAGGTTATTTAATGCCAAATCTATTTTTATGCGTATAAACAGTCCCATTTCAAACAATTCAATTTAGCATAAATACACAATTTAAATGACACAAACAGTTCTATTTCAAGCTATTCAGTTTAGTCAACAAAATGATTCCAAGTATTGCTATGAATCACTAACAATTCAATTAAACATCAGTCATTTATTTACACACAGTTAAATGTAAAAGAATTCTATTTCAAACAATTCAATTCAGCACTAGCGCACTGTTTAGTTCTATTTGACCCATAAATAGGACTCTATCAGGTGCTACCACTCTAGGCCAGAGTGAACCTGGGAGTGATGGCAATGAAGGGGTACTCCGCATTCCCCAAATCTCCAGCATTACTGGAACATCACCATGAGATAGTTGAGTGTCAAATCCAGGACTCTCAATAGGGGAGTCTTACCTCTCTGCAGAGATGCAGTCGGTGCATTCTACAGCCCCATCCGATTCGGTTATCTAAGTTTGAGTAACTAATTCAAATATATATATGTATATATACATATATCCAAGGAATAAACACGCGTAATAGCTAAAGTGCAAGGTTGCAAGGCTGCGGCCTCAAAGTAAGCAAGTCCGAATTCCAGTCGCGCTATTACGTTCATTTTTGGACTAATATTTTCGGGGAATGTTTGAACCCCTACTCCTACACCCCTACCCAGCTATGGTTTTAATTGCATCTGCTAGAAAATTCGGACAAACTCATAAGGGACATTCTCCTATCGATTCCTACACATGAATATACCAGTAATGGACGACTATCAAAGATTTTCATACATAAGCTCAGTGCGGACATCAAATACAGCCCAGAAGACCTGCCAGGATTTATGGCCGATAAGGACGTCATGGTATCAGCACGACGTGATGAGATCCATCTATCTGTCTATCTATCTATAACGCATCGTTTAGGATAATGGTTAGCAAATTATGCCACTAGACCATTTGTTATTGGGGATGTCCTCGTGGTGTAATGGTTAAAGTGATGGACTGCGAAATCCAGTCATGCTATTACGTTCCCTTCCGGGCAAATACACTTGGAAAAGGTATGAAACCCCTTATCCTCGCAGCTATAGGTCAAATAGTACCACTACCATTCTTCTAGGAGAATGGCTTTAGCATTAAATAACCTACAAAGGTTGATATGCCATTAAACAAAGAAACCAAACCATTTGATATTGAGTTCGATTCCTATTGGGTGCCACTTACTTCTCACTTAGTACTAATCTAAACTAAGCTAAGCTTAGTAAATTACAAAGACAGATAGATAGATCGAGAGACAGAGATGTAGAGACACAACACAGACAGAGAAATAGACAAAGAGAGACGGAGAGGTAGATAGAGACAGAGACAGAGCAAGATAAAGACTACGTAACTGTACATAATTAAAGACGCAACTTTTTCTCTTCTTTACATGTATCAACAGTCGATACAAATGCTTACAGAAAACGACTGACACTGTCATAGAAAAAAAATCTCGCTCCTTTTCGCTCACTTACTCACAATTTAAATGCACTGCAGTAGTCACGACCAACCGTCTTCGTGGAGCCTATCAAACATTTTGCCAATAAAAAGAACAAGAAATAACAATAATAAAATGCATTAAATAGTCCAATTTTGCTGTTTTCGTTGGTCTGAACCTTCTCTATTGTTCTCTTCGCTTGTTTGTTTGTATTAATCTTTGCCTGCCGGTGTTGACAAGCGACAAGTTTGGCAGCAGATTGACATTGGATTAAAATGGTGACCTACCAAACACCAGCAAATCTGCTGGTCAATGCAACTAAAACAACAAGAACAACAGATAAATATACGAAAGAAAAAAGAAAATGAAAGCTAAAATCTTGATGAAAAAAAGGAAATAACCACGGCTCTTTTTTAACTCTTTCTGTGTGGCATATTGGGCAACATATTTAAATGGTTGGAATGTACTTTTGACCATAAAATAAAATAAAAACTTGCAAATAGAATACATTTATAGGGGTTTCACAATCTACATCCTGCAATACACTATAGGCGTAACATTACTTTCAAATAGATCTGTAAGAAAATAAATTTTATTTGATATGTACACTTGATATCATACAACAGTGTGTAAGCAAATGATTCAAGACAAATAGCAGAGTAATTTTTAATAAGAAGGGAGTCCTTATGGCGAAGTGGATAACATTCTGGACTATGAAATCGTAACAAACGACTTTGAACTCCAGTAACGCTATTTCGATCACTTTTGGACTAATACCCTTGGGAACAGTATGAATCTTCCTATCCCTTCAGTTGTCTTTCTACATAGAAGGATTTGGCATTGAATTGACCACGAAGGTTTGCATGCCATTGAATAAAGAAACCAAACCAAACCAAGCCAATTATCTAAAAGGTGCAATGGAATATTGAAACTATGATTATTAGTCAAACGTTTACAAATAAATCAAATTTCGGCATTATATAACCCATAAGAAGTTGATATGCCGTTAAACGAACAACCCAAACCAAACTATTGGCGTAAGGGGAGGGTATATTTGACAAGTATATTTATAAATTTTTTTTGTTTTCACTGACACATCTAAAAACGACTATTTTACTAAAGTTTTAGAAATGATTAAGCATTTTTTTATTTTTAGGGTCGAGATATATCGTACTAGGGACACTTTCGCGGGAAATATCGCACACGATCAAAAATTTTGAAGTAATGCTGTCTAAATTTGCATCTCAACCTAACGCATAAAATATTTAAGTGACTTGAGTAGCTGCGTCCTATTTACTTTAGGCAACAGGTGCATTTCATGTTATGCCACTCACGCAATTTACTCGGCATGTCTAAGGGATCTTCAAGTTAATATCCAACACGCTATCGTCTGAAAGACATCTGGGGTTTTTTATCAAAAGCAGAAGGAAAATGTAAAGCGACTTTTACAGTGTGCACTTACAAAAAATTCATTTATCCCCAATCGATAATCTATGGCTTGATGGAATCCTCGGAACAGACTTTCAGGGCCTGCACAAAAAATAGAAATTCTCTACGAGGACAAGAAACCCTCTCTAAAACTGTGGACTGGCTAGCATGAGAATTCCACCACCAGCTCTGTTTAAAAATCTGCCACCCAACTGTAGACCGATATCTGTGAAATTCCAAAGGTTCTCTAGAGAAGCGGAAGAATTTATGAAGAAGGAAATAAAAAGCCTATTGGATTTTGCTATCACTGACCCCAGTATATGTTTTCAAAGAGCGCAAATTGTTATAACTAAGGACGAAAAATGAAAAATGAAATCTGAGTTATTGATTATTCACAGACGATAAATCGTTTTACCTCAAAAGATACCTTTCTTCTAAGATTACAACGATGGTTTCAGAATTAGTGAAGTATAGTTTATACCCTAAAATAGATCTAAAATATGTGTATAATCAGGTTACCCAACGTAAAGTAGACTGACTTTATACGGCTTTTGAAGCTCGAGGTAAATGATCTAACCTTAAAAGAATGTCGTTTGAAATCAGCAACGGAGTCGCCGAGTTTCAAAATTGTTTGGATGATATAATCGAAAAGGAAGGCCTAAATGGAACATTTATCTATACAGATGATGTAACATTTTGTGGCACTAATGAAAGGGAACACACTAAGTTAGCAAGATTTAAAAAACAGGCAGAAAAATACGTTCTCACTTTAAAAGAGAGTAAATGTGTCAACAGAGCAACGAAAACAAAACTTCTTGGATATGAAGTAAGTAAAAGAATCATGAGACCAAATTCTAAAAGGTTGGGATCTCTGTGAGAACTCCCTCCACCTGACAATGTAAAATCTTAGAGGAGAATCATCGGAATGTTCGTCTACTACAGTCGTTGGATCCTTAATTATTTGATAAAAATTCACAATCTAAATAACAAACTATATTCGCCTCACCAGCTAAAATAAGATTCCTTTGAGTATTTGAAAATAGAATGAGAAAAAGCTGTTGTACACATCATAGACTCGGAAAAATCCTTTAAAATTGATGCTATGGAGCTTATGAGCTTATGGAGTCAGGCAGAGGTCAGGGCAAGTTGTGTTACCGTTTTTCATCTGACTCCATTCCGAAGTTATTCTATCTTTACCCCACGTTTTCTTGTTAATGTAACTCCTTGAACAAGAAGACCCAAAAAGAATTATACTGAAGAAGATAGCCACAGATAGGAGACGAAGACTTTTTTTTTAATTCTTTCCTTTATTTCCTGGGTTCAACAACCATTCAATGGGTGAAGCAATTTTCCCTGAATACAATTGAAATGGTTGAATCCCCCAGTCAAGGTGTTTAAAAATACGTTAATCGTTTCTTGGTATATATGTGTCCTCATTTGGTATTCTAAAGCTTTAACAACGTGTTCGTCGCTTTTGGGAATTTGTCCAAGCCCAGTGTTTTAGTTCGTCGTTCGATAGGTCCATTTCGTAGCTTTTTATATTTTTGGCATACTGTTAACCGAAACGGCTGTTACTAGTGGAAGGGCTAGCCAACGCGTCGTCCAAAAACGAACGCGTGGCGTCCTCCACTAATTACCAAGGTGTTGTCGTTCCGCTGGTCACTGCTGAAAGAGAATGATCTTCATCCTTTTTGTCGGGAGGTCCCTTTTTCTTTACGCATGCGTCGCCCCTTTTTCCTTTCAGAGGCCTCTGGGAGTTTCTGTATATTTTAATAATTTTCTTTTCTAATTCAATTGAAATTTATTTATTTATTTATTCCCTACAAGTTTTGCTGCAGCGCTAAATCGAATCTGGGCCAGAACTTTAAATTCCTCAGAACGAAATCAGTCCCCAGTAGAGAAAGAAGATAATTTGACCATCAAAGACATTAAGGGATTAGTAACTGGAAGGTAAATATTTTATTCTTGTCACTGACTAAAAAGCTCTATTCTGTATTTTCGATAAGCTTCTGAGGTTAAAACGACAAAATTTATTGCTGGCGAATTGAACTCTCCAATTACAAATATCGTATCAAATATCAACCGGAGATCAAAGACACATGCACAAATGTGTTAATCATTTCTCTTCTGTCGTAAATATCGACCTTAAAAGTTTACATGATAATCTGTCATCATAGAGTATCAAGAATGAAGCACTTTATCAAATCAAGAAATTTTTCTTACTCAAAAGAGGAAGTCAAGAGAATAATTAAAAATGTAACATGTGTGCCGTAGAAAAGTCAAGATTTGAAAGAGGAGGTAAATTAATCAACGCCACTTAACTATTGGAAAGATTAAATACAGATTTAAAGAGACCGCTTCCGCGAAGAGGAAACAAATATTCATTGATTATCCTTAATGAATATTGTCACTTCCCGTTCATCTTTGCGTAACACAAATTGCTAGATACAAATTGCTAGACACAATTGACACAAAAATTGCTAGACACAATTGACACAGTTGAAACAAATTGCTAGACACAATTGACACAACTGACACAAAGATTGCTAGACACAAATTGCTTGACACTATTGACACAAACTGCAAGACACAAATTGCTAGACACAATTGACACAGTTGAAACAAATCGCTAGACACAATTGACACAAATTGCTAGACACAATTGACACAAATTGCTAGACACAATTGACACAAATTGCTAGACACAATTGACACAAATTGCTAGACACAATTGACACAGTTGAAACTAATTGCTAGACACAACTGACACAATTAACACAAATTGCTAGACACAATTGTATTGACTTACTTAAGTAAATTATTTTGCTCATTCGGTTTTCAAAGTTATATACACTCTGATAGAGGACTTGGTTTATGTCAGAGGAGTTGAGAAGATTTTTTTAAGGGAAAGGAAGAGTTACTTGTAGGTCCACTGCGAACAAGCCACGAGAAAACGGTTAAGTGGTGAAGCTGAACGGAGCTCAGTTGAGGACAATTGAGCCTTAAAATCAAGATTTACCAACGCATCAATGGGAAATTGTATAATCTGACAGTCTGTTCGATTCGTTCCTGTGAACGGATGTTTTTCCGTCTGAAAATATCTTTCTCAGGAATATCTGTTCTTTTGTGGTTGATGATCACAGGAAAGGTGCTTATGAGAAGCTACGTTCAGAACAAGTGCGAGCATAATGTATTAAAAGTTGAACTGTTATATAACGTGATCTGGGAAGAACCATAATTCTTCTTTATAAAAATATATACGACTTTTTATTTTTTTTGAAAGGGGTCAAATCTCTGTAATGTGTGAGAGACAGATGGACGGAGACAGGGAAACAAAGATTGCTATAACTTCCCCTTCTCTTGACCATCTCACGCTGTGTTATCTTCAAGACCCCACTTAGCAATTCTTCTGCTTCTCATCCGGGGTTACTAAACCGGAGGCCCTGTGGGCCGCCGCCCTCAATGGGGCACTCTCAGTGACTACAAGCAGGCACTGACTCACAGTGCCTCCAACTGACTCCAACTGATCCGGACCCTCACTCAGCATCTGCATATATCATTTCATAATGCCCACGACATCTGATCAACCATGTGACTGCTTCCGCTCATCCACACAGCTGCGTTCGGTTCAGAGAATTTCATTGACAGCTCGGTCAAGGGTCAATATGCAACAGAACTGGTTGAGGTGAATCCCGATTACGCTCTTGTTAGGTTACCAAATGGGAAAGAAAATGCTATATCTGTACGGTAACTTGCTTTGCTAGGAAAGAATGACAATTTCTGAATCTGAAATCAGTTACAACAATCTCAACAAGCCTTGTACTGGCTTTGGATGGAAATAAATTACCAGAATCAGAAGGTACTGTTCCACAACCGGTGTCCAGTGATTCAACTGAAAGGAATGAACATGAAATTAATCACTCGTCCAGTACAAACGCTACAAAATGCCCTCCTCCAAAATAATTCCTCCAAGGCCCTCTAAGCGTATCACCAAAGATCCAAGTCAACTCGGGATTGACCCCTCGGCTGGGGCTGTAGCATACACCAACTGCATCTCTGCAGAGGGGTAAGACTTCCCCAATGAATGTTCGGGATATGACAATTAATAATCTGATGGTGATACTCCAGTTATGCTTGAGCTTTAGGGAATGCAGAGTACACCTTTATTGCCACCACTCCAAGATCTACTCTGGCCCAAAGTGGTAGAACCTGATAGGGTCCTATCTATGGGTCAAAGAGAACTAAGCTGTGTGCTTATGCTAAATTGGATTGTTTGAAATAGAACTGTTTTTACATTTAACTGTGTGCAAATAAATGACTGATGTTTAATTGAATTGTTAGTGATACATAGCAATTCTTAGAAGCATTTAACTTTGTTGACTAAACTGAATAGCTTAAAATAGAACTGTTTTAATATTTAAACTGTATACTTATGCTAAATTGAATAGTTTGAAATAGAACTGTTGATATGTATAAAAATGGATTTGGTACTAAATAACCTACAATGGTTGATATGCCATAAAAACAAACCAAACCATCGGGATCGACCACTGGAAAAAATTTAAAGGGGGAGAGTACATTTTTGTCTGAATAAAGAATTCCAAATTTACGTTGTCAAAAACAAAAATAAACACTGATATCTTTCCTTATTAAAAAAAAAAAAAGAGGGAGAATGTTGTATTTAAATGTAAATCACCACTTTGTTAATCGCAGTTCCACCCTGTCGGCTGAGGCTGTAGAATAAGCCGACTACACCTTTGGAGAGGGGTAAACCCCCCACCACCACCACCACAGTGATGCCACCTGTTAGCGGTTGGTAGCAACCCGTAATGCTTCTAAACGGAATCCTGGTGGCTGAGCAATCCTTGAACTGCCCACCAAGTGGTCAAGTGTCTTACAACACTCTACATTGACTCTTACAGGCCTAGATAGGCAGTCTGGACGGCCTGATATGGTCATTCTCAAGTCTAGGCACCTAACATAATTATCCCGACCGTATTCTTCAAATTACTCTTGTAGCAAACAACTATTTTATCTCAAAGGTGGCAGAAGCTGGTGGCTGAAGGTTAACTGCGTTGGGAAAACAAGATTTTGACCTCTTTTAAATTGTACAGCACTAAGTATTGTCTACTGAAAACTTGAAATTAGCAGGGGCTCGAAATCCTACTCCCAACTCGAGTATACTGGCAGTGTATCCCAGTTACAACCAGTGTGAATGCGATTCCGCCATGGTTAATTCCCAACACAAGTTGGGTATCAGAGCACCGGATCAGTGAAAAAGCAAAGACGACTTTCTCTAATTAAAAAAAAAAACGGAATCTCTGAATCTCATTCAGAAAACAATAGAATTCCTAAGATTTTTTTGCGCCAGGATCATTGAAAGAACCCTATTTACCTAAATTATCCCCACTTTTTATGAAAATAATCATCTCCAGCAAAATGATCCTCGAACCGTTAAAACATTCAAAAGTGGCAATGGGGTAGATAAAGAAAAACATTTTGAGAACTTACTTAAAATCGAAACATTTCACCACCTAAACGGTAAGACATAACCCCATGAAAGACTTAATATCTCAAAAGGAGTTATAAGAAGCAGGGAGTTATCCTTAGCTATACCAAAGGAAATAAAATATCGTTAGGAAAGCAAGGGGTGTCGGCCTACAAATAATAATTATTAGGAGGAAAAGAAGAAGTACAAACACTATGACATTTAACAAACTGACGATACGCAAGGAAGTGAAAATTGGATATTACCTCGAAAGAGTAGAAGACTATATCCCCGCACACTTGAGTTACTTTAAATGTCAAAGGTATGGACACCACAGTGAGAGCTGCCGTGGACGTCCAACATGTAGAAGGTTTTCCCAAAGAAAACCAAATATCATGGAGGAAGATTGCCCCACTGAATCCAAATGTTCAAACTGCCAAGAAAACCATTCCGCATTTTCAAGATCTTGTGGAATATGCAAAAGAGAAAGAGAAATTATGGAAGAAGAGTGTTGAAGGAATGCAACATTCCTTGAAGCTAGAAATATGATTGAATCTTACTTGAAAGAAAACTTATACCCAACGATAGCACAGACTGCGTGCCCAATCAACAAGAACAAACAATCGGACAAAGAGAAAGCTCTCAATGAAGAACTAGTTCAACTGAGTCCACACCATTGGTCAGTTTCAGGAACAGTTAAAAAAAGCAAGATTTCGCCCAAAATTGTAAAATAAAATCATAAATTTAAAAAAAAGAGCCTCAAACGAGTACTCATACCACTGCACAAATACCTATTGATAACATTGGCTTTGGACCTAAAATTACCACATGCACAAAATCTACCGTTTAAACTAATCCCTCTAAAGATGCAAAATCTCCTAAAAAACAAAGGTTCCATAGATCTCAAATCCCTCAACCAAAAACCACCAAAGATAGACTTTAAAACTTATCTCCCCAAAATCCAGAACCAATTTGACAAAAATTAGAAACTCGTATAGATCAAATACCAACATAAAATAGATTCGAGAAATTAGAAGTAATGAAATTGAAAGGAAAACAAAATAAAAGTTTAAAAAACACAAATCATGAAAACACAAAAGCCAAACAGAATGTATGGAATATAGGGACACGGACGATCAGACTCCAAAACCACCTCAAAGATTGGGTTATAAAATGATCCAATGGAATTCTAATGGCTTGGGAACAATCTATAATGAATTATTATTTTTGCTAATATTTGATCCTAAAAAATGCAAGAAACCTTTCTTAAAATAAAGGCAATCTAAACACCAAAGGTTATCAATAATATAATCTCGTCCATAATTTCAGGACTCAGAGCCTCTGAAGGTGTATCAATATTTATTAAAACTTATAAACCTCAGAGCAAAGTCAAATTAAAAACCAGTTTACAGTTAGTCGCTGTGAGGACAACAATAAGCATTTGTTCACTATACTTGCCTCCGCACGAGCCAATTAATGAAAGTAAACTAGATTTAATCAAACAACTTCTCAAATCCTTCCCACTCTTAAGAGACTTCAGTAATCACAATATCTTATGAGGATTCAAGGAAACTGAAGAAAGGAAGCCAAATGGAAAGCCTAATTAACAAGAACAATCTGTGTTTATTTAACCAAAAAGAACCAATGCATACCAATCCAACAAATGAATCTCTTAGCTCAATCGACTTAACCATATGTGACCCCCACCCCGTTTTGCAACTTCGACTTTTTTTTAGCGTGTTTAATGTTGTATGAGACAGTGATCATCACACCATCATTCTCAGAAATAATTTTGAAAATCTACAATCATTTACAAATGTGGAAACGATACAGACAACTGAAAGAAATTCAGAAGCCTCTGTCCAGATTAATTGAATTACAATATTACAATAGATGAACTCACAGTTATATTAATATCAAGAAAATACATTCCTAAAAGCACTACATCGAGTAAAAATTTCTCAAAATGATAACATTGATATAAATTTCAAAACACCATATAATGACTAAAAAACCTAAATGTTAACATCGACAGTGTTGATGATTCAATATTGTATCTGAAAGTAATCGGCATTTGCACAAAAATATAAACATATATAATTTTTTTCTTGTGACGTTTAAAAATTTATTATTCAACGATTAAAAATTAATTTAAGGACAATTCTTTTTCAAACGATTAACATTCTTTTATGATTATCATAAACTTTTTCAAAACTATAAATATTTTATAGCAATAAAAAAATCTTTATTCCCAACAATTAAAAATTGATTTAACGATTAAAGATGTTCTAATAACGATTAACATTTTAGTAACGATAATAAATATTTTTAAAATCATAAATGTTTTATAACAATTTAAAAAGAAAAAAATTGCCATAAAATAATTCAACATAGGTGGGCAAGCCAGTTGTAATTTATAAGCCTCTCTACTTAGATATGGCACAAAGCCGTAAGAATGGGCATCTAATGTGACTCGAACTCACTTCGGTAATTTTGTTAGTTTAGTTTACTAACCATTACACAATCGAAGGAGTCAGGGTGGACATAAATAATTAGAGAATAGCAGAAGCTCGATGAATCCAAACTTTGAAGACGAAACTACAAGAGAAATAGTTTGTGAATATTTTTTAATTAACAACAATTTCTTATGACAATTTCGTTGGCAAAATTTGCCTTATTTATTAAATGACCCCCTATATATAATTAACTAACTTATATATAATTAACTAACTTACTCTGTACCAGCATTCACGGTTACCAGGAAAAAGAAAATAAAACACCAGAATTTAGAGATAACAATATCTCGGATCACTGCCTAGGAGAAAAAGAAAAAATATTTCGGAAAAAAAGAAAAGGCCAACTTCGTCACACACGTTGAAAAAAATCAAGAGATATGCAGTCAGTTGGTCAAAAGAACAAAAACCCAGCGTAAAATGCTGCAATGCTTCAGTTATAAATAGTGCCCAATACTAAGTAGAGCTAATTACAAAAATTAAATCGCGAGTCGGGGCTATCCTACTACAGTCGGATAGTCCCGACTCGCGATTTAATATATATATATATATATATATATATATATATATATATCATCTCTTTCCTTTTGATACAGGAATTATATGTGTAAGAAAGGTTTTATGATCAATTAGTGCTTTCTTATATGCGTTCTTGTGTACATGCAGGTACAAGTTTTGGTATTTAGAACAAATAAATGTTGTAAGCATTGATGCAGGATATTGGAATTTTTATCAATACAAGAAAGATTTCTTCAACTTAAACTACTGAAGACTTTGAGTAAGAAAGACGCTATTTAAGGAGAGAAAAAATCATTGACAAACACTAATAACAAGATTTAGAGTTTGCTAAAAATGTCTTTGGTTTTGTAAAATATACGAATGAATACTTTGCCAAAAATAAGTATTAAATTTTATAATTTCCTGGTCGAGAAATTCTCAAGAGCGTGCTTGTAACTAGACTATCTATTTTAGATGAATCACGGGACAGTAAGAATATATACTAAAGGAAATAGATACGTTGTCTGTCAGGAAAATCACCAACTTTTTAACATCAGCCCACCTACAGCAAAGACACCTTAGACAACTTCAAAGCACTTTTCTTTTGATTTTCCGAACATACCTCAAAAATCCATTCCAAAATCTCAAATCAGTTTACATTCCTCCCACTTTTTTGGATCGCCATCAGCTGTTTCGTAGAGTTTTCCTGAAACTCGTCAGCTATCTGATATCTTTCCACATTTCAAAATAGCAGAGAAACAAACCTAAAATCAAGGTAGGAATAAAAGACCTGATTGGTGTGATTTTTTTTCAAAATACAACATGCATAGGGCTTGAAAAATCTATTCGCTCTATCATTATGTCAAACTCTATGCCTCAAGAAAGCTGTGACGAATAAAGTTGGCCAAAATTTAGTTGCACTTCTCCTAAACTGGTTACCTAACAAGTGCTAAAGAACCCAGTTTGACTTGCTATTTCACTATAGCTGGGGGCGAGAGCAGATCGAGGGGAGCTTTTCCTGATGGCATTAGTACGAAGGGAAACGCAAACAGACTCGGTCAGGTTTTGAACTCGGGTCGGTCGATTACATTTCCTAAGACGATGACCGTTGCGATAAGTACATCTCCAGACAGTTGATTGGGATTTTAAGTGTTACGCAGATCACAGGCTGACTCACCTGCACCTCACTACAGACTGAGTAAGCCTACGGGATAATGTCTGATCATGCATTGATGATAAGTTGTATTAAGGCCGCACAACCGATTCTCCAGGTATTCAAAATTGTTTCATATGTTCCGGGCAAAAAGAAAAAAAACATTGCAGTACAGTATATTTTAACAGCGGCAATGAAAAGGTCTCTCTCTCATAATCAGGTTAGGCATTCGTCTCATTAAGATAAGCTCCCAAAAGAAAAGGATGAGAGATCGATTCTTGATAAAAACATTTTTTTTAAATTTCCGTGACCAGTGAATGACAATCTGAATTATTACAATGGAAAACATTGAAATTAGGATTTTTAAAATATCAATGAAGAAATTACAGTAGTTAATACAAGAGCGCGCTAAAACGTTCTTGACCTAACCAAAAAGTGAATGAAATGTACATGCAATTCTATTTACGATATGTGTTCAATAAGTATCGAGATAAAACCTGTATTGACCCAAGACATGAATGAATAATTATTGAAACATTAAATATCTTCAAACTAGTTTACTTGTCATTCAACATAATTATGTTTTCTGTTAGTCGAAGTATCACTGAAATTCCTCATTTGATGTGGTGTGAAGCAAGACAATTTTATTCTTTTTATGTCCTCTGTTAATCTGAGCAAAGCTCTTCGTTTGATGGTCTAATCGGTAGGGACTGCAGAATACACCAACTGCATCTCTACAGAGAGGTAAGACTCTCCTAAAGAGAGTCCTGTATATGACATTAAACAATCTGATGGTGAGATTCCAGTGATGATGGAGCTTTGGGGAGTCCGGAGTGCTCTTTCATTGCCATCGCTCCCAGGTCCACTCGGACCCGGAGTGGTAGCACCTGATAGGATCCTACACTATCGGTTAAATAAAACTAAACTGTGTTGTTATGCTAAACTGAATTGTTTGAAATAGAACTGTTTTTGAATTTAAACTGTGTACTTATGTTGAACTGAATTGTTTCAAATAGAACTGTTTATATGTATACAAATGAATTTGGCATTACGTAACCAACAACGGCTGATATGCCATAAATCCAAAATAAACCAAACCAAACCAAACTCTTCGTTGAAGTTTTAACTTTTGAAATTTTAATATGTAAAGCTCCATTTTTTTTATTATTACACCTTGTATTCATCTTGGAGTCTAACGCGTTTGGCACATAATCTCAAGTTCATTTAACGCTCCAAAAATAGGCTTGTTGGTAGGGTTTAGAATATGCTGACTGTATCCCCTGCAAAGCGGTAAGAACCCCTGCCCCACTTAAAAGACGTCTTCTAGGTATGAGACTAAACTGCATCTGTTGGTGAGGCTTCAGTTCAAGAAGTCTGAATAATGTTGAATACACCTCTATTGTCATTATTCCCAGGTCCACTTTAACTCTGAGTGGTAGTAATTGTTAGAATTTAAGCAATAGAAGAAATAGATCTGTTTCAGAATTATTCGTATTCAATTGGACTGCGTGGAAAAAAAACTGTAACGTTACGGTTCTCAAATGGACATCTGTAATACTACTACTATGAGTGTAGCACAACGCCTAAAGTATCAGTCGGACCCCCGTTGTAACGACGAACACACAAAACAAAGTCTTGGCTCCATCATACAAAAGTTTATTCGCTACTACACCTCTTAGTAGTCGTCGAGAAGAAAGAAACGGAGTATGAAAAATGAGTCAACTACTTTATGATAAGCAAGCAGATACAAACTGTCGTGAGAAGTGAGAGAGCAGACACAGACCTTGATAATATCGTTCTCGTTTTCTATTGTAGTTCTTGTTGTAGAGCTTGCTAGAGGTTCTGTTTTCACATCTTCGCAGCGGGAACGGGCTCTCTTCACGATGCTCATCTAAAATGGGTGCCGTAATTTTCAGCCATCTTCACATCATCACATCTAGTATCCAACTGACTTTCTTTCCCTGTTTTCTATCCTGCGTGCACTTCAACGGCATCTCCGCTTGCGTTTCTTTTAGCCAATCAGAATCCGTCGGTGCTGGTAGGTTTCTATTTTTAACTTGAGCATCTGCTGCTATCCCGACTTTGACTTGGGGAACTTCTAAGGCTAAGAAACAATTTATAACTAAAACAATCACCCAGCATCCCTAATTATAATACTAAGCCGTAAAGAAACAACTACACAAAAAAATGTAAATATGACCACACAATGAACGTGAGATCCTAACCTTTGGGTATAAAATAACCCAGATGATTTGTTTGGTTTTGTAGCTTTTGTTTAATAGCATATCAACCTTGGTGGGATATTAAATGCCAAAGCTATCTTTGTTGAAGAACAGTAGTAGTATCATTAACCCATAAATGGGGGGATAAGGGTTTTCAAACTTGTGAAAGCCCAAGGCTATTAATCGGAAAGTGAAAATAATACCGCAGTTCGAGTTCGAACTCGTTTACAACGATATCGCAGTCCAGCACGTTAACCACTACGCGACAAGAACTCCCTTCTCAGACGTGTTGTCGTTAAAATTAATCAATCAACCGATCATCTTCAAAAATATTTCGACAAAAATGTCAATTATGTATTTACCCAACTTCTCTGATACGAGCAGGATTTGACATATGGTCAATTTTAAACTGAGTAAAATTGGTTGTTGTGGGGAGATAGTTGAATTCGTAGCCTTATTTCGATTTAATAAAGATGATAATAATGTGTTTGCACACAGTTATGTGACTACAAATATTCCTATGTAATTCTAATAATTTGCACACAATTATATGGTTGCCAGTATTTCAAGCAATTATATGATATCAAATAACTAATAATAATAATAATAATCCTTTGTAAAGAATTAAAGCTTCATGCAATAATTCTTAAGAGAAGTAATTTGCATTTGGTTATATGATTTCAGGGATTCCTATCTAACACTGATAATTTTAAGGCATCTATTTAACTCATAGATGGTATTCTAACTGATACTATTACTCTGGGTCAGAGTTGACCTGGGAGTAATGGCAACGAAAGAGTGTCTCAACGCTCTCCAGTGCTTCAGTGGTTCAGAATTAGAGCCTCACCATATGATGCAGTTTAATGTCGTACACAGGATATTTCTTGGGGGGGGGATTCTAGACCTCATCTCCAGGGAGGACTGTGGTTAATAAATATATCCAGAGTGACAGTAGTATCTCGATTGTTGGCGATCTATTCTAATACATGATCCCTTCGTGACTTCTATTCAATGTCCATTGTAAATTCAAATATATTTGCCTTATGCCTGACTAACTTTTAGTATGTAAGTATTTACACTCTTCAAATCATGTGTGGGCGGGTATCAGTTTGTTTATAAGTGCATGTGTTTATCTACTTACAGCATCTGTGATGTTTATGCGTGAAAAAGAAAAATGTTGCGAAAGGAAAGTGCGCATGCGTGCTTTGTCCATCTTCGAAAATGGCAGAGCGAAAATTTGTAAGTTAAAGTGAAACACAAGGACTTTTATTCTTCAGGATTCTTTCAAGAATTTCAGACATGGCTACTAAGTCACGAAATCAGATAAATAATTTGACTGGCTTTTTGGGGTCTGGGAACGTTTTTGTTTTTGTTTTTTTTTCTTTTTTTTTTCCCTTTTTTTTTTTCTTTTTTTTTTTTTTTCAGACACTGAACCGAATTACACCACAAATACTTTTGTTTATCGTCAATGGAAGACGCCCATTTTACAGTGTCGAAAAAAAAAAAGAAAATAAAAAAAAGAAAACTGAAAAAACAATTCGCTTTTTGTCTGTGCGTGCGCGAGGCTAGGTGATCAGTGTCAAAAGGCCATTTTGTTAGAAGATATTTGCTACACGAGTTTTTGATCCCGTATTAGTCCCTGTCAAGGTTTATAATGAAGGTAACAGTCTTTTTTCTACTACTATCAGGGAGTTAAAGTTTATCCAAATGGTCACTCACTTACTCTCTTCTCTGTTAAATGTCATTACTAGCAAGTGACGTAACATTTTTGTCAAGATATGCCAGTTTAACAGAGGGTAAAGAGAAGTGTATTCATACGATTCTGCAGAATAGTATATACCCAGATAAAAAGCACAGAAAAGCAACTTCCGCTTTATTCGAACTCGACATTTCTTTCTATCTGGTTATATATATATATATATATATATATATATATATATATATATATATATATATATAGTCATCCATCGACTGTTTCGCTGTATCACAACCCTTCAGCTTGGCTAGACACGCAGGACGCTTCAAGCTGGGATTGAAAACCGCCCAACTTTACGTTAGAGTTAATATCTTACCCCTCACCCCTCAGACGGCCTACGTCAGCTCGGGAATTATAACGGATCATATATTTGCTTTCGTTTGTTTACATTTTGTGTTACCGGATATCGAGTACTCAATTCGTTAGAAGAGCTTTACCAAAGTGCTCAGAGAGGAGCGTATATATTGTCACCCACAGACAGACTGTTTCATTGTATCACAACTCTTCAGTGTGTGTGTGTGTGTGTGTGTGTGTGTGTGTGTGTGTGTGTGTGTGTGTGTGCTGTTCCTGTGTTCAAAGGCTGCATTATCTATAATGAGTACTCGATATCTGAGATAGAGCATTTACTTGCCGTATAGCAAAGAAATTGAAATCACATGAAAATTCTAGGCCATAATAAGCAAGGGGGAACGAGGGGGAATGGATCTCCTTGAGATATGACAAAGTTAAAGTCAATGCTGGACTTTAATGCTTTTCATTAAAATGAAGAAATCTTTTTCAAAATGATGAATTAAACGAAGAAATTCAAAACCCCTGAACGTTTGACCAACACTGATGAAAACGTGGGAAGTAGGTGAATACAAACGTAGTCTGTTGTTTGAATTTAAATTTTTAATCAAGTTTTTTTATTCTTATTTTGGTGTTATCGGATATATGTTTATTTATTTTGTTTTTTGTTTCCTTTTCTTCAAATTACAGTCAAATTGATAATAATTTTCCGATTTAATAATAAAGTACGTTATTTTAGTTGTATGAAGCATTAGGTTTCAGTTTGCAATGCAAGATAATATTAATATGGGAGCAATGGAGATCTGAGAAAAATAAACTCCTCCCCTGAAACAACGAACTTGTTACAGCCTTGCAGTTAAATGTCACGCTTCCGCGACAACCAGGCTTTTGGTGAAGAGGGTATTGTAATCATGTGACCTACTATTTTAGAATTTAATTAATTCCACTCAAAAGGATCATGTCCAGGGTATGACACTAAACTGCATCTGATGCGAAGGCTTCAAACTTGGAGTTTGGGAAATGTGGAGTACTACTTCATTGCCATTACTCCCAGGCTCACTCTGACCCGGAATATTTATACCTGTTAGGGTCCCTTCTATGGGTCAAATTGAGCTGTTCAATCTTTTGCTAGGATTGGTTTGGTTTGGTTTGTTTAACGGCATATCAACCTTTGTGGGTTATTTAATGCCAAAGCGATTCTCCTAGAAGAATAGCAGTGATGCTATTTAACCCATAGCTGGGAGGATAAGGGGGTTTATACCTTTCCCAAGGGTATTTGCCCGAAAGTGAATGTTATAGCACGACTGGAATACGAACTCGCTTACTACGATTCCGCAGTCCATCACTTTAACCATTACACCATGAGGACACCCCCTTTTGCTAGGAGCTGTTATTAAAAAGAATTATTAGTGTTGAATAGCATTACTTAAAAACCATTTAGCTGTGTGCAAACCAACCTTGATAAATAAGATTATTAATGCTAATAGCAATACTTGAAACTATTTAACTGTGTGCAAACAAATGATTGATATAATTGTTAATATTAGATCGCAATACTTGAAACCATTAAACTGTGTGCAAATAAAATTATTAGTTTAAATAGCAATGCTTGAAACTAGTTAATTGTGTGCAATTTTTTAAAAATATTACCTAAAAACTTGTTGTTTACAAATCATATGTATGTATGTATGTATGTATGTAACCGGCTCATTGGCCTAGTGGGTAGGGTGTTCGCCAATGGTCCAGGTAACCTTTGTTCAATTCTAGGTCACGTCATACCAAAGACTTTAAAAATGGTACTTGATACCTCCTTGCTTAACACTCAGCAATATAAGGTACGTATCAAGGGTAAAGTGGAGCAATCTCGGAAAAGGAGTAGCACCCTCCCCTACACTTCGGTGTAGTAGCTATTGAATAGGGAGCCTTCGGGTCGCCCTCGACTAAAGGAAGACAACTTAACTTTTTTATCTATGTATAAACAAAATTTGCTACTAGATAAGTAAGTAAAGTTGACGACCGTTGTCGAGGGTGGTCCGAAGGCTCCCTTTTCGATAGCTACAACATCAAGGTGTAGGGGAGGGCGCTACTCCATTTCCTGGATTGCTCCACTTTACCCTTGATCCTTACCTTATAATGCTGAGTGTTAAGCAAGGTAGCATCAAGTACTTGGTATCACTTCACCAGGGATTGAACCCAAGTCTCCTGGGCCATTGGCAAACACTCAAACCATTATACCATTAAATAACCTGCTTTAAAAAAACAACCAACTATATAAACAAAATATCAAATAAGTAAAGTTGGCGACCGTAGACGAGGGCTACCCAAAGGTTCTCTTTTCAATAGCTACTACACCGAAGTGTATGGTGAGGGCGCTACTCCTTTCCCTGGATTGCTTCACTTTACCCTTGATACATACCTTATAATGCTGAGTGTTAAGCAAGGAGGTAACTAGTACCATTTTTAAAGTCTTTGGTATGACACGACCTGGGATTGAACCCAGGGCTCCCGGACTATTGGCGAATCACATAAAAACCTTTGTAAGTAAATTCTTTTCTCTCAGATAAATGATTCATTGTTTCATGGTTTGTTTCAGATTAAATTAGAGTAAAGCAATTACTTGTTTTGTAAAATTCTAAATGTCAAAATTAAAATACAATTATAATATTTTATTGAATTATATTAATTTAGAAGGCCATTGCAATGCGAGTTTATTATTGGGGTCTAATTGATTTCAAAATAAAAACTTCAACATCAGGGACATTTTTTTAAATGAACTAGGTGTTATAGGATCAATTCTTTTTTTAATATTGTAAACATCGTGTCATCTGGGTGTTAGAAAGCCATGTTGGGTGTTGTAACCATGGTACCACGTGGGCTGTTTAAACGCCATCGTAACTTCAGTTTTCCTAATCAATGTCATTTTATTCTATTTCATTTCATTTTATTTTATTTATTCATTTTTAATTTAAATATGTATTTTAAAATGTGATCATTTCTTATATGGACCAATTAGAACGTCGAGCACTATCCATCGGCCCATCATACAAATTCTTCGCAAGATATATAAATGATATACTCATGTTGACATCATCCAGCGAAGAAACTACCGCCATATATGAACAATTTCAAAACATAGATAGACATTTCCAGTTTAAGATATAACATCCTGTAACCCTGGGTTCCTATCATTCCTAGATTTTAGAATCCAAATATCACCAACTGGTAAAATCTACGCTATTTTCTATAGAAAACCCACCACTAAAAACCTCTTTGTACATTTCAAATCAGCACTTCCACTCAGACCGAAGCAAATAATATTAGAAATGAAATTAAACGAATTCAAAATAGACACAGCGAAGAAAAAGGCAAAATTACACATAGTGCACACTTTATAAGCACCCTCAGAAACAATGATTATCCAACATCAATCACACGACATTTAAATAATAAGAAATCATGAAAACTACATACACCCTCTATCACCTGTTTCCTAAAACTACCACATTTCAGTGAAATTATCACCAAAGAAATATTCAGGGCTATTTACAAGGAAGGGCTAGATATACAACTGGCTCACTCCGGACTCGCAGTACGCCACAAGAAAAATGACAATATTGCCACAACATGCACTCTAGCCAAATGGCCCATAAGAGATCCAAATATATGCCAAAAACTTACACTATTTATCGTTTAATTTGCTTAAAACGGCATGATCTTTATATAGGAAGCACAATCAGACTCCTCTACATCAGAATTAATGAACACCTCAACACACGTGCATCCTCATTCCATAAACATTTAATTAAATGCAAAAATAATAATAATTTTCCCCTTAAAATAGAAGCAATAGTACGTAATGAATAATTACTTAGCATTACAATAGCCCTCGAAACAAATACAATACAATAGAATAAAATAATTTGTGCAATGCTTCAAGCAAATTACAAAATACTTTTACAATTATAATAATTCTTTTCTATTAAAATAAATGATTAGTCATCATCATCATCATGTCGCGCTGGTAGCACGGATATCCCTGACCCTCTCTCGCCACTCCTCCCTATCATTCATTGCCCTAGGCAGGTCTTCAGGACAACATCCCGTATCCTCACATAGCTGCTGAATGTATGTTCGTGCTGGTCGTCCTGCTTTTACACAGCCATGTGTGGGAGTCCATAAGAGTACATCTCTTATGAGTTCGTCCCTGCTTCTCCAGCAGTGTCCTGCATGTCTGGTTCGTCTAACTTGAATAGTTTTCGTGATAGGAGGCAAGTGGCCGTACAGTTGGTGTCTTGTGGGGTGTTGCCGCCAGGACTTGTTCAAGATTGCACGCAGCATTCTTGTGTAATTGCCGTCTAGCTTCTTCTCCATCCGTTTTGTTAGCGTCCATGTAGTGTAGCCATATAGCAGTATCGATGTGACCGCTGCCTGGAAGAAACTGCGTTTCATTTTATCGGTTAGGTCTGATTTCTATATAATCGATAGCCTATTGATAGCTGTCCATGCTTTCGTTAACCTCGTGTCGATGTCCTTTTCGGTTGATTCGACGCTGCTTCCTAGGTAAGTGAATTTGTCAACTAGTTTAAGAGGGGTTCCGTCTAGAGTGGAGATGTCCCCCGTTTGATTATAGCACATATATTCCGTTTTGTGTGCACAGAGAGAATGGCTTCGAGCTGACGAAGAAAAGAAGCAGAAGGCACCCCGCAAAAACAATTACCGACGCCGACTACGCCGATGACATAGCGATACTGGCAAATACACCCGACCAAGCCGAAACACTACTGCATAGTTTGGAACGAGCTGCCGCAGGCATAGGCCACTATGTTAATGCACACAAATGATTAGTAGTTTGGGTTTTTTTTGTTTTGTTTTTTGTAATAAAATCATTGTAAAATATTGTTATAAAGATAAGTTAGAAAACGAACATTTTTTTCGGCTAATACTTGTGGCGAAGTAAATGTCGTATGGTTTAATTTTTCCTTGTGTGTGATATATCTACTTCTTATCGTATGAATGCGAAAACAATTCACGACGAATTAACAACATATTTTATTGCCTAAGCAAATTTAACAGAAAGAATACAAGAATAACAATTAAATACAAAATTGTAAATGGACAATCTACGTTGAGAAATGTCAAAAACTAATTGAAAAAGCCTTGAGCGTATAAGAGAATTACAAGTTTTTGAATGAGACTTAAATCTTTTAGAAATGTATTGTTTTATACTGTCATGTTGAATACGACACGAGTTTTGGGGGATGAAAAGCTCAGTATCCCTCAGAACTAGATTTTGATCAGTTCAAGGCATTGACACACGTAGTAAAAGAAAAAAAAAATGACCTCACATTTTACTTGACCAATCGGCTGATGACACACTTGAGTGCAAATTCGCAGCCGGGCTTAAAGAGGATTGTGGAGTTCGAAATTTGTGGTTATAAGCAATTTTAATCACGCCTCTAAGTAGTTGTTAGCAGAGATCTTTGAACAAGGGAAGTAATCCCTACCCACAGATGTGTAATTTTTCTTGTTTGTCCGGGCCAAAGAAATATATTGATTGCGCAGATTTCTTTAAATAACGCGTTGTGTTTTCAAAAATGATTTACTGATTTTGTTAATGGAGAATTATTGTTTATTCTGACAAGTGATTATGTCACAAAAAATGCCCTTTTTATGGGAATTCTTTTACCACTAAAATGAATGCAAATACATTTATTAGCTGAAGCAGAACAACAATAAAAGCTTTTGTCAATTAACTAAATAATTTATAACTCTATGTTTTTAAGAACGAAATATTCATCAATACAACACCAATAAAGTTTTGGCCATTCGGCTGGGGCTGTAGAATACACCGACTACTTCTCTGCAGAGAGGTAAGACCCCCTCCCAAACGAGTATCCTAGATATGACACTAAACGATCGGATGGTGAGGCTCCAGTAATGCTGGAGCTTTGGGGAATGCAGAGTACCCCTTTATTGCCATCGCTCCCAGGTCTACCCTGACCCAGAGTGGTAGCTCCTAATAGCCCCCTATCTATGGATCAAAAAGAACTAAACTGTGTACTTATGCTAAAGTGAATTTCTTGAGAGAGGAGTTTTGACATTTAAACTGCGTATTTATGCTAAACTGAATTGTTTTAAATAGAACTATTTTCGACATTGAAGCTGTGTGTAAAGAAAAACTATACTTATACTAAACTGAATTGTTTGAATTAGAAGTGTCTGACTAAACTGAATTGCCTGAAATAGAAATGTTTTGACAATTAAACTGTGTACAAATGCTGAACTAAATTGTTTGAAATAGAACTTTTTACTTGTATAAAAATTGATTTGGCATTAAATAACCAACAATATGCCATAAAACCCAAACAAACAAACAAAAAAGCCATGGCCCAGCGGTTAGAGTGTTCGCCAATGGCCCGGGAGACCTGGGTTCAATGCCAGGTCGAGTCATACCAAAGACTTTAAAAATGGAACTTGATACCACCTTGCTTAACACTCAGCATTATAAGGTACGGTTCAAGGGTAAAGTGGAGCAATCCAGGGAAAGGAGTAGCGCCCTCCCCTACACCTTGGTGTAGTAGCTATCGAAAAGGGAGCCTTCGGGTCACCCTCGACTATGGTCGCTAACTTTACTTTACTTACAGCATTACTCAAAGTGGTGGTTCACGCACTATTGCTGGTATGCAAGTCATCGACTAATGGTGTGTGGCAAGTTTCCAGTATCACATAATCATAATATATATAAAATGTAATGTAAAAATTAAAATGAATAAAATCTTTCTGTTTTGTTTGACAATATTCTTTCACATGCTATGATAGAATACAAGAGATAGAAATTTTTGGAACTTGATTATAAATCAAATAATGTTATAGCGCAAATACGATACCACTCTATGGCATATTGAGAAAATAACATGCCAGTTCACGACATAAGGCAGTTTGAAAAACATTGATCTTGTATATATATATATATACAGTGTATCACAAAAGTGAGTACACCCCTCACATTTCTGCAGATATTTAAGTATATCTCTTCATGGGACAACACTGACAAAATGACACTTTGACACAATGAGAAATAGTCTGTATGCAGCTTATATAACAGAGTTAATTTATTTTCCCCTCAAAACAACTCAAGATATAACGATTAAAAGCTAAACCCCTGCCAACAAAAGTGAGTACACCCCTAAGTAACTACACCCCTAAATGTCCAAATTGAGTACTGTTTGTCATTTTCCCTCCAAAATGTCATGTGACTCATTAGTGTTACTAGGCCCATGTGTTACTTGGCCCATGTGCATAGGAAGCAGGTGTGTTCAAATTTGTAGTGCGTCTCTCACACTCTCTCATACTGGTCACTGAAAGTTCCAACATGGCACCACATGGCAAAGAACTCTCTGAGGATCTTAAAAGACGTATTGTTGCGCTACATGAAGATGGCCAAGGTTACAAGAAGATTGCCAACACGATGAAACTGAGCTGCGGCATAGTGGCTACGATCATCCAGCGTTTTAAAAGAGCGGGGTCCACTCAGAACAGGCCTTGAGTAAGTCGACCATAGAAGCTGAGTGCATGTGCTGAGCGTCACATCCAAATGCTTTCTTTGAAAGATTGGCGTAGGAGTCCTGACAGCATTGCTACAGAGATTGAAGAGGTGTGGGGTCAGCCTGTTAGCGTTCAGATCATACGCTGCACTCTACATCAAATTCGTGTGCATGGCTGTTACCCCAGGGGGAAGCCTCTTCTGAAGACAATACACAAGAAAGCCTCCAAACAGTTTGCAGAAGACATGTCAACAAAACACATGGATTGCTGGAACCATGTCCTATGGTCTGATGAGATGAAGATTAATTTGTTTGGTTCTGATGGCTTCAAGCATGTGTGGCGGCGACCAGGTGAGGAGTACAAAGATAAGTGTTTCATGCCTTCAGTCAAGCATGGTGGTGGGAATGTCATGGTTTAAGGCTGCATGAGTGCTGCAGGTGTTGGAGAGTTATATTTCATTGAGGGAAACATAAACTCCAACATGTACTGTGAAATACTGCAGCAGAGCAGGATCCCCTCCCTCCAGAAACTGGGTCGCAGAGCAGTGTTCTAGCATGACAATGACTCCAAACACACCTCCAAGACGACGATTGCTTTACTGAAGAGGCTGAGGGTAAAGCTGGCCAAGCATGTCTCCTGACTTGAACCCAATAGAACATCTTTGAGGGATCCTCAAGCGGAAGGTGGAGGTGTGCAAAGTCTCAAATATCTGCCAGCTCCGCGACGTTGTCATGGAGGAGTGGAAGAGCATTCCAGTGGCTACCTGTGAAGCTCTGGTAAACTCCATGCCCAGGAGAGTAAAGGCAGTTGTGGATAATGATGGTGGCCACACAAAATATTGACAGTTGAAATGGTGTATGTTGATATTGACAAATTTCCCTAAGGGGTGTACTCTCTTTTGTTGGCAGGGTTTTAGCTTTTAATGATTATATTTTGAGTTATTTTGAGGGGAAAATTAATTAACTCTGTTATATAAGCTGCACACAGACTACTTTTCATTATGTCAGTGTCATTTTGTCAGTGTTATTCCATGAAGAGATATACTTAAATATCTGCAGAAATGTGAGGGGTGTACTCACTTTTGTGACACACTGTATATAATCAGAGAGAGAGAGAGAGAGAGAGAGAGAGAGAGAGAGAGAGAGAGAGAGATGGTTGTTTTATGATATGTCAATTCCTCCTTATACCGAAATCAGTTTCACAATTATGGTCTCCTGTGATATACGGTACAAAAATGTATCTTCCCAATTGTTTTAACCACGTACATACGTCCTTATCTCAAACAGATATATTTGGCCCATAAATGTCACTCTAGCAGGTACTATCATTTCGAGTCAGGGTGGACCTAGGAGTAATGGCACGAAAAGTGTGACTCTACACTTATATGTGTGTGTGTGTGTATAAAGAGGGAAAGAGAGAGACATCCGCTGGCTCTATCGACATGGAATATATATGTGAGCGTGTGTGTGTGTGTGTGTGTGCGCGCGTATATAAAGAGAGAGAGGGAGAGAGAGTGAGTGAGAGAGAGAGAGAGAGTTTAGTTTTGTTTGGTTTGGTTCTATGGCATATTAACTATTGTAATTTATATAATTCCAAATCCATTTCTATACATTTAAAAAGTTCTATATCAAACAATTCTGTTTAGAATAAGTACACTGTTTAGTCCTATTTAACCCATACATAGGACCGTATCAGGTGCAACCACTCCGGGGCAGAGTGGACCTGGGAGCGATGGCAATAAAGGGGTACTCCGCATTCCCCAAAGCTCCAACATTACTGAAGCCTCTCTATCAGATTGCTTTGTGTCATATCCTGGACACTCGTTGTGGGAGTCTAACCCCAGCCAACTGGGTCAGAGAGAGAGAGAGAGGTAGAGAGAGATCGGCTGGCAATGTTAACATGACATATATATGTGCGTGTGTGTGTGTGTGTGTGTGTGTAAATATAAGGTGAGAGAGAGAGAGAGAGAGAGAGAGAGAGAGAGAGATCCCCCGGCTACACGTAGCTTTCTTGTTACATGTTCTTTGATCAAAGTGTTTAAAAGTGTCCACTTCTATTGACTTTTCTGACAAGATAAAACTGTCTCACCTTTTTATAGATAACACACATTTTTTTACTTTATCTCTCGTCCAGACAAAATAATTAATTTTCTTAGCACCAGGTTTCGCACGAGGACAATCGGTCTGTGTGATGCAAGAACTCAGCCATTTTTTTCTTATTAATTACCAAAACTGAATTGAATTACCGTTCTCACAATATTTCAGTGTGACGCCATTTTGGTGTCAGACGGATTATTGTTCTGTGTATGTGACCCTGTTCTACGTGGTGTTCTGATCCAGATTTTTTATGTATTCCTGGGAAACACAAAATAAATCATTTAGAGGTAAAATGAGAATATGTTCACATATATATACACACGCCAACATCCTCATTTACACATGCACATACATACATTACAATTCGAAAGTATTTAAACAAATGATTTGTTTATAATTGTTTGGCTTAGAGAATTTAGATACCCACCTGCTTAAAATCTTTTATGGTCCTTATAGTTTTTGTATTTGTTCAAATACTTATGGTTATTCACATAAAGGCAATAAATCGTTGGTTGGGTGGTTTTATGGCATATCAACCCTTGTAGGTTATTTAATGCCAAATCGATTTTATAAAAATAATCAGTTCTATTTCAAACAATTCAGTTTGGTCAAACAGTTCTAATCAACCAATGAAGTTTAATATAAGTATAGATTTTGTTTACACACAGTTAATGTCCAAACAGTTCAATGTTAAACAGTTCTGTTTAGCGTAAGTAGAGTTTCAATGTCAAAAACATTTCCATTTCAAACAATTACGTTTAGCATAAGTACAGTTTAGTTCTATTTAACCCATAGATAGGACCCTTATCAGGTGCTACCATTCCGGGCCAGAGTAGACCTGGGAGTGATAGCAATAAAGGGGTACTCCGTATTTCCCGAAGCTCTAGCACATCTGGAACATCACCATCAGATTGTTTAGTGTCATATCCAGGACACTCGTTGGTGGGGTCTTACCCCTCTGCAGAGGTGCAGTTGGTGTATTCTACAGCCCAAGCCGACTAGGTAAATAATAAAGGTAATAGACTAGACTGGTCATAAGTAGTGGAACAAACAGAAGATTGCGAGAATCTTGAGCAGGGGACAATCCAAAATTAAGATGCTAGTTTGACAATTTCTTCAAATAGCAATGCTAGTCAACTTTTTCGGTTTCCCTTATTGATTCTCAACAAGATTTTAGAAGGATAGAAAAAAATGTACCTTAATTTAAGAATTTAATTCTATTCTTTAAAAAATGCATTCGAAACAACAACAAAAAAAAACATTCAAATATTCTTCTTGCGGAACGCTCCTGTGGTTAAATGTTAAGCTGAACAAGCAGAAGCAAATTGTCTGTTTTTTCAAATACTTATAACAAGAATATATATATATATATATATATATATATATATAGGTATATTGGTATATATTCATTTAACCTCTCTTCACGAGCAGAATTTAAAAGATTTGAATTTAGTTTTCCGTATTCTAGACCGGTGTTCATATCAAGGTTAAAATGCACAGCCTGTCCTACTATTTACGCATAACTGGATTGATATATTTCACAAGAGTATATATATATATATATATATATATGTGTGTGTGTGAAGATAGATTTACAGTGAATAATAAATAGCTGGATGAATGAATATGCAAAATTCGAAAATTATATATATATATATATATATATATATGATGTAAAGTTGTGAATAAAACAAAGGATTATATGAAGAGGCTACATCTTGATATGCCATGAAAAAAACCATGTCCGATGGTATTGTAAGATACTGATGGAACATCTGGGTTAGTGATAATACTTTTGCTTCGAAACTATGCCTGACTCCAGAGTCCTCCCTTAATAATGCATTTCTTGTCAGCACAGTTGTCAGTTGTTTGATTTTTTGAATTTTGTGCCCAACCAGTCAAACGTATTCGGCCACCCTCAAAAATTTTCATTTCTCATCCTAAAAGTGTTATTTTTAATAAAAGAAGTTAAACACCACAATGGTTTTAGTCACTATACTAAATATGAATCTTCCTTAGCCACATTAAATACAAATTAAACAACAACAAAAAACACAAAAACTTCTCAAATTTTTGATTCATCAAAATGACCTTTTTTGGCTGCTATCACTACACCACAGATTCTCGTCATTCTTTCCACTAAAGAGTGGAGGTAGATTTAAGAGAGTTCTCCCCCGCTTTCCTGCAAGATTTGCCTAAGGTGGGCTGCACTTATGGGTTGTTTAGATCTGACTTTTCGGTCAAGTTCATCCCACTCTAGATCAGAGGCATTTAAGTCTGCTAATTGCGCCTGCAATGACATCAGTTGAAGGACGTGCCGTTCCTTTTTGCTTTTAATGTACTTCTGGCAGAGTTTACTAGCATATTTGGGGTCATTAACTTGCATGAGTACAAATCCTTGACCCACTAGCCGCGTTCGAGATGGGATCACGGGATGCTGCTGTATGCTGTGATAGCCGCTCTGATTCAATTTGCTCTTTACCTGGTATAAATCCCCGACTTTGCAATTGGCAAAAGTCCACACTCGCACACACACACCATAACACAACCTCCTTCATGCTTTACGATTGGTGTAATACAGGGGGCTACAGCTCTTTCACCAACACTTGGCCGCACATAGACTCTTCTATTTAACCCAAAGATTTCGAACTTTGATTCGTCAGTCCAAGGGACTTTCGGTCTTTGTGCGCCTTGACCCACTGGAGCCTTTTCACATGGTTTTACTTTCTCAACAGTTGTTTCTTGACAGCAATTCTGCCATATAGGCCAACTTCACAAGTGTCTTCTTCTCTTCACAGTGGATGTTGACACATTTTTTCACGACATTGGTTCAATTGTGCAATGAGCAGTCAGCCTTCCGTCATGCAACCTGGTGTCTCTAATGAAATTGTCCTCTGTTCTTGTTGTAACTTTTGGTCTACCAGCCCTACTTTTGGTATTGTTTTATCCCATTTTCTGATGTCTCCAAACAGTATTATCCACTGTAGTTCTGGGAATGTTTATTCTTTGTACTAAAGAAGAAAAACGCCTTCAAATCAATTTTTCAAAAAATATTTGGTTATACAAAGGTCAGAGTTTCTGAGGAAAACTTGTATTTAGTCTAGTAAATAAAAACATTGTAGTGCTTAATTTGTTTCATCAAAAATAAGACTTTTAGGATGAAAAATTAAAATTTTTGAGGCACACCAAATACTTTTGACTGTTAGTGTACATATTTACTAATTTATAGTCCCATAACTTTTAACAGAACGTCGGGTTAGCATGCCATTCGTGGCGTCTTTCAAGACAATGGGAAGGTTATTAAATAAGGTCCATCACCTCTCCAAGTAACATGTAACAGGCCGTACTGGGTTACAGTAGCAAAGAACTATATTATCCATGATCCTTGATCTGTTCATCGCAACAATTTAAGATATATATATATATATATATATATATATATATATATATATATATATATATATATATATATATATATATATATGAGAAATCAACTGATTTCCATAGTAAAAAATGTTAAATTTATCTAAAAATTAGGATCGAGAAGCTGTAAGTTTTGTATTAGTATATGGGGATTTATTGACTAATCAGCGTTTACCCGCTGGTTTTTAAAGTTTCTTTGAGACTTCTAGACGACAATATTGACTTGCCGCGAAAAATTTGAAGAATCAAAACCAAAAATAATTTAAGAAATATTTTCCCTCCTAAATAGATCATAGGTTGTTAAAAAGTACATCTTTTAATCAATTAGAATCATAAATGAATCATCACCATTTTTTAATCTCATTTCGAGTCTACTTCCATTTTAAAAATAAGCAAAGGAATAAATATTTCTCCAATAGATACGGACTTTTTCTGTACCTACTCAACAACTTTCGGTTTTTTTCTTCTACATTCTTTTCTTTCAAGTATGTATTTAATTCCAACATCACTTAATTATCTTAAATTGAACGAATATGTTATTTTTACATAAATCTATTAATACTGCTATTACAGAATACTTTGCCGGCCGAATAATTCATTTTTGCAAACAAACTGACATTAGCTTCATAATGTTGTTTTCCCACTACATAGTGACACTCTCACACACAGATCTTATTCTCACACACAGATTTACACAACACATATTACTGCATTAATTTATCATCTCTTTTTTTCATATAACGTAAATATCGTAAAATATTTGTACTCTGAGAAATATTATCTTTACTTACTAGAAAATATATTTTTCTTACTAGAAAAGTTTGTTGAAAAATAGAAGTTACATCTTTTCTTACAAGAAACTTCAATTTTTCAACAAACTTTTCACTTTATTTAAAGAAAAAATGTATTAATTTTTATATTAGGGTTTTATTCAAGCATTTACATCATTGTCCGTTTGATAGATAGATAGATAGATAGATAGATAGATAGATAGATAGATTAAAGAGATAATACCGAGAATTGGTCTAATGATCGCATAGGCAATATTGACAATCACAAGCCTCGTTTACTCCATGTCTACGCAAATCTAGTTTAGATTTAATGGTCTTTTACCGATATTGAACACTATAAATATAGCAAACTAAGTATATATATATATATATATTGTTCACCTACCTCGGAAGCAGCGTCTCATCTACGGAAAATGGCATCAATACGCGACGAAAAAAGGCATGGGCTGCTATCGATAGGCTATTGATCATACGGAAGTCAGACCTATCCATAATATTTTTCCAAGCAACAGTCGTGTCCATACTACTGTATGGATGCACCACTTGGACACTGACTAAGCGTATAGAGAAAAAGCTTGACGGCAAATGCACAAGGATGCTACAAGCTACATTAAACAAATCCTGGTAGCAACATCCCACAAAACAACAGCTGTACGGCCACCGACCACCCATCTTGGAAATCATCCAAATCAAACGAACAAGACATGCGGGACACTGCTGAAGGAGCAAGGACGAACTCATAATCGATGCTCTCCTTCACACAGACGCGCAAATGTAGGACGATCAGCTACAACATCTACAACAGCTATGTACGGATACAAGATGTGGCCTGGAAGACTTGCCAGAAGCGATGGGTAGCAAGAGATAGATAGACGGATAGCAAGAGATAGTTAGAGAAATCCATGCTTGCAGCACGACATGATGATATATAAATATATATATCAACTAGCTGTCTGATGATCGTGTATCACAATACGTGCACCAGTCCAAACAAAGGACGTTACAGATCTTATCTGAAAAAAGAATGGTAAAATAATTATACGGAGCTACAATTGTTACTTGCCTAAAACAGAATGTTAAAAATGTGGGAGGTATTTCTGCCGCACTATATATATGTATATATAATTAGAAGAATGTTGTATCATGGTAAGGAAAAGATACACAGTGAAATAGAGCTAATTTTTTATTAACTCAAGTGGCACAGTTCGACTAGTATTATAAGTCTCGCTCCGTTAGTGTTACGCCCGAAGTTGGTCTTACTACTGACCGATGTCCTTTCAGAGCTGTCTCTCGGCTTCTCTTTCTGCTTCTCTGTGCTTGAGAAACACAGCGTCTTTTATACTTCCACAATACCGGAAGTCACGTGGTACGAGCCACTATACAACAAAGAAAAACTCAACAGACCGTCATTTGGCTATTATAAATTTATTTCAGCTGTCCTCTCCAAATGAGAAACCAACTTCTTCAGTTTGCTATCACATAATCGGGAGAAAAAATATAAAAATATTAATTCCTTCATTCTTACTCGTTAAAAAATAAATAAATGAAAATTTAAAAATTTAAAAAATGAAGAAAGAAAGGAAGAAAGAGTTGGAACAAAAGATATTGGCAAGAAGTTGGTGTCAAAACCAAATGTAATGCCATTTTCTGGTGTCATGTAATCCTATGTATGTAAAAATAAGTTTAACCAGACTCACAGAACCTTCAGTAACATAAATCTAGTCAATAAGTTAACCTATATATATATATATATATATATCAAGTCATGCTGATAGCACAGACTCTCTCTCTCTCTCTCTCTCTCTCTCTCTCTCTCTTGCTCTTTCTCTCTCTCTCTCTCTCTCTCTCTCTCTCCATTTACTAACATATTTCCCATCAAATTTTAGTTTATAATTAATAACTAATTGGATACAGCAATATTCCTTATTTCCGATTTCGTTTAAATTCAGATACACCAAAAATGAATATTTGATGGCCCTCGTAACACTCATTTCGAATTCACACATTTACACTACTCAGCAATCGATAGCGAACGACACCATTTAACAGCATTTCGTTGTTACGTTAAACCAAGGTGTTAATATGTCACAACAGCTTAGTGACGAATTGTCATCTCATAAGTCAAATCCGTTTGCCTAGCAGGAGGATTTCGGACAAGTTCGTGTTTCAACGACACTCCAAATTGCAAATACATCTCCACTTACCCGCCTTATGTCAAATTTTTCTTACTTACCAGTTTGGTAGTCATTCGACAAAAATCTTCCAGTCTAAAAACACGCACACGTATTTGTGTCCACGAAGATAACTCGAATGCCAATCACTCTTCGTGTAGTCTTGTAAGATACGAGAGATTAAAAAAAAACTTTATTTAAATATTATGACTTTCACAGCCAGAATGGTTTAGGCGTTCCCACAAGAAATAAGAAGCTCCAGTTGAAGTTGAATTCGAGGACAAATTTTGTCTGTTCTAGATTTTCATAGCAAGGAATGCCGAAAACTTCTCAGCCCGACCAAGGAAATTTATTGATTCTTTAAAGAGTTAAGAAATTTGCGAAATGAAGTGCTAAATTTATTGAACTGTTTGATAAATATGTGAAATAAAATGTACCTTTTATGGCTCTCAGTCATTTTGTTTCTTAGTCGAGTTGAGAACTTTCCAGCTTCCATTTTTAACGTTTTTCTCTGTATATACGAATACTTATTGCTGCTGTTAATATCAAACACTTTCTTTGTATAAATCCGTGTCTAAAAGGTCATCATGTGTATAGAATAGTGTATATCATAGATAACTATATATACGTGCAGTAGCGTAATGGTTAAAGCACTGTACTGCAGAATCGTAGTAAGCGAGTTGGAATTCCAGTCGCGCTTTTACGTTCTGTCACTTTTGGACAAAGGTATGAACCCCCTTATCTTCCCAGTTATGGGTTAAATAGTTCCACTACTGTTCTTCTAAAATGATGGATTTTGTATCAAATAACCCAAGAAGGTTGATATACCATTAAACAAACGAAGCTAGACTGATATATAGTTTGGTTAGGTTTTATGGCATATCAACAATTGTAGGTTATTTAATGCTAAATCCTGTTTATACATGTATATCAAATATATATATGATTTGTAAACACATTTTGTTGATAACATTCTTAAAAGGGCCAGAGCTCTTTTTTTTGCTCACAGTTAAATGGTTTTAAGCATTGCTATTTAACAGTCACAATTTAACACTAGTCATTCGTAAGCACAGTTTGTTCTATTTGGCCCATAGAGAGGACCTTATCAGGTGCTACCACTCCGGGTCAGTGTGGACCTGACGTTGTATATTGACCTTCGACACGGCCAAACATGCCATTCCAAAGAGAGCGGAAGTGACACATTCCGATGGCAGTTATGGGAAGAAATCGCGTAGGCGGGCTTGGCTGACAATATGGAACAAGGTAAAATCCCATGGTACAGTCATAGACTGATGCACCGGAAGAGGGTGGCCTGTGAACTGCATGACAGTTATTTCCGCTTGATGACGATCAAATATGCCATTCCAAAGATATTGAGTGGGCGATTGAATTATTATATAACTCGGTGAGATAGGAACTCAGTGAGTTTTGGAGACCCGTTGGTGACAAGAAGTGGTAGAGAAAGCCAGCATCCAGCAGAGAGGGTCCCCAGGCCTCAGGTTGAGCAGCCCTGCAGAACGAGAAAGACACAACGCTGATGGCCATAAGAGTGGGGGTCAATATGTTGCAGTTTTATTCGGTCTCCAACTCCCTCTCACACAAGACCCTTTCAAATAAAGTGAGATATATATATATTTTTTAAAGAAATCTTCGCTTGTCTTTATTCATTGCGTCAATATGTATTCTGCATGTATATGTGTATATATGCATAGTTGTATTATGTGGCTATACAACACTGAGAGCAATGGCAATGGAGAGGTACTCCACATTCCCCATGCCTGTGTGTTGGTTGGTTGTCTGGTTGGTTGGATTTAAATCATTCAACTCTTGCTGGGTTATTTTATGTGGAAGTCAGTTTAACAACTACGAGCCGTATAAAAATGCATCTTCACAATCATTTTAAATAGGTAAAGACATCATCATCTCAAACAGATCTATTTTACAGAAAAAGAGCTATTTAAGGAAAAGGGGGGGATTAAACAATAAACGAAACGAAAATAAGGCTTTTTAACAGTTCTCGCTACGGCGATTAAGAAGGCCCTAACAATGCCAATAAGAAAGCACGCTAATGAATTGAACGTCTACTAGAAAACTGCGAGGACAGCAATTAAACAAGATTTAAGACCAGACCTTAACCCCCTTGCATTCGCTATATGGGGCGTTTTAGAAAACAAAACAAATGCAATTTCGCATCCAGATATTAGTTCGCTTAAGACTGCTATCGAGGAGGAATGGAATAAAATGTCTGAAGAATTTATTTTAAAGGTATGCAAATCGTTTCGAAGGCGTGTTGATTCAATGATTGAAAAAAAAAAAATGACGGCCGTACTGAATAAATTTACTGTTTTGTGTTTATCTACTTATTTTGTTGTTTATTTCTTAAAATTAAAATTAATCTTGTTTTATAATAGAGCCGTTTATTCATTATACGTGAATATTCCTAATTTTTCTTCCACATCCTATAAGATTGTCTTGTTGAAGGTGTCAGTAGTAAAAATCAGAATCTAACTTCAACGTCAATCTATTGCAGGCCACAGTACTTATATATATATATATATAGGTTTGTGTTTGTGTGTATGTGTGTGTGCGCGCGCACGCGCACGCTAAATCGTGCGTTTAGGCAAGTTGACGCATATGTGGACGGGATGTGTGTGTATATGTAACTGGGTGAATGTGTCCATGTGAGTGAGTTCGAGGATGGGCGCGTGGGTGGGTGGGTGGTTTTTGTCTTATTTGTCGGTCACTAAAAACAAAGCATAGCTGACATGACAACCTCGATAACTACTGTTATTTATAAGTGGTCACAAATAATTATGTTCTTCGATACCTTACCTTCCCATACCCTTTCCTCTCTCTCTCTCTCTCTCTCTCTCTCTTAACACACATACACACACACACACATAGTAAAATACACAATTCGTTCTAAAATTAAAAAGTGCTCAAATACTTGCCAGTAGAGCAAGATAAAGTTTATAATAAATGTCGACTCACTTTTACGAGACAATCTCATAACTATTTGTCTAATGCTTTGTAGTTGTTTGTTTTTTTTGTTTGTTTGTTTGTTTGTTTGTAGTTTTGCGGTGTTTTGCTTTTGTTTTTGTTTTGTTTTGTTTTTGCATTTTATAAAAATTCAATCCGAATAAAATGGACAGAAAATGAGAGCATGACGGATGTAGGTTGCCTTGTTGGTAGTGTTCGCCAGTGGACTGGTAGACCGAGGTTCAATCCCAGGTCAAGTCATATCAAAGATAAAACAATGGCACTTGGTGCCGCCTTACTTAACACTCAGCATTATGATGTGTGGTTCAAGAGTAAAGTGGAGCAATCCATAGAAAGGAGTAGCGTCCTCACCTACAACTCGGTGTAGTAGTTAATGAAAAGGAAGCCTTAGGGTGGACCTCAACTACGGTCGGCCAAACTTATAATTGTGTTTCGTGGTTAATTTAATGTCAAATTCTGTATATATATATATATATATATATATATATATATA
>OY757936.1:42462285-42502285 GCA_963585895.1 Sepioteuthis lessoniana | reverse complement strand
TCAAGATTGTTAGAAAGAAAGATTAGAGGATAGGTTGAGATTATTTAAATCAAGTGTGGGAAATAGGCTTTTAAATCAGGTGTTTTCTTCTTTTTTTAAAGGCTAATGAAAATCTCACACCTCCACTTTAGAACCTGATATCTCAATAATTCCTCTCAAAAAGAAATTTCAAAAATAGTGAAAGCTTTTCAATGTTTATGTAAAAAAATTCAAAAACAAAAATTGGACGAAAAATAACTATATAAATACTTCAAGCAACAAACTAAGAAAATTGCACCTGAGATCATTTGGGTGTGGCTATGAAGAGGAAACCTGAAGAGAGAAACTGAATTTCTCTTGAAAGCAACACAAAAAAATGCCATAAAAACCAATTGTATCAAAGCAAAAATTGCAAAAACGTAAAAGAATAACAAGTGTTGATTATGTGTTAATCACATCAGTGAAAGCAGCCATCATTAAAAGAATGCATGAGTAGACATGAAAGGGTGGTTACGGTGTTCCACTGGGAATTGTGCAAGAAATTAAAATTTGGCCATGTTGACCAATGGTATATACACAAATCGGAATTTGTCCCAGAAAATGATACACTTAAAACTCTATGTGACTTTTAGATACAGATAGATCACCTAATCCAGGTCAGAAGACCCCACCTAGAGTTAGATAAGGAAACGAACTTATGATCTAGTGGATTTCGCCGTTCCTACGGACCATAAAGTGAAAATAAAAGAAGTGAAAAGAAGAACAAATACTTAGCTCTTGTTAGAGAGCTGAAAATATGAAACGTAGAAGTGACGGTGTTCCTAATCATAGTTGGAGCCCTAAGAACGATCCACAAAGGTCTGGAAAAGAGACTGGGTGAACTGGAGATTAAAGGAAGAATCGAGACTATACAGACCACAACACTTTAAAGATTAATTAGAATACTTAGAAGAGTCCTGGATAACTGAAGAGACCTGTTGTCACTCTGACTCCAGAGAAAAATTACCAGTTAAAACTGATGAGAAAGATTCGCTTGGAGTAAGAAGATAATTCGTTGAATTTCTGCCTGTCTGTCAATGGTACGATTACCAAATTTTCTATTGTTAATAACTGGCCTTCAGGCTTTTTTTAAAATTCTATAACGTTTTAAGGTTAGCAAAACCAAATCCTTTTCTTTTTTTAGACGTTTAACTGAAAACTTCTGAATCAGAAGCAAAAATTTTGAACTTTTTCCTATTACTTTTTCCGGTTACCGGAAAATCTTGGTTCAAAAATTGTGTTTTTGTATTTACATTTTTAGTATGAGCAACAGCAACCAAAGAAGAGAGCATAAACATGACCCCTTGATGTTGTTTATTGACTCTTAAGTCTTCAAAAACGGCTCGATGTCATGCTTGAGTTTATTACTATAATAAAAGAGGTGCCCGTGGTGTAATGGTTATAGTCGTAGGAAATGGACATGGCGACTCGAGTTCAAATCCTGGACGAGAATGATTGCATTTCCCATAGCACTAATACCCTTGGGAAAAGTATGAATCCAATTATTTTCCCTCCAGCTATGGGTAAATAGTCGTATAGACTGAGTTCTTCAGCCTTGGTGAGGCAACTAGTCCAGGAGAAGGAAAACTCTGAATTCAAACCTGTTAGACTTTGCTTAAAAATTGACCTTATGTCATATCCTGCCCGAGTGGAGGGGTTGGTAAACAGGATTAATATAATAAAAGTGTGATGGATAAGGTCAGTTTATGTAACCTAAAACTCTGCTTATAGTTTCAAATAATGATAATAATAATAATCTGAGGACGAATCAAGACCATCCAAACAACAGTATTATTGAGATCGATCAGAATACTTAGAAGAGTCCTGGAGACTTAAAGAGACTTGCTAACACTCAGACTCCAGCTAATGCTGGTGTGAAAAACTTACAAGGAGTAAAATGATAACAGAAATAGGAAGAAAAACAACAATATGGGTATTTTAAGCAACAAACTAGCGACACGAAAAGACCTGGACAAGGCAACGAAAAGGAAACTTTAAGAGAGAAACTAAATCTCTACTATTTGCAGCACAAATCAGCACCATAAAAACTATATTACATTAAAGGGAAAATAGGTAATACGCAACAAAATAGTAAGGGTAGTTTTTTTTGTGGCAACAAACATGAAACGGTTTATCGCATAATAAGTGAATGCATCCAACCAGAGCAAAACGAGTACAAGACGAGGCACGACTGGATGGGAAATTAAAATTTGACCATACTACCAAAATGATATATCATATTTACAAATCCCTCCGCTCAAGCAGGATATGACACAAGGTCAATTTTTTTTTTAAGCGGAGTTTAACATGTTTGAATTCAGAGTTTTCCTTCTCCTAGACTAGTTGCCTCACCAAGGCTGAAGAAACTAGTCTGCCCAACTATTTACCCATAGCTGGAGGGAGGATAATTGGATTCATACCTTTCCCAAGGGTATTAGTGCTATGTGAAATGCAATCAGTCTCGTCCAGGATTTGAACTCGTGTCGCTGTGTCCATTTCCTACGACGATAACCATTATACTACTAGTAATAATAGAGTCCGGAAAAGTAAATGAATTTTTAAGATAAATTGTAACGGATAACATCACTGAACTGAACGAGTTAATCTATGCAGGAGAAAAACTAATTGGTAATAAAATAGGCATCTCTCAAAAGAATCTGAGCAAGATTGAAGGACAAATAAAAAAGCTGTGACAGCAAGTGAAACTGCTAAGGAAGGTAAAACACACTGGAACTCAAATGAAAAGATCCCAAAAAGACAACCGCAGATAAGTGAGACAACACAAATGGAAAGAATAAATAAAAAGATATTGGCGAAAGACAGGAGACTCAAAGGATACTATCCACGTTTCCTTTGAGTTTCCTGTCTTTCGCCAATATCTTTTTATTTATTCTTTCCAAGCTATAAAAGAGGAGCAAAAGACCTACTATATAACGACCAGCACATCTTCAAAGAAACCAAAACGAAGCCGGAAAATGTAGCTATAGCGTGGATTTACAACAAGGACATTGATATGGTTTCAGTAAACTTGTAGCTATAACGTGGATTTACAACAAGGACATTGGTATGGTTTAGTAAACTTGGGTCAAGCAAAACAAATAAAATAGAACTTCCTAAAATAACGAAAAAAATTCTATGAAATTAGTGGAGATTGCACAAAGACAAATCAGTGACCGGATGCAAAAGAAACAAAATTAATTTGGAGTAAAATATAGAAAACAACGAAAATGGTGAATCGATAACATGAAAAAAGAAATAGAACTCGAAGAAGGTTCCGAGGCGAACATACACCTAGAATCGCTGAGAGCAACACTCAAGAAAATACCAAATTGGAAAACACCTCGCCACGATAGAATACATGCATTCTGGTTTTGAAAATTCACGTCCATCCACGATTGACAAGACTTGCAATTGAATAAAATGCTTACAAGAAACAAGGATACCCAAATGGTTGACGAAAGGAAAAACTTTCCTGATACAGATCGACCCCATTATTGACGGATAATATGTTTACCTATCATGTGGAAAATCTTGTCCGTACAGAAAAGAGAAAAAATCTATTACTCGCTCAAATGTAGCGGAATTTTTCTGGGAAAAAAGAGGAGCAAAAGACCTACTATATAAAGACCAGCATATCTTCAAAGAAACCAAAACGAGGAGGGAAAATGTAGCTATAGCGTGGATTTACAAGAAGGACGTTGATATAGTTCAGTAAACTTGGATTATACATATTTACCGACCCCTCCACTCGGGCAGGATATGACACAAGGTCAATCTTTTAAGCGAAGTTTAACAGGTTTGAATTCAGAGTTTTCCTTCTCCTAGACTAGTTGCCTCACCAAGGCTGAAGAAACTAGTCTGCCCTGCTATTTATCCATAGCCGGAGGGAGAATAATTGGATTCATACCTTTCCCAAGGGTATTAGCGCAATGTGAAATGCCATCAGTCTCGTCCAGGATTTGAACTCGTGTCGCTGTGTCCATTTCCCACGACAGTAACCATTACGCCCCGGACACCTCCTTACACCAGTAAACTTGGATTATAGAATGTATGAAAATATACATAATATCCGAGAAAATCATAAACTTCATCACGAATGCTATAAAAAACTGGAGGGTGGAATTAACGTCAAGAGAACAAATATTAGTAGAGGTTTGGTTTCTTTGTTTAATGGCATATCAACTCTTTTAGGTTATTTAATGCCAGAGCCATTCTCCTAGAAGAACAATACTATTTAACCCATAGCTGGGAGGATAAGGGGGTTCATACCTTTCCCAAGGGTATTTGCCCGAAAGTGAACGTAATTGCGCGACTGGAGTACGAACTCGCGTACTACGATTCCGCAGTCCATCGCTTTAACCATTACACCACGACGACACCCCCAAATATTAGTAGAGGTAAAAATCCAAAGAGACAGCTTCCAAGGAGATTCTCTTTCACAACTACTGTTCGCTATAGTAATGATGCCGCTCAACTACATACTTAGGAAAGGCACGAAGGAGAGGGCAACACATTTACTAAACCACAAAAAAAGATTAATCACCTTATGTATATAGATGATATAAAGGTATTGCCAAAAATAAAATAAAAAAGAACTAAAGACTGAAAAAAAAAGAATGCGAATATACAGCAAGGATATAGGAATGGAATTTGGCATAGAAAAAATTTGCCATGCTCATAACGAAAAGAGGGAAAAGACAAACTCTGGAAGGAATAGAACTACCGAATCAATAAAGCATTAGAACGCTTGGAGAAAAGGAGAATTACATGTACGAGGGAATATTGGAAGCGGACACCATCAAACAAGCGGAGATGAAGGAAAAATAAGAAGAGTACCTCAGAAGAACGAAAAAGCTTCGCGAAACCAATCTCTGCCGAAGAAATCTCATCAAAGGGATAAACACCTGAGGAGTCCTCCTCGTAAGATACTCAGGACCATTCCTAAAATGAACAAGGAAGGAACTCAGATAAATAAACCAAATGACAAGAGAGTTGCTGACTATGCACAAGGCTTTACATTCGAGAGATGAAATAAATAAACTAGATCTGTCAAGAAAAGGAGAAGAGGATTCACAATTATTGAAGATTAAGTTGCTGCATCAATACAAGGACTCAAGGGCTGTAGTAAAATAAGCAAAGAAAGATTAATTACAGCAGCCAATAACAGCATTAGCTATATAATTACAAATAGGAAAACAGCCAAAACGAGGAAACAGAAATGGGAAGAAAAACAACTGGACGGATATTTTAAACAAAAAACAAGCGAGATTGCATACAAGAAAACATGGACAAAGCTAAGAAACGAAAATCTAAAGAGAGAAACTGAATCTCTTCTAATAGCAGCAGAAAACAACACCATAAGACCAATTATATTAAAGCAAAAATCAATCAGACACAACGAAATGACAAGTGTAGGATATGTGGATAAAAGCATGAAACAGTATTTACACAATTGAATTCTTCAAAAACAGCAGCAACTTTCTTTGCTATATGAACCAATGTTTAGAATAACTCTGTGTTTGAAATATCTACTTTCAGTGTTCATCTCTCTGGTGAAAGTTAAGTTGTGCTCTGGTCTCTTGCGTTTCTCAATCTTTTCACTTTTTTCCTTTGAAACCTCCTTGTGTTGCAAATTGTCCTTGTCAACTCAATAATCAACACCAATGCAGATGAGACTTTCATAATTCTGGACATGCTTCTGAAGACTAGTTGGAATTTACTAAGCTTTTTTGCTTAGAGACGGCACAAGGCCGTATGGATGGGGCACCCAATGAGACTCGAACTCACTTGTGAAGTTTTGATAGTCTATCCTGCTAACCATTACACCACCGGAGGCGCCTTCTTCTGATGACTAGTTACTTTCACTCGTGCCTTTTCCCCATCTATCTTGATTTATTCATTATGCCTTTTAAATTGATGTCTGAATGAAGAAGACCTATATGTTGTAGGTCTAATAGAGAGGTATTTGCAAGGCATGCCCAAAGCTGAAAGGTACATAATCCCTAATAAGTTCTAGTGAATATCTGGGGACTTTTTTCTGACTGTAAAGTCCCTTAGATGCCTCAAAACTGTCATCGTTTGTTTCTCCTGCGTCCGTGGAAAAATATTGGATAAAGAGGCAACATATGAAGAATGTTGCTGTTGCTATCTTTCCCTCTGTCTAATCTCTCTGTTTCAGAAATACTTTTTGGTATTTTTGACGGCATCTTTGTCAATAGGTCCAAGTTGGGGACTACATTTTGGTCCTGTTTTCTCACTGATCTTTTAAATATTCACCCCTTCAACGGGAAACTGAAATTTTAAAATTTGCATATGTTTAATAACAGATCTTGCATTCAGGACAAACATTCATGAAGATATAAGCATATTATTTGCTAGAAAAAAGATTATCTGGGGTAAATTTATAATTTTCAATTAATCTAAATTCAAAAGATCAGAATATGTACAGGTACAAATAAGAAAAAATAGAAATAAAATTACCTTTTTGTTTTGGGGACAAGTGTTGCCTAATATGTGCCTCGTTGGGCGATTTTCTTCATTGCATTTTACTGTAAAGTTATCGCATCTTAAGACAAGCAATTTACAGCAACATGAAGAAATTCCAAATATTTTACCCAGATGTTCCACAAATCTTTTCACTTTAGCTCGGCAAAAGATTTTCTGTTAATCTGTTTGGTTGTCTTGAATAATAGTCTATTTTACCTTCTATTGTATGTAATAATCCCTTAACAAAGGTCATTGTGGGTTCGCTGCTTGCTAGATACTAATTATTTCCATCCCAAGTTTTACTGCCCCAGGTTTTCTTACAAAAAACGGTGAACGCTTCTTACTGATGTCATCAAGTATATTTTCATAAACACCGTAAAACTGAACAAAGAATAAAAGGAGAACAGCAAATACACTTCAAAGAAATAGAAAACAAGAAAGAAATGGTACAAATTCTCACCGCGTCACCTGTCTTAATCAGCAGTATAAATAAGGCTTGTATATTAGCTCCCTTTACCAATTTCCGATTAGGTTCTCATAGATCGCAGCAACCATTGGTCAGCACAAAATGGAATCAACAAAATCCCATCAAACTACTCCAAGGCTGGATATTATGGTTGTAGTTGAATTGATATAACAAAAAACAACTATATGAAATAAGGCACATCTAACAGGTCAGTTTAGCGACGGTTACACCTATCAGTTTTGATATATCTTAATTTCTTAAGTGGAGATAGATATTGTCAAAGAAATGACTAAACTGGATAACTTTTCGTAAATTTGGGAGGTCTGTTTTAGTCAAATCAAGATGTACTAGAAAATTTTTGGAACCGTTACTGCGGGTTAAAACTGAATGTCTTTTCAGACATTTTTTTTTTCAAAAAAAAAAAAGGAATAGTTAAAAATCAACCCGTTTTAGACTATCTTCCAGTTTTCTATTTAAAAAAAGAACTGCTGACAATCATGACAAAGAGTTCGGGATAGTGTCTATCATGCATTGATTCTAACCAGGATTTGTTTGGTTGAATGGACAAAATAAAAGGTTTGAGTTAAGGCTAGACTGGGTCTAAAATTTGGGCTTAAAAAGACAAGACCACTCAACCAGACTTGCTGCACCTAACCCTATTTCCAAAACTATATGGGTTAAGATAAAATGCCTTGCTTTGTTTTTTAACACACCCTTCATCTGCCCTTTGGTTTACCTAAATTGAACACCCACTGATAAAGTATGCATGTGCCATTTAACAATGGGAGGGTACTATATGTAGATAAACTTTAGCGCAGATAAAAGTGATTTGGTTTCTTTATTTAATGACATATGAAGCTTCGTGGGTACTATTTAACCCATAGTTTGTGGGGAAGGGTATAAGAGAATTTGTACCTTTCCAAAAGTATTAGACCGTAAGTGAACGTAATTGCCCAACTGAAGTTCGAATTTACTATAATATTGCAATCTAGCACGTAAACCACTGCGCCCCTCTCTCCCTCAACACACACACACACACACACAAAGCCACGAATTTGTGACGAATTTATAGTTAAAATTTGTTCAAAACACTCAAACAACTGTAGGAATGTGTTTTGTTTGGTTTTGTTTGGTTTTTTTATTTTGTTTTGTTTTTCGTTTTTTCATCATGAACTTGGGAGGTGTGTTGGAGGGTTTTGTGGGTTAACATTATATTAAGGATGTTGACTATAAAGGAGTACTATGTATATTCTTTAATACGAAACTGAAACATTACCCGATTAATATAAAATTCAAAGATAGAATTTAATTTGAAACAAGAAAAAACAGGAAGAACGAACGATACAGAATTACTTACCCCGAAATGGAAATTATTGTTTCTGCTACAAAAAAAAAAAAAAGAAAAACAAATGTTTTAGAATAAACGCCAATCATTTCGAAAATACAAAATTAAGTTGATCAAACAAGTTTTCTCCTTTCTTTTTAAAATAATTAAGTCTGTTACATAAAAGATACAAAAGAACTAATTAATTTTACAATTAGAAACAGACAGTTATCAATTATCTTAATCTCATGTAAAAAAAAAAATAACAAAAATGTATCTACTGGTGAAAACATCAATAATAAGAAAGTTCCGTAGATAAAATTCATAAACAAAATATATTTATTTTGCTACTGTTGATTAAAACGAAGGAATTTCTCGCTTTTATGTTTGTTTGTTTTTTTGGTGGGGGGGAATAAAATTTGTCAATTTTTTTTCCTTTGAAAAATAAAACCTAAATTCTAAAGGAAACGATCTTCCACTGCAGCTAATGACCAAAGTGCATTATATCTTATTACTATTTTGCCTTCACACAAGTGAATATTTTTACATTATTCATAATTCTGATTTATTTTCATTTAATTTATTGAGAACAAAGCAAATTTTACAACTGAAAAACATTTCAAATAATATATATATATATATATATATATATATATATATATATATATATATATGTATATTTAGGCAGCATTTCTTCGTTAATGCAAAGTACTAGGGATACATACAACTATGGACAATACCTTAATCAGTTCCCCCCGAATACGATAAAAGTAATACGGGAATTCGAACGGATCCAAAAGAGAATATGTAGGCATAAAATGTCTATTATGTTCAATGAAATTTGCATATATATATATATATATATATTTTCCATAAAAGTACACAACATTTTAACGAAGTTGAATCTTTCCCTGATCACCGTAATAACATTCCAAAGATTCGATTTTGGACTTGATTTTATTCTTTAAAACCCGTTCCTCAACAAATGGTAACAATTTGGAAAAAATATTTTCGCCATTATTTTTCATGTCAAACCTCAACATTCATATTTAGACCAACACCAAAATCGACCTGCCCTACTGCCACATCCTCCTAACAGTCCAGATCTGCCCTTCTCCAATTTAGAATATTTCAAACGAAAAAATGAAATGAAAAATTCTTAGTGTTTTTTAACGTTAATAGCGTTTCATTTCAAATGAGGCTTTTTTTTACACAAGTGTGACGTCTGTCTAATGGAAATTGAACGCTATGAACGCTAAGAAATTTTCAGCTTATTATCTATTATATTTACCCCGAAGACGTTTTTTAAAACCGTATAGTTGGCACATTATCATAAATTAAAAAAAAATAGATCCTCTGAATATTTTGCTTTTATATATATATATATATATATATATATATATATTGGCATAATGGTTAAAGTGTTCGCCAGTGGTCCGTGAGAGTTATACCAAAGACTCAAAAAATGGAACGTCATCCCTCCTTGCTTAAGGTCCAGATCAAAGATAAGTGGAGCAATCCAAGGAAAGGAGGAGCGCCCTCCATTACACCTCAGTGTAGTAACTATTGAAAAGGAAACCTTTGGGTCGCCCTCGACAACGATTGGCCAACCATATATATATATATATATATATATATGTTATATTGTCATTTACAGCATCACAACGACACAATAATAAAGACAGACGCAGGAAGACCTCTTTAGAAAAATATTTTCCTCTCACTTTATTACAAGGCTTCGAAAAGGGTTACTCAAGGTTTGCCTGTGAGAGGGTGTAGGAGACAGAACAGAAACTTCAATATTTTGACCTCTACTCTTATGGCCGTCAACGTTGTGTCTTTCTCGTTCTCCAGATGCTCAACCGGAGGCTCTGAGGCCCACTCTGCTGGGTGATGGCTTTCTTTACTGCATCTTATCAGCAACTTCTCTGGTCCCCGAACTCCATCGGGGTTCCCGAGGGCCCCCTCGGCCGGGTGTGGCTTTCCCTACCACATCTCGTCTATAGCTCCGTCTCCAACTGTAACTGCAACTTGACTTCTGTCTTGACTGAGTTATATAATAGTTCAACGCCCACTCGATCGCCCACTCGATCTTTGGAATGGCATGATTGATCGTCATCCAGCGGAAATAACTGTCATGCAGTTCACTGGTCACTCTCTTCCGGTGCATCAGTCTATGAGTGTATCATGGGTTTTACCTTGTTCCATTTCATCGGCCAAATCCACCCACGCGATCTCTTTCGATTACTGGCCATTGGAATGCGTCACTTCCTTCCGGTGCATCACTTTGTAATGGCATGTTTGCTCGGGCCGAAGGTCAAAATACAACATATATACATATATATATATAATGTGGGGGGGCAACATTTCTTTATTAATGCATATTTCATTGAATAATATTGACATCTTTTGTCTACACATTTTTGCATATGTACTTTCCAGTTGCTACATTGATTTTATTGTATCCGGCGGGAATTGGTTGATGAAACTCTCATAACTAATTGTTATCCTAGTACTTTCTGCCCGATCTTGGGCCATCATCAGGGGTTTGTATATTGCAAAAGCGATGTGAACATTTCATGTACATTACTACTTTGTAAGTGTTTATTATTTATACTGGTGTATTGTTGTAACGTTTTATTTATTTCTATAAGAAGCAGCAGTTGCTAAAGACACCAGTATAAATAATAAACACTTACAAAGTAGCAATGTACATGAAATGGTCACATCGCTTTGGCAAAATACATACCCCTGATGATGGCCCAAATCGGGCAGTAAGTACTAGGACAACTGGAAAGAACATATACAAAAATGTGTAGACAAAAGATGTCTATATTGTTCAATGAAATATGTATATATAATATATATGACCCTATTTAATAAGTCTTTTGCCAACCATCGTTATTAGGTCAATTTTTTTACTGATACTAACACCTTGATATTCGATTTGTATAGCCTAAGAATGAGCGTGTTTGTAATACTATAGTATATATGCACAGAGGATATTATGTTGAAAAATAAGTATTTGCAGTTTGAAATAAACGCTTTTCATCATTTGGCTATGAATTTGTTAATAAACACTCACACACACACACACACACACACACACACATATAAATATATATATATATATATATATATATATATATATATATATATATATATTCTCTTAATCTTGTGAAGGCGAGTGTGTTGTAACTATTATTTCTAGTTTCATTATTCAATCTAGACATTATCATTTTATAATATAAATAGGATACAAAATTGAATTTCGTTGTCTGATAGGTGAAGAACTCTTTCAATCTCAAAAACCGCTCTTCCATTGACGTAATGTTCTTTGTCAGTCACTTTCAGAGAAAATACCCTGACGATCTTTTCGTTCTTGCAGTTTCTACAAGAAAATCGGTTTAAATTTTGCGAATCTTTTCCATGCTTTCCTCATATGCAATGTTTTCGAAGCAAGTTCCACTCAAACTGTTTTTTTTTTTTGCCAATAGGAAAGTGTTTTTCAACTGTGTATGAACTTTTATCTATTAAAGTCCAAAGTCAGTAAGAATGGATCCATCCGACTACTCACCAGATTTGACATGAAATCATTTTTGAGGGGGTGGGGCACTTATAAATCAATATTCATGTGTGGTCGTCACAAATGTTTGGTTTCCTCGGTATTCCTCTCTAAAGGCGCCTCAGGCGCTTAACAATAAACCAAGCCCTGCTAAGCAGCGAAGGTCTTCTGGAACCGAGAACGCAAAATCAATAAGTATCTGATTGGTCATTTTTCGCCTGATTTGCTTAAGTTTAACGTCTGGTTTCTTTGGTTTGGTTTGTTTTTTTGTTAAATGGCATATCAACCTTTGTAGGTTATTTAATGCCAAAGCCATTCTCCTAGAATAACAGTAGTAGTACTATTTAACCCATAGCTGGGAGGATAAGGGGGTTCATACCTTTCCCAAGGGTATTTGCCCGAAAGTGAACGTAATAACGCAACTGGAGTTCGAACTCGCTTACTACGATTCCGCAGTCCGTCGCTTTAACCATTACACCACCAGGACACCCCCCCCGGTTTCTTTGTTTAATGGCAGAAAAAAAAATACTAACAGGTGAATGGGGGATAAGGAGAAAATGTCAGTTACTAACGTCATAATTTCCAAACAACACATACCCAAACAAAACCCATTTTATACCCCATATATCTTTCCCAAGGGTATTAGTCCGAAATTGTGCAATTGGAGTCCGAACTCGCTTACTTCTAGGCTGCAGTCCAGCACTTTAGCTATTACCCCATGAGGACGGGGTCTCCCTACCCCTTAAGTTTGCAATCCACATCTTCATATTTCCATCTTCCCTTATCATTTACTCTACAATCATTGTTCCTATTTATTCACCAAGTCTCCTTGCCATATCATCGTAACCCTTTGCTATGTTGTGATCAATAATGATTACAAATATTAAAAAATATTGATGTTATTTATTTGATTGTCATTTTTTGCTGGTGTTGTCGTGGTTTTTATTTTTGTTTTTTGTTTTAATTTTTCTAGTTTTTTTTTTGGGGGGGGGGCTCACTTTATTTGAATACTCATTTTTAAAACGCAGTTTATGGAGCGGAAAATAAAACTTTAGCTTTGTTTCCCAAATGCAAGACACACCACTGCCCCCACCCACTAATGTAAACCTGGGTGGTCTTTATTTATGAATTCGCCAATCGGAACAGATAGCGTAAAAGACACGTTCCCTCCCAAAAAAGTGAGTCTGAAAATTCAGTCAGAACAAAGAAATGTCGGTTAGAAACCTTTTTGAGTTTTTACCATTTCCACGCGTCTTTCGATGTGAGACAATGACGTCATATTTGCATCCAATATGGCTGCTGACGATGGAATTTCCGGAAGGGCGGATTCTTTTTTTACTTTCTTTGTTGACAGTGACATTCACATTTTGCATTCCAATGGTACCAAAACCAAAAGGGCTTTCCGGACCCAACTGCTAAGAAATATTTTCCGTAGAAAATAATTTAGATAATTTCCTCCTTTACGGATACAACAAATATAACTTCAAATTACAAAAACATGCATCACTTAGAATGTTCTACACCCTTTTTTCCTTTTATAAGGACATTGTTTTCTATGACTACCCAACTTGCTATGATTCCTTGGGTATAGATGGTAAGAAAGGTTCACAAGCAACAACTTTCATACGTTCGAGGGTGGATTGAAAGGGTGGATTGAAAGGTTGATAAACAACAGGTTTATTTACACACACACACACATACACACACACACACACACACATATATATATATATATATATATATATATATATATATTGGTAGCATTTCTTCGTTAATACAAATTTCATTAAACATAATAGACATTTTATGTCTACATATTTTCTTCTGGATTCGTTTACCGAAACTGTGTTATCACCCTGGTTGGCGGCTGATGAGGCTAGGGTATCGCAAGTGCTTTCACACGTTGTATGATGAAAAATATATATATATATATATATATATATATATTTGTAGCATTTCTTCGTTAATACAAATTTCATTAAACATAATAGACATTTTATGTCTACATATTTTCTTCTGGATCCGTTCGAATTCCCGTATTACTTTTATCGTATTCGGGTGGGGGGAATTGATTTATGTATTGTCCATAGTTGTATGTATCCCTAGTACTTTCTGCCCGACTTTGGGCCATCATCAGGGGAGGATCTATTACAAAAGTGATGTAACTTTTGTTTTAGCATATTACTACTATGTAAGAGCGTCTTTACCGTTGAAGATTATGGCGTTTGCTTTTAAATGGGTTTCTATAATTAGTGTCAGTAGCTAAAGACATTTAAGTACATTAGCACTGGTTTGAAAATTAATTCTATTAAGTGTCGGTTGCATGTTTCTCATATGTAGTGCTTCGAGAATCTGTAGTTTTTGTTTATTATTTTGATGTTCTAATATTGTTGTGTTGTCGGTGAGAATTTTCCGTAATTGTGTCATTGGGCATGAATGTTTTTTTAAATGCTGAGCTATTGAACTTGTGTCAGAAAGGTGTATTGTAAGTCTCCTCGACAGGGTAGTTAAGGTTAAACCCACATATATATTATTATTATTATTATTATTATTATTATTATTATCAGAGATACAATCTCCTAAAGGACATTTGAATTGATGTATAACGTTAGTTTTTTGCAAAACTCCAATCGAGGGAGAGGAATTATTTCTAATGACTAAATTGGAGGTTTTAAACTTCTTATAATATATAATAAGTTTTATCTTTTTATTAGGATTAGTGGGGAGTATGTTTCTGTGAATCAATGTTTTCAATATATATATGTGTGTGTGTGTGTGTGTGTGTGTGTGTGTGTGTGTGTGTGTGTGTGTGTGTGGTGAAAAGTTCATGTGATGATGTCATATATATTGTTGATGACTTTTAGCAGTGGGACCCTAGCTCTGCAACACCGATGGAAAAAGTGTGTGACTCTTAAAGGGGACAATGTTGAAACATTTAAAAAAAAGCCTTTAATCACATTCCATCAGAGTATCTTGGTCAGCCTATGAACTTTTCAGCCAACCCTCGTAATTACGGAACCAATTAATAAGAACGAAATGTTCAAGTCAAACTTGTTGTTTTTCTACGAAAAGTACCTTAACTTTTTAATCATTAATTTTTCGTGAATTGATTTACCATAACCAGAAAATCCGGCGAACACTTATGCACGACATACGGAAACACTGGACAGCTGTTTCGACCTTATTAAGTCTCATCAGCAGTGTATACCGTCATCTCAATCTGAGGTCGCTGGTTCGATCTCCAGTGGTGGAGATCATGGTATACACTGCTGATCATGCCTAATAAGGTCGAAACAGCTGTTCAGTGTTTTCGTATGTCGTGCGTAAGTGTTCGCCGGATTTTCTGGTCATGGTAATTCAATTCACAATATAATTCCTCAACTTGAAAATGAAAATGTATATCTATTAATTTTTCATCAGATTTTTTTAAATAGAAAGTCGGCAGTAACAAAGCGGAATTATAGCAGTTACAGTCTTTCAAAAGAAAGAAAGAAAGAAAGAAAGCTAGAAAGAAATAAAGAAAGGACAAATTTCTGAATGAAAAGAAACATATAAGAAAGAAAAAAAGTAAGGAAATTAACACAAAACTTAAAGAAAAAGTGCTATAAAAAATGAAAGAGAGAAATAAAGAATAATAACTAAAACAAAAATAAAAAAAAGAGAGAGAATAAAAATACAGATACATAAAAACAACAAATAATTATTGAGAGTTAAAACTTTCATTTTGTGGGTGGGGAATTCAATATTTTAATGTTCTTTAAGAAATTGGTTAATGCTATATTTAGGTCTGTCCGTTATATATCTCTGATCAAACGTAGTCGAGGGCGCCTCGAAGGCTCCCCTTTCAATAGCTACTACACCGAGATGTAGGGGAGGGCGCTACTTCTTACTTTGGATTACTCTAGGTCTGGTCTTCTGACCGAAATCGGATGACCCGTTTGTATTATCAAATCCCTGAGAATCATTTTCTCATTTGTCGATATACCATTTAGTAATATGGTCAAAATTCAATCTCTTGCGCAATTCCCAGTGGATCACCTTTCCCACCCAGTCATGCCTAGTCCTGTATTTCTTTTGTGCTAGTTTACTGCATTCGCTTATGATGTGATTAATCGTTTCATCTTTTTACTCCACAAAATCTTCATTTACTCTTCCTTTGTGCCTTCTCGATTTTCGCTTATGGCGTATTTTTGTGTTGCTATTAGTTGATATTCAGTTTTTCTCTTTAGACTTCCGTTTCTTCGCAATGTCTATGTGTTCTTAAGTGCAATATCGCTAGTTTGTCGCTTAAAATATCCATAGAGTTATTTTTCTTCCCATTTCCATTTCCCTGTTTTTTGCTATTTTTCTCTCTGTATTTATGTTCCTAATGCTGCTATTTAGCGGTATAAATAATCTTTCTTTGCTCTTTTTAACGCAATGCTGGCTAGTCCTCGCTCTCCTTTATTATAATTATTCACTCATTAGAGCTTTTCACATCAGCGACATCCGATGGTTTTTCACTGGAGTCTGAGTGACAGCAAGTCTCCTCAAGTCTCCAGGACTCTTCTTAGTATTCTGACCGTTCTCAATAATGCTGTCGTTTGGATGGTCTCCACTCATCCGCCAACTTCCAAGTACTCCAGTCCCTTTAGTAATCCTTTAGTTACTGTTCCAAACGCACCAATTACAATTGGTAAAATTGTCACCTGCATGTTCCATAGTTTTTTCAATTCCCTAGCAAGGTCGAGGTACTTATCCTTCTTTTCACATTCTTTCAGTTTTATTCTGTGGTCAGCCGGGACAGCAAAGTCGACTATTTTGCAAGTTCTCTTTTTTTGTTGATGATTATTATTATTATTGTGCATCAAAAGTATGTTTTACAGACCTTCAAAATTTTATTTATATGAATTTATGAAACAACTATATTATTGGTATCCTTATCATGTACTGTCCAGTCGGCTGGTAGAGGTCTGTAGAATACGCTGACTGCATCTCTGCAGGGGAGTAAGACCCTCCCTCCTGCGAGTTTCCTGGATATGGCATTAAACTGCATCTGACAGTGAGGCTCCAGTCCCGGAGCTTTGAATGTGACGTACCCCTTCATCACTTTCTGGTCCATTCTAACCCGGATTATTAGTACGTATTAGGGTTCTCTGTATGGGTCAAATAGAAATATTTGATCATTTTTTGTATTTTGAACCATTTAAATGTGTGAGAACTAATAGATAATGATGAATAGAATTATTAATGTTAACTTTCAATACCTGAAACCATTTAACTGAGTGCAACTAAAACTATTTGTGTTAGATAGCAATACTTGAAATCATTTAACTATATATTATCATTATATAGATATTGGATCATTTTGTATAAATTGTATCATTGTGTATCTATTGTATCATCATATATATATTATATCATTATATATATATATATATATATATATATATATATATATGGGATCATTATGCATATATTGTATTATTATCAGTATTATTCTGTTGTACCATTTGTTTTATATTTCATTATGACAGTTAAAAATATTGACATTCAGGCAATTTTATGAGATAATCTTAAATTGGAGCTCAAAGCTATGGAAGTAGAAAAAAAATGAAATTACTTCCCTAAAATGTTTTACGCATTTTAAATATGATTTGTTCCTTAGAATAAATTCTAGAAGTAGACAATTATCAATTGTTGTTTATAATACTTTAAAACTGAAAAAGAACTCAAAATTTTTGAAAAGTGAAAGAATTCTTCAATGATGGATTATTTCAAGGTATTACATAAGCTTCATCGTCATCAAGGCATGCCGTTAGATTCTCTTCACTCTTCCTCACCATTTGTCCCTGTCAGTCATCGCTCTCAATAAGTGTCCACATGGAGTTGATGAATGTAATTTTTTGCTGGTTGGCCAGTTCCCATCTATCTTTTTCTTCAAGCATTTCATTAGGGTACTAGTGGTGCAATCATATAATAATAATGACGTGGCTACAGCTTGGACAGTTGATTAAAAAGCAGAAATACTTTTGATACACTTTAATCTAATTTTATGATTTTAATTCTAATTCAATCCTAAGCTAGACCGGCTCATTATCCTAGTGGGTAGAGTGTTCGCCAATGGTCCAGGAGACCTGGGTTCAATCACAGGTCAAGTCATACCAAAGACTTTAAAAATGGTACTTGATTCCCCCTTGCTTAACACTCAGTAAAATAAGGTACGTATCAAGGGTAAAGTGGAGCAATCCAGAGAAAGGAGTAGCGCCCTCCTCTACACCTCAGTGTAGTAGCTATTGAAAAGGGAGCCTTCTGGTCGCCCTCGACTTTGGTCACCAACTTTACTTAATCCTAAGCTACACCTCCTCTTTGAAGATTAGTAAAAATATTTTTATGTCCACAACAAAATTTCAGAAATTACTCTTTATTAGATGTTCATTGATAATTATTTTGCCAAAATGAAAAATCAAATTTGGATTATTCTCAACTAAGCTTAACTCAGTTTTAGTTCAAGACTATCACAGGGCACCGATTAAGGGCCAAACTAATTACTCAGTTAGTGGAAGATTAGTCAGTCCAAGGAACCCAAAAGAAGGATGGAGCCCCAAAAGCCAAAATACGTTTTATCTGTGTGTTCACACAAATAGTTTCAATAATATTTCACAACTTTCGTCTACATGGGAGGAACACTTATCATAACAGTTATCATCGTAGAAAATGAAATCAGTGATCTGAGTTCAAATCCTGGACAAGGCAGTTTGCATTTCACCTTGCAATAATGTCTTTAGGAAAGGCATGAATCCATCTGTTCACCTTATGCAGGGCAAAGTGGGTTCTTTAACCTGTCGAGGATAAAGAAAAACTCTAAATTCAAACCAGCTTTACCCTGCTTAAATTGACCTTTTGTCACATCCTGCTCATGGTGGTGAGTGGGGAGTTAATAAATTCATTTTTATATATATATATATATATATATATATATATATGTATATACTTTGTAATATTTGGAATATTACAAATGCAATTTTGACTGCTAAATTTGGCTCTAAACTTATTGATATTTGAAAATAATTCTTTTAGGACATTGTACTGCCGCAACAATACCAAATTAAGATGGAATTACGTTGTCAGAATAAACACAGCAGCCTAGATATGTGAGTGGTAAATGATCCTAATTACGGATCCTTACCATGGATTGCAGTAAGAATGGGGTAAGATGCACTTTCTGACCATTGCACTATGGTATAGAACCTAAATTATATTTTAATAGATTAATATCAGAATTAATTTTTGTTTTTAATTTCTTTGGTTATTTGTTTGACTAGCAACCAGTCTAACAGAAGGAAAACTCTGAATTTAAAATCTAAAGCAATCCAAAATTGTCTTCGACCTCATTCTCGCTACTTCTGCAAAAAAAAAAAAATCAAATTTAGATTATTTACTAAGCTTAGCTTAGTTTGGATACAAGACAACAATCACAGGGCACCTAAAAATGACTTAACTAATTGCTCAATTAGTGTAAAGCTATGTTAGTCCTCTATTTGGACAACATTGGTATTGTGGAAAGGGGAATCTTGCTGCATCAGCAACTAATAATGTAGCGGCTGCCTACCCTGCGGTAAAACCAACGACAAAAGGTCAATCATGGGAACTCTCACGGTTGATGCAAGAGAACATCACTATTTATTCTTATGTCATTAGCAACGCCCAGCACGTCCTGCTCATCTTACTTGGATGGTTTGTGAGATGGGAGGTAGGTGCTGTTTTGTAGGGTGCTCTTTTGGTTGTTCAAAACAACGCAACAACTTGTGTAGTTCCTATCAAACTTTTTCTCCAAGTGTTTTGTAAGAGTCTAAGTAGTGCAACCATACAGCAGTACTGACACTGCTACAACTTGGAAAAATTCACACAAGAATCAGGGATATTTCAAAAGGGTCAGTTAGTGAATAACCAGCAGAGTGACAAGGACCAACTTAAATTTTATGGCTACCAAAACCACCCACCTTTAATTGTGTTGGGCTAGAGTGTTCGCCAATGGCCCGGGAGACCTGGGTTCAATCCCAGGTCGAGTCATACCAAAGACTTTAAAAATGGAACTTGATACCACCTTGCTTAACACTCAGCATTATAAGGTACGGTTCAAGGGTAAAGTGGAGCAATCCAGGGAATGGAGTAGCGCCCTCCCCTACACCTTGGTGTAGTAGCTATCGAAAAGGGAGCCTTCGGGTCACCCTCGACTATGGTCGCTAACTTTACTTACTTTACTTACTTACAATTAATATAAAAATAGGATCTTTTCTATATCAACTTGAGAATACCCCTTCACAGGTCCCTGTTTTTGAGACCGATTAAAAGGGAGGTTGAAATACTAATGAGTGATATTTTTTCTCTGACTACATGTCTGACTTTTTCCTTTTCTAGGAACTCATTATCATCTCTTTATCTTATTTGTGATCCAAAAACTGCAAATCTATAATAATAATGCATTTCTATAATATATAATCTATAATAATTATACCTTTCCAATAATAATTGGAAATGCATCCAAATCTAAAAAAAACGATTTATGGTATCTGTTAGACTACAAGTCTAACAGGTGCCATCACCACAATCAATTTTTTTTTTAAATTTTTACTCTTAATATTTTCGACAATGAAATACTCATTATCTGTATCACTGTTTGGTTTGGTTTTATGGCATATCAACCATTGTGGGTTATTTAATGCCAAATCCATTTTATACACAAACACAGTTCTATTTCAAACAATTCAGTTTAGCACACCGACACAGTTTAGTTCTATTTAACCCATTGATAGGACTCCATCAGGTGCTACCACTCCAGGCCAGAGTGGACTCATGAGCAATGGCAATGAAGGAGTACTCTGCATTCCCCCAAGCTCCAGTATTACTGGAACCTTACCATGAAACTGTTTAGTGTCATATGCAAGACATTCATTGGTAGGGTCTTACCCCTCTGCTGAGATACAGTCAGCGTATTCTACAGCCTCAGTCGACTGGGACATGTATCACCATTTGGAGAAGGGAAGCTTAAAAACTTTGCATGATCATCATCATCAAGTCATGCCAACAACATGGACTGCCTTGACTCTCTCTCAACATCTTTCCCTATCGGCCATTGCTCTTAGTAAGTTCTCTTGATAGTATCCAATGTTGATGAATGTAAGTTTTTGCTAATTGGCCAACACTAGTGACTCCATTTGCAGGTGTTTATTGGAGAATATCACATAGGAGTTTATTCTTATATCACCAGCAATGCCAAGCATGTCCTAATCATCTTACTTGGATGCTTTGTGAGATGGGAGGTAAGTGGCTGTACAAATGCTGTTTGGTAGGGTGCTCTTTTGGTTGTTCAAAACAACACACAACAACTTGTGTAGTTCTCATCTAACTTTTTCTCCAAGTGTTTTGTAAGAGTCTAAGTAGTGCAGCCATACAGTAGTACTGACACTGCTATAACTTTGAAAATTTCCTATTTTATTTTATCAGAGAGATCAGATTTCCAAAACCAGGAAAAACTAATAAAAAAGCCCTTACTTTATAACCATACTGGCATTAGAAGTGTAAATTGAACAAAAAAATTCTACTTGTAAAATTGATTGTTACCTCTCTCATGAATTTTATTGTAAGAAAGTAAAGTTGACAACCATAGTCTAGGGTGATCCAAAGGCTCCTTTTCAATAGCTAGTACACCAAGGTGGAGAGGAGGGCGCTATTCCATTCTCAGGATTGCTCCACTTTGATCCACTATGACTCGACTGGGGATTGAACCCAGGTCTCCTAAGCAATTATTGAACACTCAAATAATCATGCCAATGGCCTAATGAGTTGAGTGTTCGCCAATGGTCCGGGAGACTGAGTTTCAATCCCAGGTTGAGTCTAACCAAAGACTCAAAAATGGTACTTGAAGCCGCCTTATTTAGCGCTCAGCATTATAAGGTATGAATCAAGGGTAAGGTGGAGTAATCCTGGAAATGGAATAGCTCCCTCCCCTACACCTCAGTGTAGTAGTTATTGAAAAGGGAGCCTTCAGGTCACCCTCAACTAAAGTCACCAACTTTCCTTTAAAATGTTATTGTAATGAGATGAAACAACTAGGAATCACTAAAGTCTTTGTCCTGACCAAAATGGTTATGACCTAAAATCACAAAAGTAAAAGCTCTTCTACACCCACCTTATTGACTGTCCTGAGTTTACACTGACTGTATCCCTTACAAAGATGTAAACCTTGGACTGAAAAAAAAGGGGGTTATCCTGATTATGACAATAAACTGCATCTAATTGTGAGGTTCCAGTTTTAGAGACTAGAGAAGTGTAGAGTACCCCTTAAATGCCATTACTCTTAGATCCATCCTGACCCAAAGTGGCAGTACCTGTTAGGGTTCAATCTATGGATCAAATAGATCTGTTTCCAAATTATTTGTATTAGATAAGAATACTTGATATCATTTAAAAATGTGCAAAAATTTTTTAAGAAAGAACTACACAAAAAATGTAAATATAAACGATGTACATGCTTCCCTAACCTCTTGGTATTAAATAACCCCAGGCCAGTTGACATTCCATCAAAATCAAATAATTAATCAATATATTTTATATGTTCCTCCTGTAGTTCAGCACATTCGACACATTATTTCTTAAGATTCTTTGGAGGGAAATCTCTGTGGTGTAGTGGCTAACGTGCTGGACTGCAACATCATAGTAAATGAGTTCGAATTCCAGTCATACTATTTATGTTCACTTTCAGACTAATACCTTTGGGAAAGATATGAAACCCCTCATCTCCACAGCTACAAATTAAATAGTACCAATACTGTTGTTCTACAAGGATGGTTTTTGGCATTAAATAACCCACAAAGATGGATATGCTAATAAAACAAAAAAAAACCTAACCTTAAGTTTCGAAAACTTTTTTTTTTATTGTTGATTTCTTACTTTGTTTGACTGAACTTTTTAGCAACCCCTCATATTATTTGTAAAATTTTTCTGATATTGCTGAAAAATATTGGTTTATCTATATCTGCATACGATTATTGGGGGGGGGTCCTCATGGTGTAATGGTTAAAGTGATGGACTGCAGAATCATAGTGAGTTCAAACTCAAGTCACACTATTACATTCACTTTCGGGCAAATACCCTTGGAAAAGGTATGAACCTCCTTATCCTCCGAGCTATGGGTTAAATAGTGCCACTACTGTTCTTCTAGGAGAATGGCTTTGGCAAAGGTTGATATGCCATTAAACAAAGAAACCAACCAACAATTATTTTTCATAATAAGAAGATTTATTTTTAATAGTTATTATTTTTTATGCTTATTTTTGTCAGAATTAAAGGATTTTATGTTTAAAAAATTTGGTTAACATGTTTAAAATGAAATCTCTGAAGCTTTAAAAAAAAGGATCAGAGTCATAGTAGTGGTAGAGGTAGAAGTGATAAAATCATTTTTATTTAAAAAGCAGTCACAAAGAAAGAGTTCCTGTGGCGTAGGGATAAACATGCTGGACTGCAATATTGTAACAAACAAGTTCAAACTCCAGTCAAGCTATTACATTCATTTTTAGATTAATACCCTTGAGAAAGGCATGAACTCTCTTATCCCCTCAGCTACAGGTTAAATAGTATCATTGCTGTTTTTTTACATGGATGGCTTTGGCATTAAATAACCTACAATGGTTGATATGCCATTAAACAAAGAACCCAAACCAAACCAATTAATCTATTATCTGTCTATAGCAAAGTATACAAAGTAAGACTACAGGAACACCGAAAAGCAGTAGTACAAGGGGAAATAGAAAAGTCAGATATAGCTGACCATATATGGAAAGAAAAAAGAAATCATCTACCCTTGTGGGATAAAGTTAAAATAATTGAAAGGGAAGAACGTTGGAAAAGAAGGCATCCCAAAGAAGAGGCACATATGTTGGGCCATGTTGACCTCTTGAGTAGATTAAGTATAGAAATGAACCCAATCTGGAAACCAATAATTGAAAAGGCCAAATCAAATTGTTTTTAAAGTAAATTGCTTTAAGAATATCAAGAATAATTGAGGCCATTGGATTTTACATTTTGAAGTCATCTCATGACGCTTCTCGAGAAACTTCTTGGGAGGCTTCTTGGATTGATAGACGTGAAAAACAATGACATCATTATTTGAATAACATCTTCATATTTCTTGAATGCCTTGTTTGATCAACAATCAAACTTTAAAAATGATTTCCCAGGTTGAATCATTTTTATGCCCAGATAAACAAAGGACACCTGAGGAAGACTGAAGGATACAGTGGCTGAAACATTGTGTTTCAACTAACAACAATAAAGATGAGAACAACTGTCCAAAAAATCACAACCAAAACAATTAATTTATAATTATATGTAAAGTTTTCATATCTAATATAAATATTTAACACATAGCTGGGAGGATAAAGAGGTTGATTTCTTTCGGAAGAGTATTCGTCAGAAAGGAAATATAAACAGTATGGCTGGAGTTGGAACTCACTTTATTCAAGGCTTCAGTCCAGCACTTTCATTATTATGCCATGGTGACTCCACCTCTGTTAATTATTTGAAATAAGAATAGTTACTTGAAGCTATAATTGTTTACTTAGGAGTATCATTAGTTACTTAAAACTATATACTATAAATTATAGTATAACTATTTATATTAGATAGGAATACTTGAAACCTTTTAATTGTGTGCAAATTATTTATATTAGATAAGAATATTAGAAAACTTTTAATTGTGTGCAAATTATCTATATTAAATAGGAATACTTGAAACCTTTTAACTGTGTGCAAATTATTTATATTAGATAGGAATACTTGGAACCTTTTAACTGTGTGCAAATTATCTATATAAAATAGGAATACTTGAAGCCTTTTAACTGTGTGTAAATTATTTATATTAGATAGGAATACTTGAAACCTTTTAACTGTGTGCAAATTATCTATATTAGATAGGAATACTTGAAACCTTTCAACTGTGTGCAAATTATCTATATTAGATAGGAATACTTGAAGCCTTTTAACTGTGTGCAAATTATTTATATTAGATAGGAATACTTGAAACCTTTTAACCGTGTGCAAATTATCTATATTAGATAGGAATACTTGAAGCTTTTTAACTGTGTGCAAATTATTTATATTAGATAGGAATACTTGAAACATTTTAACCGTGTGCAAATTATTTATATTAAATAGGAATACTTGAAACCTTTTAACTGTGTGCAAATTATTTATATTAGATAGGAATACTTGAAACCTATTAACTGTGTGCAAATTATCTATTAGATAGGAATACTTGAAACCTTTTAACTGTGTGCAAATTATCTATATTAAATAGGAATACTTGAAACCTTTTAACTGTGTGCAAAAAACTCTGTGTACAAGAAACAACTACATAAAAATGCAATTATAAATGTTCAATGAACATAATTCTCAAAACTCTAAGGATAAAACAACCCTAGACGTTTTGATATGCCATAAAAATCAATCAGTCTATCAATCAATCAATCTTTTTCTTTTTAACAAACATTTTCTGATTTATTAGCTTAGAAATTTATTTGTTTTTAAAATTTATTAAGAATTTTAATGATTTTAACCTAAAAGTAAAAGTAAGTAAAGTTGGCGACCTTAGTTGGAGCAACCCGAAGGCTCCTTTTTCACTAGCTACTACACTAAGGCGTAGGTGGAGTGTGCTACTTCATCACCTGGATTGCTGCACTTTACCATTGATCCTTACCTTATAATTCTGAGTGCTCAGCAAAGCACCATCAAGTACCATTTTTTGAGTCTTTGGTATGACTTGACCTGGGATTGAACCCCGTTCTCCAGGACCAATTGACAAACACCCTACTCATTTGGCCGATGGCCCAGTTGTTATCAGTTATTTTAACATAATAGATTAATTTTTTTTTTTTATTTAAATAAATAAAATTGTTTTTAATCAAAATCTAAGTTTTCCTAACCTCTCTGTCATGAGCAGGATGTGACTTAAGGTCAATTTTTAAACAAAGTAAAGCTGATTTAAACTCAAAGTTTTCTTTCTCTAAAACTGGTTGTTTAACCAAGGCAAAAAAACAATCTGTCTTACCTGTGACTAAGGTGCAGGGAATAGATGTATTCATGCCTTTCCTAATAGCATTAGAGCAAAGTCAAAGAGCCTCGTCTAGGATTTGAACTGATTCCCTTTCCTATGACCATAACTATTATGCTAATTGTGCCTCCTTAAAACTCAAATGAAATTTTATTTTAAAATTTTGTAATAAATTATTTTTAATTCAAAAATATATTATTTAATTTTTTATATATTCCAAGCCAAAACTGAGGGAATAGGTGTTAAAAAGAAAAGAAAACTACATACTTAATCATTGTAAATGGAGTTGTGTGACTAAAAAGAAATTCTGGTTTAGCAAATTTGATAAGATTAGACTCAGAACAATGATATATTGGGAGGAATTACAAACAATTCATCTTCATTTTTTTTTTTTTTTGTTAGGCATATAAATGTCAAGTTACCTCCCTTGCATCATAAATGGCAAATTGTTTTCTTTTCTAACAAAACATTTCAGAAAATGGCCAGCAAAATCTTTATGAGATTTTTATGTTATGAAATAAAAATTATTTGTTTTACGACAGAATTAGAACTTATTCATTTATTTTGTTCATCTTTTCTTTCTTTTTTTTCTTTCTTTTTGCTTTTTGCTTTTTTCTTATTTCTTTTTCTTTTTTTCAATTCGAACTTTTCCAAGAATACATTCCAACAGGAAAGACCTTATTAACTTGATGTTATTGCCGTAAGCTTAGTTTAGTTTGGCACGAGGCCAAAAGTATGGAGCACTTAAAATCGAATTTACAAATAATGATATGACAGCCTAGCATAGTAACTAAATATACAATGAGAGATGTTGTTAAAAATAAGCAAATAAAATATGACCATATGAGCCCCCTTATCCCCGCAGCCATGGGTTAAATAGTATCACTGCTGTTTTTTTACAAGGATGACTTTGGCATTAAATAACCCACGAAGGTTGATATGCCATTAAGGCAAAGAAACAAAATCAAAATATGAGTGACAAATATGAAAGTTCTTTTATTGGCTCGTAAGCTGATAATCCTTTAATCAGATGGATGCGATTCAAGGGAAAAGTTTTACAAATCCCCAGATGTACAGAAAAGGCACTCATGAGGTAAAGGGTATGATTGTTGGAAATGAACAGGGTGACCTGAGTTCAAGCCTTGGATGAGGCTGTTTGCATATCACATAGCACTAACTATTCATTCTACAATTAGAGGTAAATAGTAAAGTGAACTGAGCTTTTTAAAACTTGGTATGGCAACCAGTTCAAAAGAAAAACACTGAATTCAAACCTGTTAAACCCGGCTTAATAAACTGACCCTGTATCACATCTATGGCGCTTAATAAAGTTTGGTTGTTATAATTTCATAACTTAGAAGGTTGTCGGTAGTCGTCCATTTCATCATCATCATATCGTGCCGCTAGCATGGATATCCCTGACCCTCTCTCGCCACTCCTCCCTATCGTTCATCACTTCTGGTAGGTCCTCAAGGGCTACATCCCGTAACCTCACATAGCTGCTGTATGTAGGTTCGAGCTTGTCGTCCTGTTTTTGCTCGGCCATGTGAGGGGGTCTATAGGAAAACATCACTTATGAGCTCGTCCCTGCTTCTCCAGCAATGTCCTACATGTCTGGTTCGTCTAACTTTGATAGTTTTCATGATGGGTGGTAGGTGGCCGTACAGTTGGGGCTTTATGGGGTGTTGCCTCCAGGACTTGTTCAAAATTGCTCGCAGCATTCTTGTGTAATTGCTGTCAAGCTTTTTTTTCTCCATACGTTTAGTTAGCGTCCATGTAGTGCATCCATATACTAGTATCAACATGACCACTACTTGGAAGAAACTGCGTTTCATTTCATCAATCAGGTCTGATTTCCATATGACCAATAGTCTATCGATAGCTGTCCGTGCCTTTGTGAGCCACGTGTCAATGTCTTTTGGGGGGGGTGACTTTGTAGTTTTTGGTATCTGACTCCTTGGTTTATCTTACTATCCTATTTAACTTGTTCTTGTACGGTTGGCTGGAACTGTAAATGAACTTAAAATGGAAAAAGGCAATGACAAAGATACTTTAAAACTTGACCTTTATTCTACAGGTTGATAACTATTTCAAGGTTAGGAACTTTTTTCCCAAGCCATGAAAAGCATCGGTCTTGTAGCAAAAGAGAAAAGAGGCTGAGAGTTTCTTTTTTGGCACCAAGAAGCCCATTGTCATTGAAAGAACCAGACTTCATTGTGTTCTGACTGATGAGAAACAAATCCATATGCTCCAGCCATGTGTCACTCTTGTTCTGGTTTGCTTCCAATGATTGTTGACCCTTGACTGCCATCTGTCACTTTGGAGACCTCATATACTCAACAGCCAACAACTTATGCATATTCCTCGTTAATAGTAATATCGAAGACTTGCATTCACATCAGTCTTATTATAAATAGCCACTTAGACAAAAAAATATGCAAAACAGTATAACCTTTTTACTTCAAGTGAGTGAAAATCACTGTGGCATAGAATTTTTTGTAATGAATTTATATTTCTTTTTTAATGCTTATATATAGAAGTGTATACATATATATGAGTGTATGTGAACAGTATCACCCATAAATAAAAACATCCTTTAAAAAAGCAAGATTTTTTTAAACCAACGACAAAGATTTTATTATTTCTAGTGAAACATTATACAATCAAAATGGATATTATTTGATATTATTTATAACCAAGATTTATAGCACTGAAACTCTGTAAATAAAAATTGTATTAATATATATATAAGACATCAACTTTTTTTTTAACTACTTAATAAACATGCTTGTGGTTTAAAGATTCAGTGCTGTAGAGTTTAGTAAGAAATAAAAAACTAATAATAACTGTTTTGATTGTATAATATTCTACTAGAAATGTAGTAAATTTATATTTCTTTTTTTATTGCTTATTTACAGAAGTGTAGTGAATTTAATAAAATGAAGGCAGGCAACAATACAGCGAGTAATTTTAGTTCTTCCTTCAGACCTCAAAACTTGGGTGGGACCTTTGCATGCTTCTTTCACCATGAGAATAACAAAACACACAGCCGCTACCCTATAAACTTGAATGGCCAAACAAGAAAAATATAAGGTGAATGACTATTCATGTTTAAACCAGTGCAGCAGGAGAAAAATTGCATTTTCAATTTGGCAGCTACTACATCCTGAGGTTACCACGAACCCTTCCTTACTGTCTCTCTGCATCTTCTCTTCATGTCTCGAACCCAAAAAGGAAGAAAACCATGCCCCGAGAAGGCTCATTGTGCATGCATCACAAGACTCTCGCACCCTTCCAGTGAGATTCCCTCCAAGCATAAACATATTTTAAAATATTTATTTTATAATTTATTTAAAAAATTTTTCTCAGTATCTTAGTCATATTTATTTATTCAACACTGTTGCATTTAAATTAAAAATCTCATTATCTTTAACATAATGAAAGAATCTTAAAAAACAATCATCAATATGAAAAATATCTCAAAAAAGATTAATATGTATATGTTTTCTTGAAGAAAATAAGGGGAGACAATCATATCTGACACACAATTTCTGCTAAAAGAAGTGAGAATGCATTACATCTAAGAAAATCCTTAAAAACCGACATTCAACCTCTCAGGATTTGTTCCGAAGTTCACCCATCTTTGACCCAATCTAATAGGCAGTTAGAAAACTTAGAACACTGGACATTTCAACTGCAATTGGCGCAAAAATTTTAATACTGATATACCTTATCAAAAGTCTAGATAATAGCTAAACCTGCTTTTTCAAGTTTTTACCATTCATTTTCATCATCATTCATCATCATGTCGTGCCGCCAGCACGGATATCCCTGACCCTCTCTCGCCACTTCTCCCTATCATTCATCGCCTCCGGCAGGTTTTCAGGGTTACATCCTGTGTCCTAAAATTCAAATCATATTCTATGAATTATTTGGACTAGTGCTGGGGTGTCTCCCCTACAGATGGACTTGCCCTCATGTGACATATACCGGCTAAGCTCTCTTCTGCGCAGTCTCAGAGCCATCACCAAGAATGGACGTTAATTGTGATAAGCTGACGAGGGGTTTCTCCCAGCTATCGTTTATGTATGTACTATTTTCTTTCAATATATTTCTTATTACTCATTTCCGAGTCGTGTTATCATTTGAACCTCCCCTTGACCATAACAACTAGTATCCTCTTCTTCATTGTTTTGATCAATATATTTTGATGATACATTCTCCAGACCACCTTAAGTATAAGTTCCAAGCAGTAATCTGCTGTAAGTGCCAATCTTATTTACAATTTGTCTTTCTTTTTTTTTCTTTTTTTTTTACATGATTATGGAATTTCATTTAATTGTAAAAATAACGAATTAATTTTTTAAAATTTGACAATAAGGTTGAAACCACAATCCCAGCTGAAAGAAGGGAAAATGTATTGCATCAAAGAATAAAGGAGCATTTCAACCTCTCAGAGTTCATTCCTAAGGTCAGCAGTCCTTGAACCGATTTGGTTAATTTTTATCAAACAATCAAATTTTTAAAACTTAGATGTAGACCACCAACAGCTGTTGTGAAATGAGGAAAAATATTTGTGTTAATATTGTTATATTGTTACCAGACAAATTAAAAATATCTAATGAAAAAAATAAATTCTCTGATGAAGCAAATTATTCTTATTATTTTCTTGAATTTTATCATCTGATTAATAAACAAAACTGTAATTTTAATCATAAGTCTCAAATAAGCTCCCTTCAGAAGATACAAGACTATGTTTTTGATTTTTCAGGTTGGCAACTTTCACTAAAAATCAACTGATTAATCTTGGCCTTGAACACATATGTAAACATTCAGGTCATATTTCCTTCCTATTCAGTAAAGTAATCTTGGATTGTTATGAATGTGTTTAGTAAAGTGTGTCACCAAAATGGAACATCATAGAAAATTCTGTGTCAAATTTCTGGACTATGTGGCATAAGCATTTAACAAGTTAACACAGGCTTCTATCTCACACACAAACATTTCTGTATGGCCAAGAGAAGGAAAAAGTAAACTTAATTCTGGTTGCTTCATGAAAATGGTCTGTTTCATGGTGAGAATTATTGATGATAAATACTAATTGATCCACTGATTTTCAATCAGGTGTTGACGCTAAAAGATAAAAAATTATCCTCATCTTTTTGTGGACACAGAAGATTGGTCTTATTACTTTTTAGACACAGTCTCTGAGAATGTAATTTTGTCTCAAAAGAAAATTTCTGTGGTAACATAACCCCTTTATGCTCCTGATTTGAGTTCTGTTTCTAAAAATCAAAACCCAGCTCCGTAGTTATTGCTGAATCCATGCAACTTTAGGAAATATCTTCATCTATATGTAGATTCCTCAGAGGAATTATTTGGAAGAAGATAAAGTTGATTTATTTGGTTTAATTCAGTTTGGTGCTATATGGATGCACTACATGGACGCTATCTAAACGGCTGGAGAAGAAGCTAGACGGCAATTACACAAGAATGTTGCGAGCAATATTAAACAAGACCTGGCAGCAACACCCCACAAGGTACCAACTATACGGCCACCTGCCTCCCATCATGAAAACTATCCAAGCTAGACGAACCAGACATGCAGGACACTGCTGGAGAAGCAAGGACGAGCTCATAAGTGATGTACTCCTATGGACCCCTACATATGGCCAAGCAAAAGCAGGACAACCAGCTCGAACACACATACAGCAGCTATGTGAGGGTACAGGATGTAACCCTGAAGACCTGCCAGAGGCGATGAACGATAGGGAGAACTGGCGAGAGAGGGTCAGGGATATCCGTGCTAACAGCCCGACATGATGATGATGATGATGAAATGCTGTTGGTTATTTAATGCCAAATCCTGTTTATATATATATATATATATATATATATATATACACACACTCTACTCAGTCTTACTCTTACATTTTATATATATATATATATATATATATATTAGATATATATATTTAATTCATGGAATTTAGACTGCGACCTCTGGGTTTCACAGAGTTTTTTGCAAAACAACAATCATCAGGCAGCAAAGTTTCATTTTCTTAACTGCCAGATAATTGTTGATTTGCAAAAAACTCCATGAAACCCAGGGGTCGCAGTCTAAATTCCATGAATTAAATATATATATCTAATATATATTTATTTATTATTATTATCATATAATTGCTCTATCCTAGATATTGAGCACTTTCCATATTATATTGCACTTGGTTTGACACAAACCCACAAAGTGATTTAGTGACAACCAACACTCTTATAATATATATATATATATATATATATACACTCTACTTAGTCTTACCATTTTGTTTAGTTTAACGTATTCTGTCTGTTTTTTTTTTCTTTTGATTAGGCATTACGTCATTGGTTGATTATTTTCAAGCAGTACAAATGTTTTTAGTCTTCGTAATTGTCTTTAATTGGAATCATTTTGAGATGAGGCTTCTTAATCTGAGAATTAATTTTTATTTATTGCGGACTTTTGTGCTCATCTTGGTAGTTGTTTTGGGGAGGGTGTTTCTTCTTTCACTACGTTTCGGCCAAATTTCACCTCAGGCTTTCTTCAGGTGATTTACCACAACCTCAGATAAAAAAATAAAAAAACAGCTACCAAGATGAGCACAAAAGTCCGCAATAAATAAAAATTAATTCTTTTTAGTCTTCCTTTTTTTTTATGGAATTTTTTCCCAAGTATCAATTTGGATAATATTTTTAATTTACAAATTGTATCATCTGGGTTTGTTCACACCATCAGAATTATGGAATAAGGTATAAAACTAAAATAAAAGTGTGTAGTGGACAAAGGATCTAATGATTGAGTAAAACACCAATCTATAAATTAATAACTTTTGGAGGTGCCCGTGGTGTAATGGTTATTGTTGTAGGAAATGGACACAGTGACACGAGTTCAAATCCAGAATGAGACTGATTGTATTTCACATAGCACTAATACCCTTGGGAAAGGTATGAATCCAATTATTCTCCCTCCAGCTATGGATAAATAGTAGGACAGGCTAGGTTCTTCAGCCTTGGTGAGGCAACTAGTCTAGGAGAAGGAAAACTCTGAATTCAAACCTGTTAAACTCTGCATAAAAATTGACCTTGTTTCATATCCTGCTGGAGAGGAGGGGTTGGTAAATATGATAAATTAATAACTTTTTATTCCCTTATATTGAGTGAAAAGTTTATTAAAACAAAAGTTATAAAGTCTTTTCTTGTAAGTAATGGTAATAATAACTACAGTGTAAATATTTTAAGAGGGAGAGCGAAATTTATGCATGAAATGTAGCATGTAAAAAATGTGTATGTAAAAAATCTGTTTGTATGTCACGATATAGTGAGAAAATATATTTATGTGCTAGCATGTATGTGTCTCACATGGCCGCGCAAAAGCAGGACGACCAGCACGAACGTACATTCAGCAGCTATGTGAGGATACAGGTTGTTGTCCTGAAGACCTGCCTAGGGCGATGAACGATAGGGAGGAGTGGCGAGAGAGGGTCAGGGATATCCGTGCTGCCAGCACGATATGATGATGATGATGATGATGATGTATGTGTCTGCAGCAAAAAATTTTCATCAGCAGGGGGGGGCAGATTAAATAGTAGTATGAATATTTTAACACAATAAAAATGTAAACAAACATATTTGTGCAATTTAAAATAATTAAGTGATGGTGAAATTAAATGCATTCTTAAAGGAAAAGAATGTTAGATCTTCACTCAAAAGAAATAAACTGAAAGGCATTTTTGAGTAGATCACAGAATAATTCTGAGATCTACAGAAGAAATATTTATTCCGTCACTTATTTATAAGTCAGGCTTGAAATTAGATTTTTTAAAAAGCTGAGGATTAATTGATGATTCTAATTGGTTAAAAAATGTATTTCTAACAGTCAAGAATGGAAAAGATTAATCAAAATATTTTGGGTTTTGATCTTTCAAATTGTTTGCTCTATGTCAAATATTGTCATCTATGAAATCTCAAAGAAATTTTAAAACTAGTGCATACATGCTGATTGGTCACAAAATACTAAAATACAGATACAAAAATTACAGCTTCTTGAGCCCATTTTTTGACACAAAAATAAACCCTTTTTTTAGTACAGTTGATTTTAGTTGATTTCCCATATATTTTTTCATCATACAATGTGTGAAAGCACGTGTGATACCCTGTCCTCATCAGCCGCCAACCAGGGTGATAACACAGTTTCGGTAGCTCAAGGTGGTACTGCCACTCCTGCAACTAAAAGCAGATATAACACTTTTTTAGTACGGACATTAGTTGATTTCCCATATATATATATATATATATATACATAGGAAATCAATATATGTATATATACGGGAAATCAATATATATATGTGTGTGTGTGTGTGTTTGTGTATAAATAGTATTAAATCACACACAAGGCAAAAATGTAAACAAATGAAAGCAACTACATAATGACTTATAATTCCCGAGCTGATGTGGCTCGCTTGTTGGTTGTGTGGTATGATAACAAGTCTAACGGAAAGTTGGGTGGGCTTTGATCCCAGCTTCAAGCATCCTACGTGTCTAGCCACTCTGAAAAGTTGTAATACAATGAAACAATCTATCTGTGGATGACAATATATATATATATATATATATACAAGTATATATCTATATATATATATGATTTGCAAGTGAATTGCTTATAGGTAACATTATTTTTAAATGAGTTAGAGCTCATTTGTTTGCACACAATTAAATGGTTTCAAGTATTTGCTATCTCAGTACAATTAACTCTCAGGCACCATCTTCTAGCGTCTTTAAGATAAAATAGGTTGGGTGTTTGTTCACCATAAGAGTAATTTAAAAAATATGGCCAAGCCAATCATATAGGTGCTAGGGCTTGACATGGCCAGCTAATTGATCAGATCAGACCTCTCCAACCCCCCATTTTGCCCAGTAAGGGCCAAAGTGGATTGTTGTAGGTCACATGACTACTTCAGGTCACAAACTGCTCAGCCATCAAGATCCCATCATCAAGGATCACTATCCATGACCAATAGGTGGCCTCATTTGGATGGGTTTTATTCTCCAACAGAGCTGCAGTCAGCAACTCTACAGCCCCAGATGACAGAGCAGAGATGAATTGTAATTACATGGATAATAAAAGTTTGGTTTGGTTTTATGGCATTGTTGGTTATTTAATGCCAAAACCATTTTTATACATATAAACAGTTCTATTTCAAACAATTCAATTTAACATAAGTACACAGTTTAGTTCTATTTGACCCATTTTCAAACAATTCAGTTTAACATAAGTACACAGTTTAAATGTAAGAAGAGTTCTATTTCAGACAATTCAGTCTAGCATAAGTACACTGTTTAGTTCTATTAACCCATAGATAGGACCCAATAAGGTGCTACCACTCCAAGCCAAAGTGGACCTGAGAGCGGTGGCAATAAAGAGGTACTCTGTGTTCCCCAAAGCTCCAGCATTACTGGAGCCTCACCATCAGATTGTTTAGTATCATATCCTGTGCACTCGGTTTTTTTTGGGGGGGTGGAGTCTTACCCTTCTGCTAAGAAGCAGTTGGTGTATTCTACAGCCCCAACTGACTAGGCAAAAAAAAAATCATCCAAAGTTGATACACCATCATCATATAGACTTTTCAGCCAATGAATTTTTCAGCTTACCCTCATATCTATCTATCTATCTATCTATGTAACTATCAATCTATCTATGTGCAAGTGTTTATGTGTGTGTGTAACAAATGAATATTTTTCCTGCTAAAAGTTAACAATTGCTTTTCAGACTTCTCTGAGATGCATGGCAAAAAAGTTTGGTTCTAATGCTGGGTCTTTAAACCTTGGATCCTCTGTATGTGTGGTGAGGTATTGATATGAGGTCGAGGTATTAAAAGATATGAAGATTTAAAAGTTTTGTCTGACAAATGAATACATAGAAGTGGGTGCTGAAGTTCTCTGCTGAACCAAGACGAGAATGACCTCTAGTCATGAAACATATGGGATAGATAGATAGATAGATAGATAGATAGATAGATAGATAGATAGATAGATAGATAGAGGAGAGTCCGGCTGAATTTTAGATATTATAAGTGATAATATATCCGTGCGAATTGTAGACTGGTGGACTAAATAAAATATGTGAATGATTAATGATCCAAGGGAGGTAACTATTCATATATTGTTAAAATAAGTTGTTATGCAGGACTGGTATAATTTTTTTGGAGCAGAGTAAATATTTCAGAGGTTTCGTTAGAATCGTTAATGTTGTAAAAATCAATGTATCATGCATGAGCCCCATAGAGGGTTGATAGATGCAGGGAAATCATCAGAGACCTGTGAAATATTATTCAAAGAATTCTTTTTGTTTTCATTTATCTAAACACTTCCATAAGGTTTTCTGCATGTGTTACCTTTAGATTAACAATGAAATTGAATATTTATAAGTTACAAAAAGCAAGTGATAATTGAGAAAAAATATGAATTTTCTTCACACCCTAACACATAGATGAGGAAGTTATGGTATTCAAAATAATTTAAATGAATTTTATAAAAATCATGGACAAGAGGTGGACTATGTTTGTCAGGATTGACATATATCAAGTATTTAATGATCTTTTTAATAACTAAGTTTAAATACTGTTTTAAAGTGAAGAAAATGGTACAGGGAAAAAATTTTAATGATTAAAAGTCTTAAATATTTTATGAAATTTTTCTAGATACAAAAAAATTGGGGGTTTATATACACACACGTGTGTGTGTGTGTGTGTGTGCGTGTGTGTGTGTGGGCATTATATTGAGTTCAATAAATTTAGTTTATAATATGATGTTCTAGTTCACACACACACACACACACACACACACACACACACACACACACATATATATATATATATATATATATATATATATATATATATATATATATATATATAACCCCAGGCAAAAATTATAGAATTATCACGCTTAGAATATATTTACTTACACTTTTTATTTAATAGGAAAAAAAAACTTATAACAGATGAGACACTAAATATTTTTCATTTAATAAAGTAAGATTCTGGCTTTATAGAATATTCCTTAAAAAAGTACATTAATTTTTTTTAAATCAATGGTATACTCTTTTTCCAAGACAGACAAAGGAAAATATTATAGAAAAACACAATATTAAGGAAAATATTATGGAATGATCTTGCAATTTACATTTCTAAAACAGAAGCTAAGATATGTAAGTCAGTCTATTGTAAAAAGATAATTCTTGCAAGCCTCAACAAGCAGTTGGGTATACCCAATTGAGAGGAAACATGACTGCAAAAAAGGAATTAAAACAATGGGAAGGCTAGTAAAATTGTGTGGCAAAAGACTTTGGTCTCTCAAGTCAGCTGTGGTTAAAATTCAGTGCAAATATAAAAGAAATGGAGTGGTTAAAAATAAAAACATGTGTGAAAATGTAGACCATTGGTGCTGGTTTGAAAGAGATAGCAGCTTAGGGTCATGTAACTGTGAATCTATGAAGACTGCATGACTGTGCACCTGTGTTAGATGCATTTTAGAACTTCTTTTCCCAAACTGAAAGGGATTTTATTCAGTATTGGATGTCTGTTCTTTATAAGTATCCCTTTTAACACTTGAAGCACTGTCATGCAATTAATATTATATAATATTTTTGTATTCTCAAATAAAATTTTTAAAATGTTTACAATTATGGTCCTCTCATATGTGTTCGTTGATGTGTGTTTGGTTTGGTTTGGTTTGATTTCTTTGTTTAATAGCATATCAAACTTTGTAGGTTATTTAATGCCAAAGCCATTCTCCTAGAAGAACAACAGTGGTACTATTTAACCCATAGCTTGGAGGATAAGGGGGTTCATACCTTTCCCAAGGGTATTTGCCCGAAAGTGAACGTAATAGTACAACTTTAGTATAAACACGCTTACTACGATTCCGCAGTCCATCGCTTTAAGCATTACACCATAAGGACATCCCCTGATATGTGTATGGTTGACACTAACATTGGATAGATGACAGGTTAGTCTGCAAGAGAGGGTGGTCATACTATATCCAATGTATGAATTAAGTGTTGCTTTTTATTAGTGAGTGTGTTATAGTCCTCTATGAGGTTTTGTTAATGTGTGTATGGATGACACTAAAGTTGGATAGATGAAAGGTTAGTCGGCAGGAGAGGGTGGTAGTACTATATCCAATGTATGAATTGTTTTTTTTTTGGTGAGTGGGTTATGATCCTCTATGATGTGTTTGTTAATGTGTGTACGGATGACACTAACGTTGGATAGATGACAGGTTAGTCTGTAGCAGTGGGTGGTGATGGTATATCCAATCTATGAATTAAGTGTTGCTTTTTATCATTAGTCTTGCAGATGCAATCTCCCAACAGGAATGAGAATTGATATATAATATTAGTTCTACATTGAGATTTTTTTAGAGGTGAACTATTGTTAGTGACAATGAGGTTCACAATTTTAGATTTTTTGTCGTATATGATAAATTTTAGACGTTTCTAGTTATCTGTAGATGATATGTATAATTTTATTTATAGTTGGAGTGTATCTAGTTGCATTAAAAAAAAGGTGGATGACATTTTAATTTTTTTCAGGATTATTACTTAAGTTACTTTTTATTTATAACAAAGTAATTTTTTTTTTATTCATTTCAGACTTTATTGGGAAATTCTTTATTAATTAGAGTTTGCTTAATGTTACTTAGTTCTTTGTAGAATAGAGTGTGTGAGGAGATAAGAATTGACTTGATTGATCAAGTTTTTTCTGATGAGTATTTTGCATCTTTGTGGGCATGCACTGTGGTCATTGAGGAGACATGAGATTTTTTTTATAAATGGAGTTATCAAGTTTATGTTTATTAGAGTCTACTAAAACATCAAAGAAGATGATTTTATTATTGACGTTGAGTTCATAAGTAAGTTGAAGAACAGAGTTACAATCAAACACTCTATTATACTTTTTATTTTATCATGGTTTTTAGCTGGTACAAAAATATTGTTGATGCATTGGTCATACACTACCAATGGTGCTTAACTTGTTTCATTAAAAATAACACTTTTAGGATGAGAAATAAAAACGTTTGAGGATGACCAAATACTTCTGACTGGTTGTGAATATCATCAGTTAAGCGCATTTTTTGAAGATTCTGTTTTCTTTGTGAGTCATGTAATATAATAAAACACATTATTTAAAAGTGATGTACTCCTATGGACCCCCTCATATGGCCGAACAAAAGCAGGACGGCCAGCTCAAACATACATATAGCAGTTCTGTGAGGATACAGGATGTAGCCCTGAAGACCTGGCAGAAGCGATGAACGATAGGGAGGAGTGGCGAGAGAGGGTCAGGGATATCTGTGCTGGTGGCATGACATGATGATGATGATGATGATATATATATAGAGAGAGAGGGGGGGGACATATGCACTACTTGTCAGAAGTGTTAAAACAAATAAAGAATTTGCTTTTATCTTTGGATGGTATTCCTACTTTTAATTCCGAAAACCAGGGAAATGGTCAACTTAATTTTGAATTGCTGTGTATATCTTTGGCTTCAAAGTTTCAAAGTTGTAGGTAAGCAATAATGAATTATACCTGTTTTGATTGTTCAATGCTCCATTAGAAATAATAGAATCTATCCTCATATTTTTGATTTAAAAGAAAACCTTTTATTAAAAATCTTTGGATATGTGTACTTATTTATGGGTAATACGACATGAATATATATGTATATAATTATGTATATACAGTGATACCTTGAGATATAAAATTAAATCAATGGGGGGGATTTTGTATCTTGGAATTTTTGTATTATGGGACAAGATTTACCCTATAAATGGCATGATTTGCTCCAGCCCCTAAAAGCAGTCGTATAAAGTGTAAATATTATACTCACTCGAAGGAATATGTTCATTAATGACAACATAGGCATTTACATAAATGTTAAAAAAAATAAGAGCACAACAAAATGTTCACATGATGCTGCGAAATGAATTCTAGGAGGATTGCTGTCAGGG